>JAUMHI010000033.1:1595550-1653860 GCA_032359435.1 Enteromius unitaeniatus
ATAGGCTGAATCATTTCTATTACAAAAAGGTGGCCAAATTAAAAAATAAATTATAATAAATTAAGTGGATATTTGAAATTAATCTTTGGTCAATATTAAACAAAGATTGGATCGTCGATTATCAGTCCTTTGGTGCCCTTGGCAGGCACTGTATTGCATTATGTATTTTTACAGTGTTATTCCATGAAACCATAATTAAACCATTTACTGCCTTGATGTTTTTATATAATACATTTTACGTCATGGAAACTGCAATGTTAAGTCCAAATGCGTTGTTGTTGGTGGTCTTCTAACGTCAGACAAACATGTTTCACAGGACTATAAACGTATAACTGAAACTGAAGCACCAGCTTCATCTCTGGGTTTTTTTTCTTTCTCTGTGCTGGGTTGCGCTGATGTCTTTTCCCTGATATAGCCTAGTTGTCCATCAATTATGATTATTTGTATTCAGTCGCAAACATAGGTGAGAGCGAGCGTGCGCGCCAGCGCAAATGTTTGTCATGTGTGCATACACTGTGTTTAGCTTTTTTTTTTTTTTTTTTATAATTAGCCTATATATAATATGTGTTCATGTTTAGATTAACTTCAGTCCAGACGCGTGCGCCTGATGAAATCGTCCATACACAGTTTACGCGATCACAAAGTGAAAGTAAAAAACAAGCGCGAATTCAAACGTGATTTCAATACTTAATCTAATTGACAGTGGCTCCCCGATGACCAAAAATTACATTATTACCCAAACATATTTGTGAAAGAATGCAAAAGCATTTAAATATATTTTCCTCCCTATATGATAGCCCGACGGGCAGGGCTGAGATGGATTTTGGTAGCCCGACTGGAAGACACAATAGCCCCGGGACGTCGGGCTAGCGATTTTGCGAGCCCTGCATAGAAATGTCAGATGCAGGCCTACTGGTAATTTGGACAGTCTTATGACATTTATTTCCAGTAAAACTACAAATGACTTCTATAATACAATACACGCGCACACACACAAAAGTCAGTTGTGCTCAGATACCTTTGCAGGTCAATCTGTCTCTGTGGTGCTGCTCTTTTCGGTTCTGCTTCTTTCTGCTGTTTTGGTGTCTTGCCACTGATTGAATCAGCAGAGGCTGCGGTGGCAGGATCCTGGGCTGGTGCTGCTCTCTTCCGCCCCCGTCCAGCCCCTCCTCCTGTCGTAGCTCCAGCCTCCTTATCTGGTGTAGCAACACCGGCCGCATTCTTAGGGGGTCGACCACGTCGTGGCTTATTGGCGGCAGGCTGTGACCCCGCTGAGGGGTTTGAAGATACGCTGTTCTCTGTGCCGTCACTCGCAGGAGCAGCACGCTTCTTTCCACTGTGTTGAGCGGTTTCCTCCTAACAGTAAAAACAAACAAAAAAAACTTAAAGGATGACAGAATGCGTAGGGTTTTTAATAAACAAAAAAAAGGGAAAAAGGAAGAAAAAAAAAATGCACTCCAACCTTCTATATTAACTTAATGAAACCAGTTTGGGTAGAAATGTTTTATTCCCAATCCTACTACAGCACATTTTTCACTCATTTAAAAAACAAACAATAAAACCCCCTATAATTTCTAGAATGATTTTACAGCTGAGCACAGGCATTTCACTCATTGGATGCATCACAATCACATTTAAATTGGCCATCCTATTTTATTTTTTCTAATTTGTGATCGGTTTACTGCAAAATTAAAATGTTATTAACAGGTTAATGGCCATTTTTAAATTGCTTTCTTTGAATTGGTTCAGAGCCCTGGTTTTTACAAGAGATACCTTACCTTTTTTACAGCTGCTTTTGTGATTACAGGGTTCTCTTCATTCTCTCTTGCCCCTGTTTCTGAGGCCTCAGAACTCACATCCCTTTATGACAAAGCAAATGAACAAATAACATCTTGCAGTATAGTTAATAAACATTGGACTAATTTCACATCACAGTGAATGAAAAGTAAAGACATTCAGATAAGCACAAACCTGCTCTTATTTGTTGCAGGTGAGCTGGGTTGAGAGTTGGTGCTTGCGTTGCTGACTGTGTCAGAGGTGGAGGTTTTAATGTACGGTCGGCGAGCTGTTACTGTTAAAGGTTTGTTCACCGCCCCCAGCACGCCTGTCTGCTTTGGTGGTTGCTTTGGTGGAAATGTATGAATAAGTATGTGTAAAGTACAGCAGACAAGGCATTCGTTTGTTAGTTACTAGTTAATTGCATCTTCTCAACCAAAAACTGTTCACATGTCATCGATTGCTGTGAGCAAAAGTCCCAACTACTTTGAAATGTAAACAAACTTAAGCTACACCTTAAGTATATTTCCTTCTTTTGATGCATTTAAAAAAGTATTTACTTTTTTTAAATTTAATTGTTCAAAAGTTTGGGGGTAGGTAGACTCTTACTCTCATGCTTACCATGGTTGTTTTTAATCATAAATAAAATCACGAATAGCAATACTTTTATAGCAATAGCAAATAACTGAATGCAACTTATTCCTGGCAAAGCTGGATTTTTTTTTTTTGTAGTTCTATTTGCATTAAATTAAAGCGACAGCGAAGGGCTTTTATATTGTTATAAAGGATTTCAAATAAATGCTGCTCTTACTGACACTAAACTTTCAAACAATAGTGTCTATTTTTGGGTTTTAACCTAAAACTAACTGTACTCTGTAACTGTAGAAATTCAGCAGGGTATTACTCGCATACAGTTGCAGATGGGACAAAACCTACCTGGATTTTTCCTGTCTGCAGAACTATTTTGGCTTCTGGTGACAAATATTCCTTATCATTGATAAAATCCTGTAGAGAGAGACCGACAGAATGAGTTTCATACTAAGGTCACATGTAAAGTGTCACTGCAGGAAGTCAGGGTGGTTTTTATTACCTTATCAGGTGGGGTAAAGAACTTGCAAGGCAGCACAGGATCTTTTGGGGAGTCCAGATGACATGAAGTGCTCTTGTTTGCGATCACAAATAACGCCACATCACACACAATGTATAGCTTCTGTAAATACATAAGAACAAGAGTAAAAAACAAACAAACAAAAAAACCCACTGACCCACTAGAAATGCATAAACATTATACAGGACAGGGTAATGGTAGTCTCAGCCTCAGGGTGTACTCACACTAGGCAGTTTGAACCGTGCCTGAGTGCGCTTGACCACCAAAGCACGGTTCATTTGACTAGTGGGAGTGTTCCGAAATGTGCCCGGGCACGGTTCAGTTGGACTTGGGTGGAGTTTGCATGTAGTGTGAGCGCTAACCGTGCTGGAGCACAGAACAGCGCGCGTGACGTCACGTTTTTGGAACGCGCCAAAACCAACATAGCGGAGAAAGGGATGCTTCGGTCTACGGCAGAGGTGCAATGTTTGTTTAACAATAAGCTCTAAGAGGGCTGTGGACCACCGCGGACCAAACGACTCAAAATTACCATCCACAAAGTAAACAGAGCGATGGACTCCATCGTGTTCAGTGAGAGTGCCGCTCTTCCTGTTTATCCTGAAACCGCCTCACCATAATGACGCACGCTTGCAGAAATCATATGTGAGTGCAGGCCAGAGGGGGAGTGGGGACAATTGTACTCTTGCCCGGTTCACGGCAACCACGCCTAGTGTGAGTACACCCTCAGACGTCACGCCCACGGAACGTTGGGTAAATGTCCGATGCATACGGTACACTTTACTGGAAACCCTTCAGGAATGTCAAAGTCATCAAATGATTGGTTGAATTTTATCAGATTTCCAGGGGACGTGAGTGTTGCGTTTATTTTCGGTCTGCCGGGAAACAAAGCGCAGACATGTGATTGCAGAAAAAAAAAAACTGTCGTGTTTACATGAGTGACAATAAGCATTAATTGATATCAGTTAAACGTTGGATTCTCAAAAGTATGCGAGGTTCACTGCATAGACTCTTTAAGAGATGTCCAGGTGTTTTGTTTGAGGCACTTAGTGAAGACAGGAAGAGTTATCTTAGCCTGTTTGCCAAGGGATTTGGGAAGAGTATTAATTTCCAAGCCTGGCTGACCCTTTGTCAGCATTTAGAAGGATTCCCAGCAGATCCAATTTTACTAGTTGTGTGCCCCCTCCTATCTATTATGGAAGATCAAGTGAAGTACCTAACTGAGAAGGGGATATCAGCCACGTTTGCTGGCAAACATGAAACAACAGACACTGACATCGTAGCTGGCTGATTCAGTATTGTGTTCGGTTCTCCAGAATTGCTTGTGGGTGTTAAAAAGTGGAGAAATATGCTTCAAACGATGTTGAGCGTCTCATCGGGATTTTCTACGCTGACTGACTTATTGCACGCCGTTCTGTTGTTGTGGGAAAGATTTTCACGCCCCGAAATGTGATGCTGAACAAAACGAACTGTGATTGGTTGTTTGACATGTTGGTCAAACGGCCTTATGGGCGGGCCTTCACCAAAGAAAGCGGCTATGAATTCCAGACCTTCAGCCCTCAGTCTGAAGGTCTGGCTACACGAGACTAGGGTAATGGTGACAAACCTCATTTGCCTTTGGGTCATCTGGGGCCTGAGCATCTTTTGTTTGTTTGATGTTCTCTACCATCTTTCTCAGGAACGAGTGACTGTTATTCTCATTCTTTGTCATCAACACCTCCAGCATGAACCATAAGCACCTGAAAAATAATAAAATCTCATCTGAATTAGTTCAATCTAAAACATGCGTCCTACGATAACATTTGTGTCTTTTGTGAGCTAAATTAAAAAGAGAAGTGCAGTGTAAAAGTGTGCGAATGCGTTTAAGACTCATACTCTTTGACGTCTCTGAGCTGCTCCAAATCCTGTGGTTTGGTAAGGTCTGGATCATGAGCTAGAAGATGGATCATGTATGGCACCACATATTCCGGCAGGAGAGACAGCAGCTTTTCTGAAAATCAAACACAGGATATTAAGAGCTTGGCCATTCAAGCAATTCCTCAGTATAGCATGTGTGGTCCCAAACACCAGAAACCGTATCTACCATGGGCCATGGGGTTCTGTTTGATGTACTCTCGGCGGACACTGATGTTTTTGAGCAGGCACTGTCGGGCATGAGCACGGCGCTCTTTCACTGGGTCTTTAGCGCACAATGCAAACACAGCCATGTACTCCAGTGGCAACAACAGTTTCACCAGAGCAACATGCAACTTCTGAGCAAAGATCTGGCGCACCTGGTAACACTCATCCTATAAAGAGACGGGTAAGGAAATGAAAAACATTAAAATGTGAAGTTGTGGCTAAATTCTAAAACTTAAAAAGTCCACTGTTATTTAATGTTCCTTTTTGCAAAACAGCGTTAATCTATTCTTTGCTTTTGAAGATTTTTATTTATAAACCAATGACTTGGCAGAACAAACTACATTTGAATTTATATACTCGCCAACTGCAAGAGTCACTGTATTTAAGAGGTGATTTTTATATTTACATTACATTGACCATGGCAAATCAACAGCTTTCCATTACTAGCACCACCATCTACAAGGGAATTCTTAGATATGCACAATATTACCAACATTTAGTTAACATCTTATATTTTTCAGTTTTGGTTAATATTGGATATTGCTTATTTCTAGTTTTACATTAACATTTATTTTACCTTAATTTCTACTTTTAGATCAACTAAAGCATTAAATGACTGTAAAGTAAAAGCACTTAAATGTAACCCTTAGCAAACCTAAGAATACTACACACATAATCTTGTTATTCCTAAACTCACTTGCATCATTGAAAATTTGTTTTAGTTTACAGGTTTTGGTTTCATTTAGACAAAACTAAAAAGATTTTTAGAGCCAATCGTTATGTAAATAATAGTAATTGATCTATAGTAATAGGATTTTTTCATACTCCATGTTCCATGTGTGATCAACTTACATTAATGACCAGTCCACAGAGCTGAAACTGTTCTGGAGTGATGATGTCATGGTAACAGGGCTCTTGTGCCAATTTCATGATGGCGCTCCCCGCTGCAAGCCTCAGCCGAGACATATCAGACTTGCTGTGTCCACAAACATGTGTGTTAGGAGCCTATTAGCCATATTAGGGCAGCTTTTTAAAATTGTATGCAAAATCACTCTGGGGATCCAGTTAGTACCTGATCTTTTTCTGCTCAGTAAGGTCTCCCTCGCTGACCAGCATGGCTGAGAGGAGTCTGAGGGTAGAGTTGGCTGATTTGGACTGATTATTCTTCATTCCCAGCAACCAGCGGACCAACAGCTTAATGGCTTGCACCTGGCAACACTCGTGAATATTAATACACACACAAATTACCAAGAGATGTTATTTTCAATTAATTTTTTTACCTTAGCCAGCACTTCAGGAGAAACCTCATCGTCAGCTGTCCAGAGTCGCCCATTTTTGTTTCCCACAGACTAAAATAGAAATGGTTCATTTAACATGGAAGTTCCTAAAATCATTAATACATGCTAAAGCAGAACACCACATCAATATGCTTACTCTGTCATTCATCAGAAGGTCCTTCACAATAAAGTTGGCTACGATTGACTTCATGGGTGACGCAAACTGATCTGGGGCCAGCATAGAAATGTGTCCAAGAGAGACAAGTGGAGTGATGAGCTGTTCAGGCACGTCTGCATTCAGACTGCGAGACAATGGCTGGAACAAGAGACAGAGACAGAAAAGCATGTCTGAAAAATTCCTCTCTTGTCATAATTGTAATATTCACATAATGAGACAGCATTTTGAAAATCTTTTATGCACTACCTCAAATATCTGAGCTAACTGGACCTCTTTGTTGTGAAAGATGGCATGGATGCAATGGACTGCCTGTTTGGCCTGGTGAGGGGTGCCTCGTTTAGCTTTCTGATGTAGTACGGGAATTAGAGTCCTGCACAGAGACAACAGAACAACATTTCACTACATCAAACTTTTCGATTTGATTTTAAGCTGACGAGACTCTGTACTGGTTATAAACAGCTTTGTGTATGCATGTGTTCATACGAGCGAATCTGTGGCAGTTCTGTCTCAATCTTTTGTCCTGTGTTTCTGAAGATCTGTATTGCTGCTTCTGCCACTTTATCGTCTTCCATCTTCAGACACTGCAGCAAAGACTCGTATGTCTCAGCTGAGTGAAATGCAGTGGGGTGAGTAAATGACAAAACCTAAGGTAGAGATAGACATAACTTGTATTAAATTAAAAAGCATGACCGCAAATGAGTCAAAGGCACTTTGTATTAAGAAGAGCAATAGTCCATATATGGCTATTTATTTTTATATTAAAATGACTGCGTGTCTACATTGTATTTCATAATTTTATGTCATAAGAGCCAGAAATCCTGTTTTAAACGAGTTCATTTGCAGTTACAAATAGTACCTTGAGTAGCTCAAGTCCAGCACGAATGGCAGTATCAGGGGTTACTCCCTCATCTTCATCATCAGCAGTGCCCTCGATTGACTTATTCAACAGCTTAACGAGGGCGCTGCACACACACATGCACAGACATTATTGGTGATCCAAAACGTCTACACAATACCTGCAGTTACACTTCACTCTCACTAGATGTCTCAACCATAACAAGCTATTCAGACTGTTACACAACCGTTGAGAGGAAAAAAGCACATGGCCCATATTGCGCTTATCTCTCTCCCACACAAGTCAGTTTCTCTTCTCTTCTCATTCATGTTCTCGCCTCACATCTGCAGGTGCACTGATAGGAGTCCATATCCGATTTTGCTGTTCAAACAAAGCGAATGCATTCTCTCTGACTGTGCTTCATCCGGCACATCATTTCCGAATTGCTTTTCTGACTTGATTTTTAGGGCAGATTGTCTTCAGTTATTCTGCAAGTGCTCAAATTGGAATTTATTTGGGCTTTGTAGTCCATGTACAGTATTTTTACAGTAGTTACAATAATGACACTTGATTGACAGCATTTGTGGAAAATAATGTACTCATCCCTCACAACAAAAATTCTCATCTGTCATTTGACCTCATTGCCTACCTGATGGCCTCAGAGTCAATGTGCACTGGTGCGATTCTCTCCAGCAGGAATTTCACCATCTCCAGGAATGGGTTTGTGGGCTGCTTGGGGAATGTCAGCTTCCGTGTGATTTCCCTCTGAAAAAAAAAAGAAAAAAAAAAAAAAAGAAAAATTAAAAATAGCACTTTAAGATGACTTATATCTGTCTAATATTTAATACCACTACATACTGTTAATTGGAACGGTCTTAGTCATATATGCATTATATATATGTGACCCTGGACAACAAAACCAGTCATAAGTGTTAATTTTATGCAATTAAGATTTACACATGACCTGAAAGCTGAATAAATAAGCTTCCCGATCCTTTGTAAGGATAGGGCAATATTTGACTGAAATACAGCTATATGAAAATCTGGAATCTGAGGATAGAGAAAAATCTAAATTTGTCCAAAGTTGTCCAAATGAAGATCTTATTAATGCATGTTACTTATCAAAGATTAATTTTTAATATATTTACGGTAAGAAATTGACTAAATATCTTCATGAAACATGATCTTTACTTACTTTTGGCAAAAAAGAAAAATCAATAATTTTGACCCTTACAATGTATTTTTGGCTATTGCTACAGATATACCCCAGTGACTTAAGACTGGTTTTGTGGTCCAGGGTCACATATATATATATATATATGAAAACTTGGAAGAATTTGGGAACTGCAGTGTTGAATGTGATGGAGGTGGAGATGGTGTTTTTAAACTTACCACACACTGTTCAGCCTGTTTACATGAGCAGGTAGGGCTGATGAGTTGCTCGAGCTGAAGACGGAGTTTCTCATCTTCACCCAGAACCTGATTAAACTTCTTCATAAAGTCCTGAGCTTTACCTGGATCTGGGAGATTTTCTGAGAATGAGAGAGACAAATTACTCATTGTAAACCCTTTTATTTTTGACTAATTATCCATTTACAGGTATATACAGTATATAAACAATGTATGCTTACTAGCGATGGTCATAAGTTTTCCAAACATGGCTGTGGTGTTTGCTTCAGACTGTAAGAAGAGAAAAACAAAAGTTATATTTTTGTTTGTCACTGTATCTGTAATTTATACCAATGTTTGGTATTTAAAATAAACGTCAGTTAAGACTATAAAGCACTCTGATTAGAACAACAAAACATTCCTGCAAAGGAAATGGCTCACACCAACATGCAAAAACACTCATAAAAGTACAAGCTTTAGCAGAGATGAAGATTAGCATTAAGAACACATTTCTGTCTGTTATTACAATACTGAAATTTCAAAGTTTTATACAATAAAATACTGGTATTCAAAACTTTTTTTTTTTTTTTCGTTTTTATGAGATCTGGTACACAATAGTACATAAGTTTTACATAAGGATTATTACATTTTATTATTATTTTTTCCCCTTGACTATCCGCATTTTTGGAGGGGGCATTAGAATGCTCAAAAACAGCACACACATTGGAATCTGCGGCCATCAGGACGCCACAGAGACTGGGACCCAGGCGTGGCACAGGGGCTCTGTGGCGTCCCCTGGAAAACTTTCAGAAAACTTGATGTATAGCTCACGCATACTTGCACATATTTATATGAGACTTGGTACACATATAGATCTCACTGAGCCGAACAACTCTGCACACTGACAATCACTGCTCGGGCCAACAGGAAGTCAGCTTATTCAGCTCTGTTTAAAAAAGGCATGCTGTAGAATGAGATATACTCATTAGGGACATTAAATTGTGGTAAGAAAGCTAAAAAAAAGAAGGGTTTTTTGATATCTCAAACAGTTTGCCCATTGTGAGTCAATGAAGCTATGGTGAAAAATGGAGCGCATTCTACAGCAGCACCTTTTGTCAAACGAAGGAAGGGTTAGTCTTTCCTATGGTTACCAAACTTGGTATACATGTTGTTCTTATCAAGACGGACAACTTTCAGATAAATCAGATAAAAAAATGAGAAGTTAAGGCTTAGTAATACCAAGGATGAACACTACATAGAGGTGCAGGATTACTAATTCTCTGTGTGTCACAGTGAAAGGTATTGCATAGAATGAACTTAAATATTTATTTCAACATTTTTGACTGATAGGATAACAAATCTTTCAACTCTGACTCTTTACTGCTCAGTTCATTTAATTAGAATAAGAAACATATACATAAAATAAGTTAATGTTAATATGGTAAAACAGATTTAGGCTCCATCATCGCTGCTTGCAGCTATATTTTACAATCTATATTTGTTTATCGTTTGCCTGGTCGCCATATAAAGAGCTGTTATTACAGACTTTTTGTGTTCCTCTAAAAGTCTAGTTCTCTAGAGTTATTTTTGGGTTAACTATGACTTTAACAAATAAGGAGAGCATCAAGGTGAAATTTTATGGTGTTTGTGGGTGCATGTTCCACTAACAGAACCAAATATGTAAGCGAGAGTATTATTATTTTTGGAGTATTAGTGTTTGTGTAACATACTGTAGGCAATTTGTGCAAGTCCAGCAGTTCTCGAACAAGCCCTCTCAGCATATTCTGACACTTCCACATTTCATTCAGTGCTCTGAAAAACAATGAGATGTTCTCTGCTTGATTTAATTAAACACATCAGTGAGATGACTGCAGTTAATAGATGTACAGAGATACTGTCCAAAACAGTCAGATAAGAACCAGAGACTCTCTCTTGGCAATCTTATAAGCTTTTAAAGCCGTCAATTTAAGACTCACTTGACTGCGTTAGTGTCCAGGCAGGCATAAAGGTAGTACAGACACTTCATTTTCTCCTCAGTCTCCAGACTGTGAGGAACCATGTACTGTGCAAAGATCTTCTCCACCAGCAACCTATTACAAAAGCACACTTTACTTACACTGACGCTTTGATATTAGGCATGCTTCACTGCTCAATGTCAATGTATTAGTCAATGAAGCACATTAAATAATTTGTGTGTGCAGCACTTACTTGTCATCTATGCTGTTCTGGTAATAGATGTGTAAGAGTTTGTCTTTGATCCAGCTGATTTTCAATGCAGACTCCTTTCCGGCCTCATGGTGCAGACAGTACTTCTTATAAAGCTGAGCCAATCCCATCATTGCTTCTTTACGCACACGCCACTGAAACAAAACATAATAATTACATTTCATCTAATACACCAGAGGTGTTCTGTATTTTTCTCAGCTTCGTTTTCATTTATATTCTAAGTAGATTTGAATCATGGCTCCAAAAAAAAATAGAATTAATATTGCAATATGAGTTTATTAAATCACAATCAAATTTATAGTATATACCCTAATAGGCCTAGATGTCATTTTATTCTGTGACAAATTCTAAAGCAACTGTATAATGCACTTAATGTCAAACAAGCAACACACAGGAAAAGCACAAATAAAATATGCACATGCACAGCATAAGAGACAAAAAATAAGTTACAGTGCACAGCAGGTCAGTGTGACCACTGTACCACCATGGTGTTATTTCTAACACGTACTTGTGAAGGATGCTGTTATGTATGAAAATAAGTGGATATTGGCACAAGAATGAACTACAAAACCAATGTTTCAGAAACCAAATGCTAGGGCAAATTGCATATATAGAAAGTCTAGTGCTGGCAAAGGATTCATTACAATTAAAGCACATGTTCATTCACATAATATATGCGGGTGTGCTGTGTATATTTATTACAAGTACACACATAGGCATGTATATATTTAAGAAAAATATGGTATGTTTATAAATGAAATACTTATATGTAATAAATTTATATAAATATATTCACGTAAATGAAATATTTTCAAAATATATAATGTATGTGTGGATGTTTATATAGTATACACACACATATTGTGCAAATAAAAACTTATTTTGGAGGCGATTAATATAGACTCAGAGCCTTAAATACTGTATCATGAGGTGTAAATGACTCACTCTGAAACCTGCAGCACATAATTGCTGGCAACAGCAAATTAAAAGTTTGATGATTTAACATTTGCAAGCACTGTACTTTTAGATGTATAAAAAATATACATTAAATATTTATATATGTATTAAATATACATTTTTCTTTTTACTGTTTAATAGTCACTTTTGCTTCATATTTGAGTTACTAATGTGTACAATTTTTTTTTTTTTATTCCTATTCACTTTGAAAGAGGTTTGAGTTAAGAATTAAATGTGAACACCCAAATTGTTCAGCCATAAAGAATGGTGCACACACAAAAATGAAAAATTACTTCTTATTCTCAAGTAAATTATTTATGCTCCATGCAGATCCACCACTAATAAAATCACCCTAATCATTCTAGAGCGATTCATTCGTTTTTAAAACTGCAATGTATATCACTGAAGAAAAAAAAAAAAAAAAAAAAATCACGTCATTGAGCTTAAGAGGACTTTGCATCCTTCTTACCCGCTTGTCCAACATTCTCTCTCTGACAAACCCCAGCAGTTGATCATTCACCAGGTTCAGATCTTTCTTCCCTGCGTTGATGATGGTCACAATGACATCATGCCTGATTGCCTCCTCTGGGTCATGTGATCTCACCTTCAGAAAATCTGAAGTGACAGACAGATGGTTACACAAGATGTTTACGAGTTAAGCAATGCTTAAAATGAAAAAAAAAAATCCATCCTGAACACACCAGTAAGATCCTTGGCAAGGTCAGGGTGGTTCATCAGGCAGTGGCTAGCAAACTTTACACACTCCAGTCTCACAGGAACATGGATGTCATTAAATCTTCAGTAGGAAAATAAGACAATCAGAATTCAATTAACCCTCAAATCATAAATATTCAAAATCTGTCTTTCAGGACACTTAGTTAATAGTATGAAGCTCTCACCTTCCCAGAAAGCATTGCCAGAGTGGGCGATTATGAGTGGCCAGTTCAGAGTCTTTTGCCCCAAACAGTTTAGCCAACAGTTTTACCACAGCCAACCTCTCCTCTCCATCATTACTCTACACAGACAACAAATAAACTGATTAGCCTGGCAATAAAAGGGTTTGTATGCAAGCTGGTAAGTGTATGTGCATTAAGTCACCTTCAACTTGAACTCAAGTTGTGGCATCACAGAGACAAGGAGCAGAGGGTCGATTGCAAAGAGCTCCTGAATGAGGTCGAATACATGCTCAGAGAGATCACTCACTGAGGACTTTCCCATCACCAACACCTGATTAAAGAACTACAAAAAAAAGAGATTAGAAAGTCAATAAAACATGCGTTTGAGTTCTTTAAAAAGGAACTGAACTCATTACATCACTGAAATGTACTAAATTCTGAAAGGACAAATGGATGTTTTTGAGACTCACTGAGGCAATGCAGGTTTCGATGGTCTGAACCGTTCTCTTAAGAAGCGTCTTGGCCAGGTCATATGCCTGTTTATTCAAGTTCTAAAGCACAGAAAGAGGCAGAACCACACACTGGTTAGCCATCCAAGACTGGACTGGGAAATGAGACTGGGAAGTAATATGATGTTTGCCTACTTTGTGAGCAGGGATGAGGTTGATGAGGATTGTGTCCAGCAGCTCCTGCGTCACTCCATCTCCCTCCATAATGATGGAACTCATCAGGTCCAACATGTGCATCTGCACCTTCTGATTATGGCTGTTACTGGAAGAGGAAAAAAAGTCCTGCTCAAAAAGAGTACAGTTGTGTAACAGAAGAAACGATTCAACATAAAATGAAACTCACTTGATGACAGAAAAGAGGGTTTTGAAAAGCTGGATGAAGATCTCATTACAGTCCTCCAATTCAAAACAGATGTTGTAGGACTTCACCCATGCCAGGTTCTGTGCAAATGAAAGTTCAACAGATTAGCCATGACAATTAAACTACAGGATCAATCTTAAATGAAAAACAAGTTGGTAAATATCGCTGCAATGTGGTTTATAATCCCACAACCCTGAAAGTACATTTAAATATAAACAACAAGGTGAAAACACTGCAAAGAAAAGCTCACCTCTAGCAAGTAAAAATATCTGTTGAACTGAGGGCTCTTGGTATCCTCTAATCCCTTCAACTGCCGCGTAATGAAGAGAAAGATTTCCTACATGAAGGACAAAAAGAAATTAATGACAACTCTAGAGCGAATTTCAATTCTGTGTATTTTCATAACGGGTAATGGAATGTGTACAGGATGAGTGAAAAAAAAAAAAAAAAAAAGACCGCTTGACATGAGGTGCAAGTGCAAGATCAGTTTTTAAATCATACACTTTAGTGAGCAAGGTCACTTTCTGAAATAAGTCATATGTGAGAATTGAAGTTAGGGTTAGGGTTTTTATGCAGTACACGTCATACCTTGAGCTTATCATGTGAGGTGTATGGGGCCTCTGGAGCATAAATCCTGAAAATGTCAGCAAGACAGCAGGCCACAAGTAACCGTACATCCTTGTTGGGGTTTCGGAGGAAAAACTCAGAGGCCAAGTGAAGAGCCAAAGCCAAGTACTGCTGCTTTTCTTCCTCCGAGTCTTGATCCATGTCCATGTATGTCTTGACCACCAGCTATAATACAGAAAGGTGCAATGTAATGCCCGTTTACAGTTACACTGAGTAAAAGATTTCACACATTTTAATTAATCATTTTGGACAAGGCAAATCTCTCTAAACTTTAGACACAATCTACCTGCTTGTACATATTGCTATAAACCTTTTTAATAAAAAAAATAAAAATAAATAATAATAATTTTTTTTTTCTTCTTTTTTTTTTAACAGATAATTTTTGGACATAACCAATATTAACAAAGCACCTGAAGCACCTGGACACAATTTCTTTCTAACATTCAATAAATCTGAATCAATGGAGTGAAGGAAATTCACTGAACCACCTTATTTCTAAATGGTATGAACATTATTATAGTTATTAACAAATAGTTCAGTGCATTTTGCAGACATGTGAATTGCTACCAAATCAGCACACATCATTACAACAGCAGATGACTACTCTTAGACATGACTGAGAGAACAACACACTGAAATTGACAGCCATCAAAACCCTGCCTGTGGTAAAACACCACTCTTTCCTCCATCTCATCAGTACAAAAAAAAAACTGAACACTAATGCACAATCTTAATCCAGCATCTATACGATTCAGCCAATTATATTTTCAAGGAGAGGAGACGAGCATAACCTCTGACGTCTGATCTCGAGATAACACGCAATCACTCACAGCGGGCGTGATGACATCTGACGTCACATGTGGTTTTGCGTAGGCAGAGGCCAGGTGTGCTTATTGCGCCGGTTACGTTCCCTTCCGTCTCGCGCACATCCGCGTCCACGCAGCTTTGAAAGTATCCAGTACTTAATTGCAGATGAGTGCAAACGGAAGCGTGCGTATGCAGAGCAGGAGCAGCGCGTGCCGACTGTGCTTTTAGGGACCGTTCACATGTGGCGTCTTTTGCGCGCTCAAGTCCATTATTTCAAATGTAGATGCGCATTTTGCACGCTCACAATGGAAGTGACACGCTCATTTTTTCCAGGTGCATTTCAGCTTTTCAGATTGCCGCAAGCGCACTGCGGGTCATGTGACAAGAACCAACCATTCAGCTACATCCTTTCCCGTCACAACATTGAAAGCTCAGCCAAAATAAAGCAATAGTTGGTCAAAGCTTACAGGGAAAGGCCAAACCACAACTTATGCAGTAGGCTAGATTGAATAGGCTACATTACATTAATCCTTTGTTTATCAGTCTGTAAAATTAATCAGCTTGGGGGTTGAAGTGGAAAATAGAAAGGACTTCTAATGCACTAGGACTTTACATTTCCTTTCTTGTCTTATTTAACTGCTATTTTACTGTTGTTTCATAATCTATTTTTCAGGGGTAAATCTTTAAAATAAAAAAAAGCTTTCCAGAATCGTGATCTTTATTCTAAGAAAAAAAAATTGTGATTCTTATTTTATCCAGAATTGTGCAGCTCTAGTGTAAATGTAGCAAGAGGAATAACAAACTAACTTTTACTGATTTAAAACCAAACCGCAATTAGGCAAAACATTTTACATTAAAAGTTTATTGACAACTAATTCTGTTTTGCAGCAGGTATATAGTCTTCAGACATGTAGATCTTGAATTCAGCGCAACACAAATAAGGTCACTGACTAAAAATCAATGCATTGTGCAGGCAGACGTCACACGTGGACGCAGAGGACATTATTTTCAAAACTTTTATCTTCAATAATATTGTCTCCCTTGGTTTTAATGCCTGTAACATTTCAAAAAGTGAATGTCATTATTTTAAGAAGCGTAATGTTTACATAATTACTTTGAAATGGTTCTTAGAAAATCCTCTTTCTAAATTTTCTTCCTTATTGTGACGTCGCTTCAAACACCAATTTCAAAGCGCTTGGGTGCTCGTGCTTCTGTAGCGTCTGCTGTTACTAGGCAACCATGACAGCGCAGTCACTTATAAAATCATTTCTGCTTTGGATTTTAAACTGTGCAGCTCTGTTGAAAATAAAGAGGAATGAGGAAAATGGCGCGTATGGTCTAGGAACGCGGGGCGCACAGCTTTCACGATTTGAAATGGCTCAAATACACTTTATATTAAGTTTTAAATAATCAATAAATACCATCCAAGACTTTCCCCCCTACCCCCTCAAAAATAATTTATCTACACGATTAACATAAGTCACCTGTTTTGGCTTCAAAATGGCGAATTTCGCCAAAAGGTGAGGGATTTCCATGCCTCATTAAATCATTTTAAATGTTAGTATTCATAAACAAAAATGCTTTGAAAGGAAACATTACAGGTGTGCATCTTGACAGAACAATGACACTGACATATTTTAAGAAATGTCAGAGCAAGATACTTTTAGTTGAGACAACTCAAACATGTATTTTAGTCTGCGACTAGCTTAAGTCTTGTCTGTGAAATCAGGAAAATATCACATTCTCAGTTCTCAATATTACTGCACATGGCCACATTGTCATATTCATTTCAAATAATATTTTAGTATCCAAATGTATACAAAGTTCTTTGAGTATCTGAAAGTTTACAGACAATAATTATGGGTTTAACAGGCTGCATTCAGACTTGAAAATCACTTGAACCTAGCTGAGCCACGCCGTATCCAGTAAAGACAGCAGAATAGGTTCTATTGTATTTTGTCTTGTCGCACTCATGCACATGCTCCGATATATCAGATATTTTGCCCTGCTCTGGAAACAAATTGAACCGCAATCAGCTGCTTCAAGACAAAAAAAAACACACACACACAAAGCGCTCGTAAAAACTCTGTCAGTGTGCGAGTTTCGTTCAAATAATAGCAATGCATTCCAGTATCGGTATGAAAGAATATCTAAAGTAAAACATGGCAGGTGGAAGCACACACCGTCAAGCAATGTGCACACGTGTCAGAGTGCAAAGACTATGCTATGAAGAACATATTCAGAATTGATTTAGAATCGTTGAAGAGAGATACCGCGAAGCATCGGAGATATCACACACCCCTAGTGGTGACCAGGTCTGCTGTTGATTGAATTGACCTCTTCATAAAAGCAATGGTCATACTTTGCTACAGGCAAATAATTAGGCTAATCTGTATGAAGAGTGCAACAGTTAATTCTGATGCCCATCAAGTCTCTGCATGCATGTTCCCTTTTTCTCTGTAGATCTCATCTTTCATAAGCACTTAACGGGTATAGTTCTAGGACCCAGGAGAAATGATTTTCTCTACTTTCTAGCTCTCTCTGGCGCCTGTGTGAGAGCATGTTTGGTAAAGTGGGGGGAAGGGCAGCCTGTGCTCTGAGCTCAAGGAAAGCAGTTGAGCTTCAGACTCTGTTAAAACAGCACACTGGCAAAAACAGGAAGACCAGTAGTAGTCACTCCATTTTCCTCCAAAGGACCCTAATACTCCTTCCGAACAACCACAATTTTTACACATTTACTACACAATATGAATACTACACAATGCTAGAATTAGATCATATCTGGAAACTTAAATAAATTGATTGCTGCTATGAGCCCACAGTTGTTTAATTCATTAAGGACTAATGAGAGAAAAAACAACTATGTTTCAGTTTGCTTGCCAATTTATTTCCACCACCCTTTTTTGAGGGACGGGCTGACCTAATTCAAGCTCAGTTCACAAGAAGGAAAGCCTCATCTAGGACTTCACAATGTTATTCTCCAAAAGTGAACAACGTAGCTGAAAATTGTATTTAATGGCCTGACATATCCGCCTATTCAGTACTGCCATAACTGTTTTGTGTAACAATACAAAACACATTACATAACAATATATGACACACAAGTTGAAATGTAGGACTGCAAAGCATTTTAGAGAGTCTACAAGTTGCACTTGAATGCATAACAGTACAAAACCCCCCCCCAAAAAACACTTCAAGGCAATGGCTTACAAACACTTAACAATAGGGATGTTCAATATTTATTGTCCACAATATCAGAATATGAGCTGACATTTAGTTATATGGGTTATACAAGTTTTGAGAGTCCAAAAGCATTTACTGCATGATGAAGCTATTAGAATGTCCCCATATATAAAATAAATTAAAAAAAAAATTAAACATTAGAAAAACAGCTCACCCAAATATGAAACCAGGCTGATTTTGGTCACTATTGACTTCTATAGTATTTTTTCCCCCTACTTTGGAAGTAGGGGTGGGTGATATACCGGTAGACATGATTAATACATGGCAAGCAGTGGAAACCAGTATACCTGTTGTTCTCAGAAAAAACACATTAACTTTACAATGCATTGCATTTTTTTACTAGGGCTGTCAAATGATTACATTTTTTTATCAAATTAATCAGGATTTTCAGTGGATTAATCATGATTAATCACTATTTGCAACTACACCTGAATCCTAACCATTTTTTTCTGAAATGCATATCAAAAGATAAATAACAGGACACAGATACATCATTTTCATAATATGTCTTTTATTAACACAGCCAAATAAAGGTGCTTTAAATCAAGCTGAAATATTTGTCTTTGCAATGAGAACAATCTTTTACCTTTCCACCGGTTTCACACTGCGCGTGTAAGCAGCGCGTATGCAGAGCAGAAGCAGCGCGCGCCGATTGTGCGTCCTCTAGGCCTGCAGGGACGTGCCGATGACGTCGATTAATCGATTCTAAAAAACCGTCGACGTCAAATCCAGTAGTTGACTCATCACTCCCACTCCTTTTTCCCCATTAACTGAAGCCTATTCAATATCACGCAGTGATAACTGCAACGGCAGCTCCCGCCGAAGCTCCCCTAAGGGGGCGTGTTCACGCGTATATACAACAGCGCACAGCCGTCTTCAGGTTACCTCGTCCTCGACTGAAGCACCGAACACTTGCAGCACAGCAAGGGATGCAGTACTCATTCTCGTGTCTCAGGGAACCTGGGTTACGGAAGTAACCTATTCGTTCCTTTTCGACACTTTTACTCACACTGCGTCAAGACGCTATGGGAAACCAGTTCAATCCCACCGTGCTGCGAGTGCAGAACGATAAAGCCTGACAGCGGACCTAAGGGGAAACCCGAGGACACACCTGTCTCATAAGCACAACACCGTCCTTTCACTTTAAGGCACGTAGCCTGTGCTCGCGGCCGGGGCAGAAGACAGCGGGCAGACGAGCTTATAAGAGGTGAATAAGTTATAGCTCATATCCTGAATACACGGTTTGAACGCACGTCGGTTTAATATACACAGACACATAGAGCTTAGGTTCTCGGGTTGGGGTTACATTGGCCAACACAGAACGAGAAAAACCTTTAAACTTGAGTTATTGGTACTGTAAAAGAGTTTTGTTTAACAAAACCATTTTGTATAACACTGATGTTATTTTGTTTTAAGCAGAAGATGTTTGGCTTTGGATACTTTTGTATAATAAAGTAATCTATTTAATCTTTAGGGGCAATAAGTGATTTTATGTTTTTTTTTTTTTTTAATCATGCAACAGAAAAATAATAGTTAGATAAATGATCTAATTAGTCATTAGAATAGACTATTCAATAAAATAATCGGCAGAATAATCGCTCACACCCAGCCCTAGCGTCCTCACACTGGTGTTGCGTGCAGCTGAACTGCAGTATGCTATAGACAAGCATCTTATTTCTGTCATAATTTTCAGCGTTATTCTCCAAACACTAGGGCTGGTCCAAATACCATTTTTTGAGCTTTGAGTATTCGGTAGTGATCAACACTATTCGAAGCTTCGGTGGGAGGGGGCTGAATATATTCTTATCTCTAATAAAGGCAGAAATCTCTCCATTGCGTGTCTGTTTGTTGCAGTTTTATGTTGAGAACCCTTCATCCAACTGCTGCGGATGCAAAGGAGTGCAAAGTCACATTTTTGTGTAATATGGATACAGGCAAGTCGCGACACTTTCAGAATGAATAAAACTTTAATAAATGACAGAACAGCACGAGCCGAAAGCCAGGCGCTACATGCGGCCCGGGCAGGGGTTATATTATTTGAGAACGAACACTGCACTATAATAAAAAACAGTAATAGGACTGTTAGAGCAATACTTTAAATAAGGTAGCCCAACATTTATCAAACAATAACTCCCAAATTATCAGCACAGTAGGCTAATTACTGGTGCCGTGAAGGGTAGGCTATTTAAATAAAAGAATGACAAATGAATTAACGAAGTTCAAAGAATTGTAATAAATAAAGAACACGGCAACAGCATACTTTCAATAAAATCACACATTTTAATTAACAAACAGTTAAAATAAAATTAAATGAATAGAGCCCTGCATGTAGTTTTAACATCATAGCTTAGACGCGGGCCGGGCCTCGGGCCTGTTTTAGGCTTCTCCTTATTTTTATATTTTAGACATCCATCAATTAGTGATTAAAATATTGCCATGCGGCGCTGGTGAATACAACATAAGACGACTCCGCTGCATTTATTGTCCCGCCGCAGAGAGAGCGAGAGCTGCCATCAGCTCAGCTGAAGAGTGCTGCGTTCACTTGCATGCAATAATCCTGCCGCAATGTCCCAGCAAAAGTATTTATCATGAATGTGGAAGGAAGACATAGGAAGACATTTGAATTATTACTCATATTAGTCCTTGTCGCAAAGATGAATTTCCTGATTTTCCATAGATACGCCTAAAGAGATGTCATTTTTACCCATTATTTCATTTAATTAATTAGTTTTTTTTCCCCGTTTTTTAAATTTCGTTAAGTGGTAATTTAAAGCTTTCTATAGATATATTTATAACGTTTTGTCGCTGAATTTCGGCTCATTTTGTGAAGTGCTCCTGTTCAAGATGAAAAGGCAGAACGTGCTTGTATTCTTTATTTTATTAAATCAGGTTTACTGTCAGTGCACACAAATAAAAGTAGACCCTTTACAGTTCTGAATGACATATTACCTTTATCACTGAAAATTAAGGCGAAGGCTATAAAATCCAAGTGCTGGCTGGTGTATTTATCTCCTACAGAACGCGCTTTGTCTCTGCACAAACCATCACGTCACATATTTATTCTTTTACTGTTTAACGCTTAAACATTGTTTTATGTTTGAACTGTTTTAGCATGCCTATAAATTTTGTTTAAGGCAAGTGGTGATGATTTGAGAATGCTAAATTGATCAGTCATATTTTATGATCAGCTTTCCTTGCAGGGCTCTATAAATGAACCTTATAGAATAAAAATATTTTAATAGTCTAAATAAAATAAGGTAACGTTAGGCTGGCTTCGTACTACTTACAGAGCTCAAACTTGTTGTGCTGCAGTGGTAGGCCAGTTTCTAGTCGCATATTTGACACACTCCCTTTGTTTTGTCTTCAGTTAATTTAAAGTGCTCACACACAACTGAGGTCTTCTGCATTTTTGTCTTCTCTCTGAGATAAAGTAAATCACGATGTTGGCTTTGCCGCAAGGGCTAGTCATTTAAGCACAAATGAGAACCGCTTCGCAGGGATCGATGTCACACGTTTTATTTATTTGGCCTAAAATTAAAATCTCGATTAATTGAACATTTTAACTCGTTTACGATTTTTTTTTTTTTGCCCTCATAGTTCACAGACAATTCTTGTACAGTAAATATGCTCACATAATACAGGTGAGAGATTGTTTAATTGAAGGGTGCATTACTTGATTTTAAAATAATTAAAGGAAACCTGCATCTTCTATCTATGATTATTTATTAAATATCACTGTTGTAAAACTGAAATTAAAGCACACATGGCCTAAAACTAACAGTCACTTTGTTCTTATAAAAAAGTAAAAATAAATACAATTATTTTCAATGTTTTTCTTATTAAAAGTAGAAAATAAGCAGTATCTCTTCTAAATAAAATAACTTGTGTATATCCTGTAAATATTTTAAACAGTGCATTTCTTGCATCTTCCGTAAACAAATATTTTAATGTGCAGTGTATCAATGTAAACAGATTGTTGTCATGAAAATAGAACTCTCCTAAACACGGTTGCATGAGGTTTTCTTAGTGATCTTGTCATGTCACTATATGAACATGAATTTACTCAAAGTTCTTAAGAAACACGAGCATGTTAACCTTTTCAGGTCATGTCTTGTACATGTCTGGCAGCGTAGGAAAAATGTTTGAAAAAATTCCAATTTTGTTTTTTTTAAGAAGTGTAATGACAGCATATGATATTCTTTTAAATTTATTTTATAATAAAATAAACTTTACAGGATCTTCTCACAACAAAATAAAACAAAAAAATAAAGTGCTTGTAAGGTATAAAATAAGTTCCTAACTAACTACTAATGTACTAATACTAACAAAAAACTTATTTTCCCAATGAAAGTTTTATAATAACAGAAATCAAACATTACAGATCTTCTCACAACAAAATAAAGTGCTCTGCACCTTGAAAACATAGAACTATATAACAAACAAGTTCAATTAGACGATTATCTCACAACAATAACTTAAAAGAGTTCACTCTCTTACACCGGGTAGAAATAACAATGCCAGTCCTAAATACTATTACTTGAACATTAAAGGCAAGTTTGTCTTGATAAAGAGAAGAATTTCTGCATGGTCACCAGTTAATAAAGGATAGTACAGGCTGCTGACGAGCTTTGGCTTGGACTCGGCGCGATAGCTTTATGCAGAGTTCAGACTGCATGATTTTCAGAGTAGTCGCGTCACAGATCTTTTCATACTGCGTGACTATCTGGGATATCATTCCGATGCTACTGTGGTGACACTGCATGATAGATCGGTGACGGGGGTTTTCACGCTGCATGACTTTACAACGGAAAGAATTGCAGACAACTTTGTCTCACTGTCAAACACACTCGAGAGGTGACATGAGGTCACGTGTGCAAGACAAGAGTTCTCACGCGAGACTGGGATTATTATTAAAAATGATAGCTAGCAAAATAAGCTTACCATACAAATTGCATGTGCGCTCATTTGCAACAAAAAGAAGATTATAGATGACGATATTTAATCGCAAATGATTTTGAATCACAGACAGGTCCAGATATTTAGCATGCAAAATATCTCACGGGTGTCAGCGACACATCAGTGATTCTCTCAGATCACGTCTTTGATAGTTCACACTGTGAACTGTGACTCTATTTGATCGCATCATGTCATAGTTTGGTGCGATTTATTCAGTCTTTTTGTTTATTTGTCCCAACACTTTTTTTGGCTATTTTTGGCTAAATAATTTTGGTTGCATCCCTAATTTATGTATTTTAACCTAAATCACAGCAGCATCTATGAAGAATGTATGCTGTCAAACACACACTGTTCACCAATTATAAGGTGGGTTAAAACAGTTTATGATTTAAAATAATTTAATTTTTGTCACAATAATTAAACAGTAAGAAAATGCAGTTATTTTGTTCTAAAAGCTAAACCCTTCCTGTGCCACTGACTTCCATAAATACATAGGCTATGCAAACAAACCGAAAGAACATAAGCATCAAATATGCACTAAAAATCAAAGCTACAATTAGCTGTTCACTGACCCAAATCAAAACTGCACAACAAAGTCTTAACACTAGATACAGCTTTACTCCCTCTGCCAGTGCAAGTCGAAGGTCATTTTTCATCCAAACAACGAATATCTAAGACGTAGACACATTTTTTTTTGCCCTCAATAAAATGTTAGCATTATATCACTTAAGAGTTTAAAGAGCAGATAAAAACATCACGGTATTTACACAACTGAAGTCTAGTTTATCAATTAACATCTTGTGAAATGAAAAGCTGCATGTTTGTAATTAATTATTCAACATTAAGACATTTTAACTTCAAATATCACTTCTAGCCATAATAGTCCATAACCCATAATAGAGATTCCTCCAGTGAAAAGTGCATCCCCTGTTGTCCTCTTACATCAAAACGCACTTTCATATTTTTTAGGACTTTTTTTTGCTTTTAGATCTCGTTTGATCAGTGTGTATTTTTCTCCTATTTCAGACATTTTTTTTTTCACTGGAGAAGGCAATATTACAGACAGGGGACTTAGCCGTAGGCAACACTTTGAAATAAATGTCTTAATGATTGGTTAGTTTAATACAAACACGTAGCTTTTAGCTTCAAAACATGTTATGTGATGGACTGCAATTGTGTGGTGAATTATCTTGCCGCTTTCCTTCAAACAGCACTCATTCACTGCAGAAGATCCACTGGCAAACAAATGATGCAATGCTACATTTTTTCAACTCTATTCTGAAAAAAGGAATCAAACTCAACATCTTAGACGGCCCAAGGAGGAGTGATTTCTCTGAAAATGTTCAGTTTTGTACGAGCCATTCAAACCTCTAGCCTCCACGTTCATAGCCCTGATCAATAGCAATATGATGGCTGCATTTCACAAACATTATTAGTGCACTATTAATGGTCCACGGTGAGTCAAAACTGGATTAAACTACAACCAAACTAGGCTAACAAATGCCATTTAACCTGTTACAGGAAATGATGTGCCTGCTTGTCATCAGGTGGAGTACAGACAGGATACAACATTATGGCCCTCGGTCTAACCGATTCATCATTGTTAGAATTGCTAAATTAAAACATTATAAAAACAATGCTGCTATAAATGAATAATTTGAAGCATGCTCTAGAGTTCCCCTACAAAGTATCTAATATCAATTGAATCGGCTATAAAGCACAATATATTGATTGAACTTGTCACTCTTACCTTGAGTCGTTTGACGACTTCATCGTTGCTGATTTTATCAGTGATCTCTTTGACACCCAGTGGGTAGATGATCTTTCCGTCCCCGGCCGGTCTTTGCTGCTGAGGCTGCTGCGGGAACTCCATCATCTTTCTCCAGACAGACAGACGGTCCTCTACTGGCCTCTATAGGCAACAACACTAAAGTTCAGCACACAAACCCACCACACCACTACAAAAACACTCAAAAACACCTTATGCGCGTCTGTTTCGTGCTCTCTGGGTGCGTGGCTAACATCCCTATAACCGTGCGGTGACACGAAAACCCTACAGACGACAGTTTGCGGGAGAATCCAGAAAAAAAGCACGAAGCTAATGAAGCTAATAGCAACACTAGCCTGAGCGCTAACGAGACCCGCTCCGCTGCCGCGCTTTTCATCGAAAACGTAGCACCCATGCATTTAAAGCTCTCGTGACAAGGGTCTCCATATATTATGCACGTTCAGACATGACCGTACTACTTGGATAATAAAACATCGTTTAAAAGCACGTCTGAGAGTAAATGAGCTCCATGAGTCGCTACTGGCCTAGCCGTCAGCTCCAGGCCTCAAACTATTCAACAAACACACAGCCAACACTCACATTTACCCATTAAAATCCCAACCCGCCGCTTCCCGGGACCCCAAAAACATTTATTCCACATCGCTCACCAGACACCACCCCACTGCGGCCGTTATCTTAACTTTAGACGGTAAGAAAATCGGAAATGTTTACTTGTTTTTTCTGTACAAGTTCACTCAGCGAGGCAAACAGCGACCACCAACTTGATCATCCCACACAAACTGTTTGAATTAAACTCCCTCGAACGACCCCAGCTGCCTTACAACCGCTTATAGATGATTCCCCGGTCATTACCTCACAGACAAGTCGTTGTTTTAATTCATGAGTCGGGTTCGGGTTCGGGTACGGGTGTTTTTTTTAGTTTAGGGCACAAAGCTCCGTCTCTTTCATACAGGGTTGTGTGACCGTCCTCGCGTGGAAAGTGGAGGCGCAGCGACCCCATTGGCTGAAAGACGGTATTGCAACGCGCCGATGGAGGGAGAAAAATTACCACACAGCTTAGAAAAGAGACGCACAAAATGCGAACGAACGGCGCTGAACTTGATTTACCGTAAATGTCAGAGAAGACGTTTGTGAATTTGTTTTTATGTTGTAATATTTAAAAGTGAAAATAAATTTCAGAGTGATTTGATTTCAAATGTTTTAAAGCCTCGTATGCTCACCAAGCATTATTCATTAGAAATGCAGCAGGCCTACAAATAGCACGTTGTGAAAGAGTGTTAATATTTCAAAAATAGTCTTTTGTATTGTACATTTATCAATTTGTACTAATTTAATACATATTTGCTAAGTAAGACACACACACGCGATGGCCCCCAAAATATTGAATGGTAGTATATCATAGTTTCTGCATAAATATTAAGTAGCACATGAATTAAAAAAAAAAAATTAAAAACTGTAATGTTTCCAAACTTCTGTTTTGTATCAAGAATGTATAATAGTATCTGTAAGACATGGGACGAACAGAGTTTTTGAAACAGATTTTTTTTTAGATAAATTTGTTATAATAACTTCTTATACATTTATTATATATAATATCAAATAATATATATATATATACACACACACACACACACACACACACACACACACACACATTTTGTTTTTACTCTTATTTTATATTTTTTCCCTTGCCTAATGCCATCAATACAACGCTTCTGGAGTCATACTGTTTTAATCCACTTGAGGCGCTGCAGTATTTTTTGCTTCTCCGCCGAGAGTTGTTCGTTTCCTTTTCTTCTTTACTTTGCTTCCTCGAACTTGTAAACAGTGTATCTGTCGTTGGCGTCTTGTGCACGGGTCACAGCAGAATGCCAAAGAAAAAGAAAAACGGACTGAGTCCCTCCCGAGCCCCGTCGCACGCGGCCGAATACGGGAGCGGATCCGAGAGTCGAGCACACGGGGGAAACGGACCTTTCGTGACCCGGCCGGACTCATCATATGATAACTTTGGATCCACGCAGTTCAGGAGCGCTCAGTCGGAATCTCAAAGCAGAGACGAAATCATCCAGAGCATGCAGGAGATGTTTTCACATCTGGACCCAGAAGTCATTTACATGGTGCTTTCAGAAGCAGATTTTAAAGGTAAGAGCAAATGGCCACCACTGGCTGTAATTTTAGCAAGGATCTGATTCAGTTTAGTTTAGACAGCACTCAATCCTACGAATTACAGAATCAGCGATTGTATTCATAGAGCTATTGTTACTGCTACCTGTAGGAAAGCCAATCTGAAGGTGGTTAATTTGTTTTGGAGAACTGTAGCCGGTTTCTACCTGCCTAACTAACTGCCATGTTCCAAATCTAGCTTTCCCAGTCTATAGCCGACTGGTAGCAGGTTTGTTAATGGTCAAAGATGGGTAAAGATCAGCTTGGACCGATGTTAGGCCACATAGAAACCAGCTACACATACCAAAACATCATCTTCACCTAGATTCACTTAGTTACTTAAAATAAAAAATAAAATATATTCTATTTATTATCATAATATATTATTAATATATTTAAAATCTTGAAAGTTGACACTGTCATTATGTATGTCATTATATATGATTAAATGGCATGACATACAAGGGATAATTAAGATTTTTAATTTTTTAAATAAAGTTTTAAATAAGTAAAGCAATTGTTTGATCAGAAACGCATTAGAAACAGTAATACTGGGAAGTATTTTACTAACTAAAATAACTTTTCTGTTTTATTGTATTTTAAAATGTAATTCCTGTCAATGGAAAGACTTTTTTCCACTTATGTCTTAATTGTCAGATCCTTCAGAAATCATTCTGATTATTCTGATGAAGTACAAAAATGATCAATTATTATTGGTTTCTTATTATGTAGTTTATGCTGCCTAATAATTCCTTTGTGTACTAAATGGTTTCAGTTTTGACTAATAAAATCTTTTTAGAATGTATTTGAAAAGGAACTCTTTTGTACCATTACAGACTTCCTGAAAGTATTAAATACATTTAACCCAGACTTCTAAACAGTTTCTACATACAATATTCTCAGAAGCAAAAAATATTGCTATTTCTTGAGCACCTAATCAGCTGAATTTCTGAAGGATCATGTGACACAGAAGGATACTAAAAATTCAGCACTGTCATCTCAAGAATAAATGAAATAGAAAGCATTTATAATAGTGATAATATTTCACAATTTCATTAAATATGAAACATTTTAAAATACTCCGGTTTTTCTTGTTTATCTCTTCATTAGTGGACAATGCAATGGATTCCCTTTTGGAGCTGTCAGATGCTGCTGAGGTCATAGCTCCACCCCCTCCTCCTGTCTCAGGCTTTGAGCAGGCAGCCGCTCTCCTGGGAACAAGCACCATTCAAGCAGATCCCGTCAGTGGAACAGCGCAGAGCTTCACCTTTTCAAACCAGCCTGCATCTCAAGCAGAGCTCAGTCCCCCTGAAACACACCTGACAGAAGAGTTTGATGCTCTCATAGATGAGGAACTACAAACATTAACTTCACAGCAGACACAAACAAGCTCACATCCTCTGATATCCTCCATACTACTGTCTTCTCTGCCCCCTCCTTCTCAATCCATCCCTCTCTCCTCACTGCCTCTAGCAACCCAGACTCAGCTCCCAGCTCCTCCGACTTTACCAGAGCAGGCCTCATACTCTGACCCCAGGCTCAGTGAGGCCCGTGGTGGTCATTCGCCCGTGAATGATTTAAGTTTTGGAGGGGTTCATATCCCTGAAACCAACACCTTATCTCTTGATTTTAGTCACCTAACACTGGAGGCCAACTCTGCTGAACCTCGGCCCTCAGCCTTCCAGGTTTACCGCAGACCTGACCAACTCCATAAACATGCAGCGGCAAAGCAACATCAAGAAGCCCTCCGCACTCCTGCCATGTTCTGGAACACTCAGGCTAGTGAATTTCATCCTCGCTCTGTGGGGCCAAGCTTCATTACACCAGTCATTCCTAACCCCACTCCTTGGAACACTAATCCCATCCCTGCTGCTCAGTGGTTGGCTCATGGACCTATCAGACAAGCACCTTTGAAACCTTCTGCGACTGTACCAGAGTCGTGGACTCTGCCGCCCAGAAACCGACTCAAATTGGAAGGGCAGTTATTGGTTTTACTAAGAGGGGCTCCCGGATCAGGAAAAACAACCCTTGCCAAGTAAGCAAGAAGACAGATATCTGGGATATGTTATTTTACTGAGAGGAGAAGGAATAGCATAAAGGAAACCTCTTCAAGTTGTGGAAGAAAAGAGTATAATGTGCTTTTTTTATTCTTTTAAACAATGTAGTCCATGAGAGCAGTTCATGACTTACCACACTCCATTATATAGATTTCCTTAGGGGAAGTTTTAATAACCTTCTGAGGGTAGGGTTTGGGTCATTAAGATAAATTAAGATGGTGCTAAAAGAATTAGATGGATTGTTCATTGGTAACAATTCATTGGTAGGAAATATGCCATGTGGTGGTGTCAAATTTTCTTATTTTTTATAATTGTTGAAGCTTTTTCATGGTACGTGGTATAATCGTAGTAGTGTATTGCATTACAAAATGGTTTTGCAAGATAAATCTGGTTGCTTAAGTGAAGATTCTGTGTATTTTTTAAATATCAGATTGGCCTTGAAAAGAAAATAACTTTGAAAAGAATATAAACTAAATTTAGCTTTAACTTAATAGAAAATAACCATGCTCATCGCATATATGTATGTTCCTAGATAAAGTGTATTAGTTTTTGTCTTTCTCTGTTGTTCAGTGCTATGTTGGTGCAGAACCCTGGAGGAGTTGTTTTAAGCACTGATGATTATTTTACTCGAAATGGACAGTACTGTTTTGAGCCAAATTTGCTGGGAGAGGCCCACGAGTGGAATCACCAGAGAGGTGAGTGTTACAGGCCTGTTTAGCTCAAGCCAAAGCAGAATATCAGGTGTGTACCATTATTTGTAGTTATTGCCCTGTGTGTTATACTACTTAGCTTCCCATTGACAACACAGTCTGATTTTGAAGGTGATGTGTGCGGGGTCTTTTTTATTTCAAAATTGACTACCTATAACTGTTTAGTATGCTGAAACAGTTAATCGTTGAAGCAATATATGCTAATTACTGTGAAATTGTACACACTCCAACTTAATGTCACTATAAAAACGTTGCTTGATTGTTTGAGAGACTCAACCAGCCCTATATGACAACATTGGCTCAACCAGTAATGTAAGTTTGGTGAGGGACTACCTGTTTGGATGAGAAATAGCAGAGAGATTAAAGGTTTTAAAAACGTTATATTTTCACTATTCTGCTTGGCACCGCAAACAAATTACACACTTTAAATTTTATCTTCATATAATGCAATTTCTTTGTGGCTATCTACATTTCAGCAAAAGAGGCTTTTGAAAAGGGACAGTCACCCATCATAATAGACAACACCAATATGCAATGTTGGGAGATGAAACCATACGTTGCCATGGTAAGCAATTTATTTTGAAATGCGAAATATGAAATGGGTATCAGTTTTCAATATTAGACAATGGCCGTATGTTTTTTTTATGTGAAATCAACAGTGGCTTTTGCAGGTTTAATTTCACAAGTTGCATATATGCATATTCTCATGATACACAAATACATATTACTATAGATCTTCTCTTTTGGATTAGAATATTCCATACTTTACAGTGTTTACAGACATGACCTGCAAAGACTCATCCATCATGCTGATTGCCTATTTTTCTTTCTTTTAGGCACAGAAACACAGATATAAGGTGCTGTTTCGTGAGCCAGATACCTGGTGGAAAACGAAACCCAGAGAGCTGGAGAAGTATGATAAACACTGCCACAATCTAGAAATAACTATTGTAACTACACATTTACATAATAAATGGGAGTTTAAACAAGGTACCCTTAATATATGTAGAACTGACACACAACATTGCTTTTAAGTCATTTCATGATCACAAATGTTTGCAATTTTTCCCTAAAGGCGCACAAGGCATCAAGTAACAAAGGACAAGATCCGACGCATATTAGAACGGTATGACCGATTTGTCTCTGTACAGAGCATCATGAATTCACAAAGACCAGAACCAGGGCCAAGTATTGTGGATTCAACGCAAACAGAGACTGAGCAACCCCAGTAAGTATATGCATAATATTAATGTTACTTCACATAATTTCTGTTGTTTTAAAATAAAGCATGAGCTATGTCTATACAGCAGCAGAATATGGCTGTGTAAAATAGTGCAGGATTTTACTGTGTCACACCTTTGGTAACTATGCAATTGTAAGATTTCTTATGTATTTAAACAACAATATATATTTCTTTTATTTCTTTCAGGCAGTCTTTCAACCCTGGCCTCATACTGAGTCATCCTGATCTTGTTGGTGACTCTGGGTTGAGTAAACTCAACACAAACCTTTCCTCATCTCTGCCCGATGTGTCCTCTGTTAGCCAGACATACACTACCATATCTGCAGGTGAGGTAGAAGGTGAAATGGGTTCCTACAATTCCAAGGAATCAGTCTTGTTCCATGAGAATATTCTGGAAAGGTCTGGAACTCCTCAGTCTGATCTTTTTGATACTGAAGGGTTAGACTTGGAGCTAGATGCTTGCCATGTGGACATGGAAACAGATTTGGGAAACTTGAGTAGCGGGACAGCTGGAGAATTTGTAGTGTCAGCACATGAAACGTTTCCGGAGCTGCCTGTGGCATTTTCAGAGTCCATTGGTCAGCGTGTGAGGAGGGCCAGAGTAAAAGATAAAAATGAACTAGAAACTAGTTCCATTGATCAGTCTGTGAAATTTGACACTAGTGTTGACTCTTCAGTGCAAGATAAGGAGGAGGGATGTGAAGGCGAGACTCTTTCTGGAAACAAAGTAGTGCGACCAGAGCTGTTGGATTTTGTTGGGGACTGGCCACTGGAATCTCAAGGTCAACGTCAAGGAAGACGTCAGAATTCAAAGAATAATACTGTAAAGAACACTGTTTTGGAATCCAGTGTTGTTGAACACAAAGAGAGCACTTCTGCTGATAAAGACAAACATTCTGATACTGATAAGCTGAATACAGTTGAATTTCAAAAACTTGTAGATCTACTGCAATGTGGAATAAACTCTTCTCCAGGTTTTAACCAAGATCCAGCTCCAAGTAAAGAAACTTCCTTTGGTGGAAACATTGAGGGTAACATGAATATGGAGACTGTGGCTTGGCCTGAACTTCCTGACTGTGTGCTGGAGAGAACGTTCTCAGAGTGCAAGGATTACTCAAATTCTTCAAATCTATCAAAACAGAGAGCAAACCCAAATGAGCAGTCTAATCAGGTGTCTGCTGAGAAGAACACACAGGATGAGGTTGAGCAGGAGGACAGTGTGTTATCAGAAGATAAATGCAGGTTGAGCCCAAATGTCCAAGAAACTCTGTGCCCAAAGGTTGCCGTAGACGCAGAGAGCAGTCTGGAAAGACGAAGAGGACTTAGCCGAAGAATGGGGAAATCTTGTAAACTGGCTCTCACCTTTACCAATCAAAGCCCTTCATCACCTTGCTCACAATCTCCAGTTGTTTCACATCTGCACCCTGATCTTACACCTACAGTGCAACCACCTTCATTGCCCGTGGAGTCATGTTCCAGTACCTCAACCCAGACACAAGCTCAGGACTTTGCCTTGCTTTGGCGAATTGACCAAAAGAAATGTTCTGAATTAGACTCTGACTTATCTAGTTGTGGTGTGTTTGTTTTAAAGGGAAACTCTTCTCATTTCACACCAAAAACAAGTGAACAAGAGTCTGCCTGCCAGCAGGGAGTGCCATACCGTGTGGTCCATGAGAAGGGTTCTCAGGTAGAAGAGAATGACTTTAGAGAATCTAACTCTAAAAAGCAAAACCTTGAGATTCTAAGCCGTCATTTCAGACGTGTCTCTATTGATATTCTGGAGGACCTTTATGAGAAGTGCCATCAAGATATCGAATGGACAACCAACTTGTTACTAGATTCTGGAGAACAACTATATAAAGAAGATGATGATGTGGTTCCTGAGGGAGAGTCTATAGAACAACTAAAAACTGTGATGGGCTCAGAAAGTGCTCGGGTTAGATCTGTATTGTCTGATGACTACAGCAACAGTTCAGGAAGTAGTATCAGTCTGAAGTCCCAAGAAACTAACCTTAGTGACATTAACCAAGCTGATGATGATTGGAGTCCAGGTCAAAGTTCACAAAGTGAAGCTGAAGGATCTGATGAGGCAAGCATGACAAAGGAGAAATTTGAGTCCAAAACTTCCTTTGGAGCATTAAAACAGCTTACAGAAAGCACTGAAGTTCAACTGGAGGATACAGCAACTAATGAGCAACAGACAGACAACACTGCTCAGCGAGGTCCTGAGCGGGAAGAGGCTTTAGTGACAGAAGGTGAGAAAGTTCAATGCCTGGAGGAAGCATTGAAGAAGTGGGGTGAGAAGGAAAAGGAGGATGAGGAGACAAGAGAAGAGGTGAATGCCATAACACAGTCACTGCTGTGTCAGATTGATGAAATGGAGTGCAAAGAGGAGGAAGAAAGGAAGGAACGAGAATGGCAAAGAAAGAGAACTGCACAGGGGGGGAGGGAGCCAAGTTCAATGGATATTCAAACCTTGGAACTAAAACTTCCAACTGAACTTGCATTGCAACTCACTGAGCTTTTTGGACCTGTTGGTGTCAGTCCAGGTAATTAATCCTTCCAACAATATGATATTTATTTAGTGAATCAGTCAGTTGTTCCAGAGACATCAAGTGGTAACCCCGAACAATAGTAACAATGGTAACCCAAAACATTCAATTAAGTGCGTTCATATTCTCAAACCTTGAGTAGTTTTGTTTGTGGTTTTTACGTGACCTTCCTATGATGGAAATTCCCTAATTTGGCTACCTTCTACCAAGTGACACATACATTTGCTTCAAAATACTGTAACAGTTGATTGGAGCCACAGTCTTGAATAACAACAAGAACAGACTGAAGTCTTCTTTTAGAAATTGATGCCTGTTTATTTTGTTAATACGACTATGTGATAATGTGGTTTGTTTAATTTTCATGCAGCTTAGTTGTTTTCTTGCTTTCTGAAGAACTGAGAACCACTGCATTAAACTGTTGTGTTTGGTGAAGGCCAAAGCACATTATAAAGTATTAGCTCAGCTTAAAAACAGACAAAATGAAACTGATTCTAGTTTTGTTTTTAATACAGTAATGTGAATAGCTTTACTTTAAAAAGAGCAACCACATCAATCCTCATTCACACTCATAAAATAGTTTTCAAAGCTCTTTGAACTCTATATGGTTGCAGGTGCTTTTTCGTCAGATGACTGTGCAGTGCAGATAGACCTGAACTTGGCCAAACTGCTGCACCAGAAATGGAAGGAGACTATACAAGTAAATTCAGATATTTTGGTTTTCTTATGTTTACAGTTTTTAGAGATCAATCTGCAAAAAAACAACCTAGGTTGTTTAAATGTGACTGATTTTGCATTGATGTAAAACTTACCAAGTGTTTATTGTCTTTTGCAGGAGAAGCACAGACTGGCAGCTCTGTCCTATCAGCTATTGCAAGAGAGTGAGACTGCTTATTCTCTTAATACACAACATACAAATTAATTGCACATGTACACTATATACTAACCAGTAATGATGCAATAAAGCATTAAGAAGGAAATCACTTCTCCTCCAGTTTAATCTTGTTTGGCCATGCTGGGTAATCAGTCCCAGAGTCAAATCTTAATGGTCCACTATTTTGCTCCATCTGTCTCAAACTGCAGTATTTCACTTTCAGTGAGGTGCCTGGTGTTTTTTTCTGTCTTTCTGTCTTTCTTTTGGTCCCATTTTATGTTATGTGGCATTAACTACTGTGTACTTGCATCAAAAAATACATACAATGCACTTATGTATTGATATTGCAACACTTTTGCTGATATAGGTGGGATATATAGGTTAGGGACAGGTTTAGTGGTATGGGTAGGTTTAAGGGAGGGGTCAGCAGTGTAATTGTTAAAAAATTACCTTGTAATTGTTATAGATGTAATTAAATTAAATGTACTTTTACAATTATAAGTATAATGTAAAAATAGGTGTACACACTGTATCAAGTGATTTAATTAAAATGTAAGTACATAGTAGTTAATGTATAAAATGGAACCCTTTCTTTTAATAATAATAATTTTATTTTTATATACCTTTTCTACTAATGAACATTCAGTAAGCAAAACTGAAGAGATAAAATTTATATATATTTTCACTGTATAATATTAAAAAAATTATATGTTGGAGAGGGGTGCACAGATATTTGATGGCAGTGACTGTTCTTGGCACCCTAAGATCAATGTAGTGTGCAAAATTGGGAATATAACAAATTTACACATTTCTTAATGAAAATTAGTCAATAGATAAAATGCACTTGTTCTTTAACTGATTATGTCAAATGTAACATTTTCATATGCTTTTTTGGAAACCAAGCAGATAGGAAAGGCCAAAAGATGGGAATACAGACATTTGTAATTTTTAAGAACAACATGCTTTTTAAAACAAAAAAAGTATATTACTAATACTTTATCTAATATTGCCATGAAAATAGCCTTGATGCTGGCATGGCGTTAAAAAGTGAATAAATAAATAACACAATCTAATAGTTGTCACTACAAAAACAAGGGATTTGTGTCTCCAGTACTTTTAAAAGTGTCATCAGACACCAAAGTGTGTCCAATTTGTGAAAACTGCTCTATACTAGAAATAATTTTCCTCTGTTTCTGCTCTCTGCTGCCCATCTATCTTTGTGTTTCCAAGGTAACGAAGGTCCTGTCCACTGGGGTGATTCGCAAGGAAGCAAAACCAGACTGAGGGACCAATTAGGTTTGCGTGAAGAAATTCCTTTTATGGATCACTGGAGTGCATCCTGTGCTCCTGTCTCACTGAGGGACATCATGATCGAAGAGCAGGTGATGCAAGACAGCATGGAAAAGGTAATAGTCAAACATAGAAACAGAAAAAATCACTGCCTAGAACTTTGAAAGAAAGAAGTGAAAATTTGCCATGTTTGGGTTTTAGTCTAGGTCAAGTCGGAGGGACCTGGATAAGAAAGACGGTGCAGCCAAGCTAAAGGAGAACCAGCTGTTTTCCTTGTTCCCCACCATAGATCGACATTTTCTCAGGGACATCTTCAGAGATCACAGGTGAGAATAGAATACACAGTGGTAGACTATACACTGCAAAAAATGCTTTTCTAGCTTAATTTTTTTTGTCTTGTTTTTAGCCATAATATCTTAAAATGTATTTTTAGATAATGTGTAGAATTGCTGGACAATGATGCTTTTGTTGTGAAAATTTTATTTTCCTCTTCCTCCCTTGGTTTCTTGGTCAAGCCATTTAAAGCCAAGAAATAAGCCACAATATTTAAAATTGTATATATAAGAATTGGGCAGTTGTGGGCAGTAAAGAATTTAAAAACAGAAATAACCTGAAAGGAATTGTCTCTTGACCATCTGCTTATGTTGGTTTAGTTACTCTCTAGAGCAGACCGAACAGTTTTTGCATACTCTACTTGATGACGGACCAGTCAGAAACGTAGTGGCGCCAGAACCTGCCCCTCAACGCAACGGTGCGCACAGAACTCCGAGCAAAGAGCGGGTGAGCTACGTGTAAACCCGTAACCTACTGAAATAAAACAAAAAACCCTGTATTGACGCTTTTTTGTCTCACTTAGAGATGGAAACAAAAAGATGGGGAGGTGGAAGCTGCTCAGTTCCAGGATTCGGAGGATCCAGAATATGAGGACTTTCGCACCGAGGCAACACTGCAGAGACGTCAGCAGCTAGAGTGTTTTAACAAGGCAGCTGAAGCTCATCGACAAGGACGCAAGGATGTGGCTAGTTTCTACGCACAACAGGTTCAAGAGATGAATATTATAATGTGTGCTGAAAAACTATTTCTAGTTAGTTAGCTTTGTTCCATTCTTGGTATTTATAGAGTTTCTACTCGATGAACTACTCACACCATGAAGCAGTTTAAATAATGTAGGATTTTTTATTTTTCGTATGACATCTTATTCGAACTTTCGTGACTATTACTGTTGAGCTTTTTTTTTTCTATTAGCTTCTTTAAAAAATGCATTCAGATAGCAATGCTGTTCTTTGATTAGAACTCTTACTTAAAAAGTTTCTGTTTTCAATTTTGTGTACATGTTTAGGGTCGCATGCATGGGGACAAGATGCGTGAAGCGAATCACAGAGCAGCCATGCAAATATTCCAGAGAGTGAATGCTTCACTCCTGCCTCAGAATATTCTAGATCTCCATGGACTGCATGTAGATGAGGCCATTCATCATCTTATTCAGGTTCTCTCAGGCAAGAATTTAGGTACGTAAGCTGATAAATATGTAACAGGGTTCCTTTTGAATACAGCAAATGGATTGTGCAAGTTTTTTGTGTTGGACCATTTTTTTACATTTCAGAGTCTGGCATTATATTTGTCTTTTTTTTGTCAGAATTCAGTCAGGGTTTGTGTCAGCCTCAGCTGTCAATTATCACAGGAAGAGGTAATCGCAGCCAAGGGGGAGTGGCACGCATCAGGCCTGCTGTAATAGACTACCTCAAGAGTCATCGCTACAGGTATACTGACTGCATCCAGTGTTTTTAAAATATGAATTTTATATACAGTGGTATAATAGATAAACTAATAGAACACTAATTTTTCACTAGATATAAAATGGTGTCAAGTCAGTTATTGTCTTTTGCAGTTAGTATCGGTAGGAAATATCAGTTTGCATTAATTTCCAATCATTAATTTTACCATTAATTGTAACATCAGTCAGTCAATCACCTTTATTTATATAGTATCAAATTTGGAGAATATAGTGTCAGTAATTTATAACAATTTATAAATTAAGATTAAGATTAATCTCTCAATTTTTAAGATAAAGAAATTTCATTATTGAATGCAGAGAGACGTCGTTGTCTAAATCAGCTCAGTTTCAACCTGGCCTTTATCAAATGAACGATAATCGCTAGAAATTAAGTGTGCCCAACTAAGCATTGAGATTTGTGCTCCACACGGAGATCTGATCTCATCATTCAGTCTGTCTAGAATGACAAAAATAAATGCAGAAGTTCATCTAGGGCAAAAGCTGCTTTAAACACCAAGGATGGTCATACCAAATGTTAACAAAGTTAATTGATGAAGAAAATCTAGTGATGACATTATTTTTGACTGCATCCTCATTTTACAATATTTTTTATACAAATGCCTAAAACTAAGTATTGCTTTGCAGGTAGGTTTTTGAAGCATCTTGACATTCCCACAGTTCTTCTGGATTTAGTCTCATTTTTTTCAGTTTCCTCATGTAGTTTCAGACAGACTGGATGATGAGATCAGATCTCTGTGTGGCCACCACTGAGTGTTGGCCATCACTGTATAGATTAGAAAGAAACAAATAAATGTAAAACAAATGTAGATATTTAATCTGAATATTTAATCCAACATCATTATAAAGACATTCTGGGCACTTAATTTGTGACTATTTTATTTCATTTTATTTTATGTATGTATTTATTTATTTATTTATTTATTCTTTTATTCAATTACCAATTGTCTTTATGAGTACATTTTGTCATTTCTTTTTGTCTTTCTCACAGTTTTACTGAACCTAAGACTGGATTGTTGCTGGTCATACTTCATAAAGAGCTGCTACAATGAAGCGTTTACTTTTGATCTCTCTCTTTCCACTGCCTTAAACCAAAGTGTCTTCTCTGCAGATTAATAGTGCCAGTAATTATACTGTTCTTTTGTCTTTTAACTGAAAACACCATTTTCATGTCTTCTGTAATTGGGCGTGAATTTATCTGAGTCATAAAAAAAACAATGTACAACATATTTACAGTGTTTTATATTGAATTGACATGTAAATACGTATTATTCTTTATGGAATGTTTATTAATGCTTCCTTATGAGGCTATTAGGGATCAACTGATTCTACTTCCTGAACGTAATCACTACAATTTAATGTAATTATGTTTTTCTGTTTTTTGGCCTTTTGTAACTATATATATATATACAGGAGAAAAAGTGGGTTGTTATTCAGGTACTTGTTTGATATTTATTTTCATTTTTATTGTACGTCGTTTTGATCCATACTTTTGGTTTGTAAGTGTAATGTCAGTTTTACAAGACCTAGAATGTTGGGAATGGGAATGGGGATGTCATAAGATGGCTCATCAGTGTTGGTATACATAGAAATGCGTTAAGAGTTTCTGGAAATATAAATGCTGATCCTCAGTAAGGTTTTTTTTATTTTTTTTATTTGTTCGTGAGCAGTTCGTGAGCATTTTATGTTGCTGTGTTGTGCTAGTTTTTGATTTTTAACTCCGCTTTGGCTTTTATATTTCCAGTTAAAAATGTTGATACCACACATATTTTATAGACATCTTAATGCTGCTATGCAAATCACAATTCTCATGTGTAAGAATTTGTTCTGAAAAAATATTTTTGTGAAATTGTATATTTTGGAACCTAAAAAGATTTTATATGTAAAATTTTGTTTTATTTTTGTTAGAAAGTATGGTTGGGGAAAACTGAAGAGAAAGAATAAAGTCTTAACATATACAAACTTTGATTCCTTTGGTGAAATTTGAAATGGTCTGTAATTAGCGTAGCATGTGCTTGGAGCTCAAAATCACAGCTGAACATTTTCTGCGTCCTCGTGTCTCTTTCTCTACATTTTCCCTTTATTCAGTAGAAACCGTTGGTGGGGGAAAATATAACTCAGCGTGTTGAACGCTTAGTAGCTGACGTTTGTTTCAAGTAGTAAAGGTCAGATTCCTCCATGATGAAAGTTGCAGCTGTTGAAGTGATGCAGTGCATCTTCTCTCCATCAGAGGGCGACAATGTTCACTCACCAAATTACTTCGTGCCACCTGAAACTGAATATATGGCTTTATTATACAAACAACTTGTTTGCTGTGTTGATTAGAAATGTTCAGTGCTCTTCAGTTTGTCATTGGAAATTTGAAAAGTTAGAATTGCTGCCTTTTGTTTGTTTATAAGCGGTAAACAAATTCAAAGTCCAAGAGTAATTTATCATGCTTGAATTACATGCCCTTTTATAACCTAAACCTAAGTACTCTGATGTTGTGGTAATTTTTACCAAACTGCCTTAAGAGTCTTTTCTAAAATGTGTCTTCGGAAAATAATTTCAACTGGAAATAAGGATTCATTTCAAAATTACTAAAACGACTTACAGAACAATGTGGTCTCAGGGTTTCCAAACAAAGAATAAACAGTAAATCTCTGTGTAAATGTAGTAAATGTACAGTAAATGTAGGACTATGTTTTTCTTGTTTGTATCTTTGTTTCTTTGCTGCATTACCTGCATTAGTTTCATGTATGAGTTCTAGACTGCAGAAGACGCAAGGCTCAAGGCTGTAGATGTGCTGAGAACGTCACAGCGGAAGCTTAGAAGAGATTTGATGTACGATTTTACAGAGAAAAGAGCCCAGCCTCGCATTTCACTTCCCTCTACTAGAGGAAAGAATATGTGCTCTGTCTCTGAAGGCATATATCTTCTCTCTGTGCTTAAGAGTAATGAATTTCCTGAGTTTAACAGTTTAACTTCTGAGAAATATGCAGCTTTCGACTGAATTCTGATCTTTTCTTAAAGCTTAATTAAATGACACAAAGTAACAAGCCAAATTGAGCTTCACGTGAACTTGTGAATTTTACATTTGAAGAGTTCAAAGAGGTGAGTTGCTTTTTTCTTCGTAATATATGCATTAATTATATTACTATTCAGTTTAAAACTGTGAATCCATTTTAGAATTGTATTTTCTATCTATAACTTTAATTAATCTGCATACATTTATCAACAATTCAAACCTGGTATGTACAGTGTTCATTATTTGTAAGATGCCTTACCGGCTTTTTTTTTTTCTTTTCTTTTTTTTAAATATAGCGTTTTTTATGTCTTTAAAAAAATAAAAATCATAATGTAATGAATATAATATTTTTGTTCCTTGGTGTAATATGAACGTGGTTAACAAGGGCTTCAGTGAATCAACCGTTTGATACTTTTTGGTAACCTATCTAATTTTCTGTTAACTAATTATGTTTTAATGAACAAAAATCTAAATGGAAAGAGTATTAGAATCTATATTTTAATTATACCTTAACAATGCCTAGTGTCAACAGTATGTGTGCTCCATCACCAAACGTATTGTAATTCTCTACATTTAGTTTATTTTTCCAATACTTATAGTATTTCTTTCAAAAATCACACAAGACTTTAAGAATCCTGATGTGTTTCAGCTCTCGATGAAATAATTATTGGAGTAATTTCTTTCGATATTGGCACAGAAATGTGTCTAAACCATTAGACTATTTAACTATTGAATACTTTCCAGAATATTCTTATTTTTAAGAGTAATCTGTCTGATACTGTAAAAAAAAGTGTTTTCAGACAGACTTGGTCTTTTGTGATATTATCTGGAGCAGCTGTTTGAATCATCGGTGCACTTTCCTCTCATGACAGCCATGTAGGCCTAGGAGGTGTAAGTCATTGCAGTTTCGAGAATAATTTATACATTTGTGTTAAGTCAAAAATGTCCTTACCAGCACTGGCCCATAGATTTATTAAATAAACAAACAAACATACTGCGGAATTTGTGTTAAACAGCCTTTTTTAGAACACTCGTAACCAAAAATCCTTACATCCCACTTTAATCGATAGCAAGGCCGTTGTCAACACGAAGCGTCCCAGGCTTTATAATAAGATAGGCCTACTATGCCCTGTAGCATATAGCGGGACATTGTACTATAATTCACATCTGAAAAATGAGGAGAACATGAAAAATTGAATGATTGTCTTCTGCATGATATTGTAGGCCTACTACTTTTTTTAAGGTATATTTAGCACAAAAATGAGAATGAGAAAATAAAAATATTCTTACAACATTTCAATCTGCCCTCTTTTGTTGAGTGTATTTTTAAGAATGTTGTGGTTGAAACAACATCTGACCCTGTAGACTGTCACTGTATGGGGGAAAAAAATGATAGTAAAATGTGACATTTCAAAATTGTTTCTTTTGTGCTCCACATAATTAAGAGAATCACATAGGTTTGGAGTGACACATGTCTGAGTAAATAATCATTTCTTTAAATACAAGACAAATTAGATTACATATGAATCTATTTTACAGTTGCATCTAAAAATCTCATTGTATGAAAACATTTCTTGGTGTTTTGTGATTGCATAATAGTAATTTTACTTCTTTGTTCTTCCAATTATGCAGGAGTCAGAGAGAGTACAGCGAAAGACACGGCTGGATTATTTCTCACTTTTGGACTTCTGTCTTAAATATCTCTAATGATACATAACAAGTTTCTAAACCTTCACTGGAATACAGAGCCAAGGAGTAAATCCCCACATCACAAGACGAAGAGCTTGAAGACTTCAGAATGCTGTTTAACTTGAGGTTTTATTCTTAGTCCTGCAGATCTTAAATTACAACGATGACCTCATCGTTTGTTGGACATCGCTGATATATTTTTTAAAAAGCATTAGACTGTACTTTACAATAACTACAACACCAGAGACAGAAGGATGAATGGGTTGTCAGAGACCTCAGTGAAATGCGTACTGGTCGGAGACTGTGCAGTGGGTAAAACTGCACTTCTTGTACGATTCACTTCTGAAACGTTCCCAGACAGCTACAGACCGACTGTTTACGAAAACACTGGCGTCGATGTTTTCATGGATGGAATCCAGATCAGCTTGGGACTGTGGGATACCGCAGGACATGATACATTCCGCCAAATCCGGCCCATGTCCTATCAGCAAGCCGATGTGGTTTTGCTATGTTATTCAGTGGCGAATCCAACTTCGTTAAATAATTTGCGGCAAAAATGGATCGCTGAAGTGAGGGAATTTCTTCCAAAGGTACCTGTGCTGGTTGTTGCCACACAGACAGACAATCGTGAGATGGGCCCGTATCGTGCTAACTGCACCACGGCCTCTGAGGGCAAACAGCTGGCACAGGACATCCGTGCCAAGGGATATCTGGAATGCTCGGCTCTCAGCAATCGTGGTGTGCAGCAGGTTTTTGAGTGTGCCGTTCGAACCGCTGTTAATCGGGCAAGAAGACGGACAAGGCGGAGGCTGATGGACCTTAACCCCTGTAAAATCTCCTGATGATTTTAAGAGAGGGATGGTGTTTAATGCTCATCACTAAGACGAAATTGTTTCTCACACACCAAACCAAGTATTTGAAGCCTCAACAAAGACTTCTTAACACTGATGTCTAAAAAAGGTTTACTTAAAAGACTGTTTGACTGTTAGACCGTCTTCTAGTCAGGTTTTGACCATATATTAGACACGTTACAGACATCGAACAGGTATTTATTCAATCCCATTAGCATTCCTGGAAAATGTAACTAAGCACAAAATGTACCATGGGAGGTATGTTGGAACGCTAACATGTAATATTAGCTGGGCTTATCTACTATGTTCTTACATATAAATTAATAATTTGATATGCACTTACTGTGTACATGTACCTACATTTTTAAAAATACCTGCATGTGACATCTGTAATTAATTTCTGTATAATTACACTGTTGACTTATCCCTTAAACTTTAACTCACCCTTAAACTTCCACATACCACCAAACCTGTCACTAACCTTACCCGTATCCCACCTCAATAACAGCAAGTGCTTTGCAATACTATATAAACACAATATTTCTTTTTAATTTAAGTACATAGTTGTTAAGACCATCTAATATAAATTGGGACCATTTATTCATTAAACAGCTCTGTCCTTGTTAATTTTATGTTTATATAATTATTGATCACAGGATATTACAAGTCAAACTTATCTTTCAAAGTTGTGCATGTTTTATTGCACAGCTACATGTTTTGCAAAATGTACATTTTTAGGTTGTAGTTCTTCAAGTTTTACATTTCATTCTTGTGAAAAACTGACTCTCAGTCTGCTGGTTCCTCTCCTACAGCTGTGAACATGTAAAATAAGAATTCAAATCATAATGTCACACTGAGATCACCCTCTGTAATCTTAATTTTTAGATAATGATTAAATCGCTTTGGTTATGTATTTCTGATTTGCTGACAATGCTTTTTTGTGATTTGTTGTTTGTGGAGCTAAAATAAGGATTTATTTTATCAGTCATGAAGTACTTTTTCTTAAAAGAATGATTTCATAGTCTTATGAAGTCTCTCAAATAAGTAGTTGTTACAATAAAAAAGAGTTTAGCTGTAAATTGACTAATGTATCTGTGTGGTTTGTCATGCACAGTGAATCGTTGAAAACATGTTTACGTTCTGACTGAATGAACACAAGCCATGCGTTCATAATAAATACAAATTATTTTGAAAAGGTGGTTTTCATTAATGGCAAGAATATGAAAATCCCCTTTTTAAGGACCATTTTCAAAAAACATATTTTGAAATCATTTAGAACCATTTTTAAAATATTACATAAATTAATATAAAAATATATATTTTTTTCAGAAAATTATTGTTTAAAATGATTATTAATGAGTTTATGGGTTTTATTTGTATGGCTCTTTTCTTTTTTATTACAATTTAGTAATATACCTAATTCCCCTGAAATTTTCTGTGGCCCACATGACCTCTTCCAGAGGCCCCTCGGTTGTCCCCTTACCTCATTTTAAAAATACGGCTTGCTAAAAAAACAGTTGGCAAAATTAGAATAGCGAACAATTATTCACTATTGCAAACAACTTTTCCCTCAATAAATTCCTTATTCACTGCTTATTAATAGTAAGGTGGTTGTTAGTTGTTTAGTTATCGGGTAGGATTAGGGATGTAGAATAAGACATTGACATGTGCTTAACTACTACTAATAAATAGCTAATATTCTAGTAATAAGCTAGAATTTAGCATATTACTAGAAATATGCTAGTAACAATAACAATACATTTTTGAAGACAGCTCATTTTAAAAATCTTTTAAAATAAACAATTTGGACCTCCATTATGAATCAGTCTTCATAAACAATAATGAAAAAATATCTGCACAGAAAAATAACCAAGCTGTTTCTCAACTGATGTAAAACATTCTGTTTAAATATAGATAAGTAGGCTATAAGGCATAAATCATGATAACATTTGTCAATGATCTCTTCTGTTTCAATAAACATCTGAATCTAATATCTCTTATCAGATAGCCTAGTCAGTTTACAAGCCATGTGTTAAGTGTTTTTTCACACCAGATTCAATGTGTAATACATTAAAACCTACATAATGTCTTCTCCATTACCACTTTATACCTGTGCGTGCAAGACATTAAGCGAGAATGTTATTTATAGCCTTTCTGAAACATTCTATTCTGAGCTCCCAGGTTTGGGTGTCAGTGTGAGTGTTTGCTGATGTCTGGTGAAAAATAAACACTAAGGAAAACAGAGACAGGGTTCATGTCGCTCGAGCTGATCTCTAGTTAAGCTTTAACAGCACTGTACAACACTGTATAGACTGTCTTGATATTTTCAGATATTTTCAGATTTGCATTGTATCACAGCAGATCTGCTTGTCCTGCAAACTGGTAGAGACTTTGCGAACAATATAAAGCATGCAGGTCATGTAAAGCATTGCAAGGCTTTATACATATAAGAGATCTTAGGAAAATGCACAGAGTACAGTTATTTATGATGTACCCATGCAGTCTCTGATATTTTGAATTTTTTTGTGTTATATAATAATCAGCAGAATGTTTTATAAAATTGTCATCAAATTAATACACAGGCATAATGTAAAAACAAAGAAGATGCATGCTACTCGCACTACATAAAAGGAAGAGTCGACAAAGAAAAAGAAGAAGACAGAGCAACAGAAAGAAGGAGTATATGTTATGTGGTTTATGGAGATGATGTAGGCCTGTGCTTTTGGAGAACTAAAAAGTTCAGACCCTGAAACCACATCCCAACAGGAGAACGTCTCTCTCTGAACTCAGTAAAACCACGTTGTGCTTCGTGGCTCCTTAGAAAAATACTATATGTGCAGTGTGAAATGTAAAAACAATGTAAATATCTTTTCGAAATGTTTTGTAAGTCAAGGTATTCCTGTGCTATCCGAAATATTTTGTACCTTTCAACTTAAAAAGAGCGTGCAGTTTAATGAACCTTTGCTGCTCCTGCGATGAATGAACACATGAGTGATGACATTAGGTAATATAGTAAACAGGATTGTACTCAAACTGCAATATCTATATATCTGTGCAAACAAAATAAAAAAAAATAAAGACACTGGGATCCAGCGTAGTATTGAACTTTGATCATTTGAACTGCACAGATAAAAACGTTTTAGACATTTCACAAAGTATCTTTACAGAGTATAGAAATTTTCCTTTTTTCGTGAATTTCCCTTTAAATAAATAGGCTTGAAACTTTTATGTGTTTAAAAGAGACTGCCTTTAGATGTTATATAGGTATGTATATAAATGCGCTTTAGTAATAATAATTGGACAATTTACTGAGTGCTGTGGTTTGCATAACACACTTGCCTAAATCAATAGACACACACACACACATACATATTCGTTCTACGCGACCCACCACACATTCTGTTCTCTTTTTTTACAACAGGAAACACCTGCACTGTTTTCTTACCACATGAGCGCTCTGATACATACACACATACAATCCACCCATAAAGCATCAAAGCCATGCACAATCACCTATTTATGACAGTTAAGCCAAAATTGAAGAGATTGTGCATCACTAGATAAGTAACATATGCATTTACGCTCCAGCTGCTGATGTGATGTTAAAATTGGCAAAAAAAAACAAAACACACATACACACACACACAGACAAAACAAGTATTGGCAATAGGTAGACATGTGACATATTAAAAATCATCACTAAAACCTTTAGGATTTTCTACACTTTTTGTTGTGTGGCCAGTAGTGAGTCAGAGAGGAAGGATTGTGTAGGACAGGGAAGATACCCCTGAAAATGATACCGAGAGAATCACCCTAATTTCAGAAAACACAAGGAGAATACACATCATGAGTCATTTTGAGTCATTATGTCATTTTATTGTGTAATTTTTTTTCTACACTTGCCTGATCTGCTACAGTGTAACATGAACAGGTAAGTAAGAACAATGGAGGAAAAAAGTAGTCACTTAAAACTGCTTTCTTATTTAGTGAAATCCATTTAGTCATCCCTGAGAATGATTGCCTGTATTGGAGCATTATGGGAAATGTAGTTCTGCAGCATAATATGTCGAAGTGCACTACAGGATATGAAACTCTCCTACGCCTGAGAAAGAAAGAGAAAGATAGAAAGACGCCTCGAGAAGAACCACTTCCTGTCTTGTTCCTGTCATCATTTCAGACCCTACAGTCATTGTGTATATATGTGCTTGTATTCCTGTGTAGGCGCTGGGAAATATGAGGGGGCTGTCTGACAAAATCTAAAGAGATTCAGTTACCAACAGCTTCTCAAAGGTGCCTAGAAATCTGTTACTTAAGTTACTTGTAAAATAAAATGATGAGTTAAATTATAACTCACTGATATTTTATTTTACACATGGGACAAAACATATCCCAATTTTTTTAAATGAATGTATCTATATAATGGATATATGTATATATGGGCATTATATGTTATGTTTATATTAAAATATAAATATTTAAAAAATATATAGTGTATGTACGTAAATATATATTCAAAATATATAGTGTATGTACGTAAATATATATATATATATATATATATATACACACACATAATATACACAGTACACACATATATATTGCATAAACAAAAGCTTTTAATTTGGATGCTATTAATCAGTGCCCCGCACTAAAATATATGAGAAATGGGTTTATCTTATATTAGTTTATTGCAAAAACATATAACTATTATTATTTTTTTAACACGTATTTCTTTTTATTGTGTGTCTGATATTTTTTGTGTTTTTTATTGTGCTTGTTAGCATTTTCTAAAAGTTATTTTTTAACCTAGTAAAAAAGTACAGTTTGATACAGATTATTTGGAAATACATGAATGATACATGCTTGACAATTGTTAAAACTGAGTTTATGTATATATATATAGTGAGAGAGACTACACAGTCACAGTATTAAATATGTTATTATTATTATTATTATTATTGTTAACATTTTGTCATGCTAATCATTTGATTAGTTTGACCTGTATTTTCGACCCCCCTCCCCACCCACATGCAAATGGATTTGTTTACCTGATTTAACAGTAATTATTTTTTGCATGCATTTTCATTGTTTAATAGCCTGTTCTATGTCATGTAAAATAGCTATTAACATTATATTAGTCTGAATAAATGTAAGCACATGCAGCACTACAGAATTAGTTTACCATATACCATTCATTTCTACACAACAGCCTTTGGAAAAAAGAATATACCCCATCGGTAAACTAATACAGGAAACAAGATTGTTTTTACTCTTAACAAGGTAGAAAGTTGATATGTGATGCAAATGCAAAGAAATATAGGAATTAATTATATTTTTCATTTCTACAAAAGAAATGTCTAGAAGTTGTACCTTGTAACACGTTCTCTGTTAATCTCGAAATTCAGTGTGTGCATGTGTCAGAGACAGACCTATCTTCCTTTAAAATTCATTGTGTGTAACACTCAAACCACATGACCTGTCTGCACTACACTCTTGTCAGATCAGCTCTGACTGTGACGGACAGGACAAACACATTCAATCACATACAATACTTCACAAGTCTGCAAAAGATAACACATAAGATGTTTTCCTGAAAGAACAGAAGGTCTCCAGTATTATAAACACATGTTCTTCTAGCACCGATAAGTATCTCCACGGTGAAAAGAAGTGTGTGTATGTGTGTTAGTGTGCATGCTATGTGATACCTCGGCTCTTGTTCCAGAGAAACAGTAAGAATGACATTCAGGCCTTCAGTGTTGTACCTGCTACACCACCACTCTCAACCTTCAGACCGCTATGGGACTTTCTGCAATCTCTCTGTCCTCCTATGCAGCAAATAACATATGACCATGGACAGCAAATGAGAAGCAACCGCAAATAATAACTGGCAGATTTTATTTAATTTTTTACCGTTCTTCTGAAAAATGAAGATCATATTTCTTGTGGTTCACATTAGCATGCTGCTACATGGTAAGTCCATGCTCTTTTTAATGCTGATACTGACAAAACACAAATCAATTTCTTAATCAGTATTTTGTTTTGTTTTTCAGTAGAAGATACCTGAACATTCTTAAAACAAGTTTAGTTTATTTGATAAGCAATATTTTTCAGATAACAATAGATTATGAACTAATTTTCATACCTCATTAACAAATAGCGTTGTGGTAATGATCACCATGTTGTTTTCAATGTATTTATGTCAGTATACGAAAGTGTTGTGGTTTTATCTTGCATGTCTATAGCAAAATATTTTTTTTATTAAAAGATTTGTTACTCTTTGCATTACAAAAATCACTATAGTTTTATAGTTTCACAAATTAATATAACTGAGGAAATATTTCAGTATTTTGCTAAATTTCAACAAATTCATTATTTTTATGCTTAAATGTTTTTTAAAGAAACTAGCTAAATAAATATATTCTCCTCTCTAGTTGTTTTCTCTGCTCAGGGTCGTTTTGCTCAAAAACTGCTGAATGACCTAATGGACAACTATTCTAATGCTTTACGACCTGTGGAAGACACAGATAAAGCCCTTAACGTCACTCTACAGATCACGCTCTCACAAATCAAAGATATGGTGAGCCCCAAACACACATACACGTCTATGTCTATAGAATAATGACATTAAATCCTAGACCTATTTTTCCTCACAATTTTAATCAATAACAGAACAGCATGACATCTACATGCATCAGATCTGCTGCAGAAACAGTGGGTTTGAAATTACTTCCGTTGGTTCGGGGATCAAGGCATACTGTATATCGCACCAGCAAAACACCCACACACTGTCCAACTGGCCTTGATGTGGCATGGCGTGTGTATGTTCTGATCATCCTTTGGCGACTTAATGCTGAAACCGCAAAGATTGCACAATTGCCCCAAACCTTTTATCCTCTGAAAATAGACAACTAGCTCACATTCATACTTCTGCAAACCTAGTACTTAAATTACAGTTAACAATGTAGTGACAGCAAATTTGTTAATGGTGCCAAGCCAACTTAAAAGCATATTTTTTTGTTAAAAAACTTTTGCTTTAGCACACAGATTTTATGGTGGATGTCAAGTGGTGAACCGCCACAGGGACCAACTTAATTGTACGATTCAAAAAGCGATTCATTCATTTAATAAGATCATGCAGTTTCTTTGGAATGGTCAGCAGAAGGGAAAAAAGTTTATTTGTCCAAATAATTATACCAAATAATTAACCAATGAGATGTCCAAATAATTATGCAGTTACCAACCAGCCAAAACAACCCAACTGAATTAATAGCTGTGGTCTTCACTATTGTTGCAGTTATTATGGACAACTCTAGGTGTCAGTACAAATGTTTATTGTGTGTCTCCTCTTCTCATCAGCTCTCTGTATCCTGTAACACTGTAAACATTATATGTGTGTATGTATAGTGTGAGCTGCGTGACTAATGTATAATAGTTTCTAGCAAGTGTGCTACTGCGGATCATGTTTTATCCTCACTTCAAAGTGTTTAGTTAGTGCAACAGTATGTGTGATCAAGTTGATCAAGTAACCTACAAAAGTGTTGGATATTAAGACGCGTATTTTCTTTTTCTCCTGTAGGTTATTTATTTATTTATTTATATCCTTTCTCTAAAAGTAATGCCTTTTGCATGATTTCAGAATGGTGATGATAACACCTATTTGCACAAAATAGTTCACATGATCAATGATCAGATGATTAGACAGTGATATGAGTGTTAATGATGACAGAAATGTTTAGGTGAACGGTTTTACATTCAGCATTTATACCTTTGTCTGTCTGGATGATGGTTGTATAAGACACTTGTAGTCATTGTCATGTGCGTTCCAGAAAGATACAATGAATTTCTCATTCAAGAAGCACAGAATTTCCGCCCTGATCAAACTCAATCAAATATTAATTTACTGAACCTGAGGAGTACTTTTAACCAATGAGATGTGATATGTAGAAGGCATTAAGTGCAACCTAAGGGTTCAGACTTTCTTTCCTTTCATTCTTCATTGTTGTGAGAAAGTGTTCCATGTACAACAACAGGGTTTTATCTTGCAGTGCAAGACCCTGTGTGACTGAATACTTGGTCTTGACATACCATGTAACTCATACCATTGCCTCAAAGAAAAATAGATATCTAACCTTATCACATTTGTACATGTTCACAGTAAACACATAGGGCTTCAAAGGACGTAAGGTGGTGCAAAATAAATACATACAACTCTGTCTTCTGTGATGACTATGTATGATAAATAGATTTAGGTGGTTATTCACAAATATTCACAAGTAATTGACTGAATATATACAGAGCCTAAATAAATAAAAAAATTATGTTTGCTTTGCTTCTTTTGCTTGACTCTTTGTGCTAGGATGAAAGGAACCAGGTGTTGACAACATACCTGTGGGTGCGTCAGATCTGGTATGATGCTTATCTGCACTGGGATAAAGATGAGTATGATGGACTAGAGGTCATTCGAATACCCAGCAATCTTGTGTGGAGACCAGACATCGTTCTGTATAACAAGTAAATACATGTCACATACACACATTATCTTGAATTAAACAGAGAAATGTACAAATTTGTTAATTTAAATATTACTTAATGTGAGAATGTAAACATTCATACTTAACTAATATAGTTAAAAGGCAAATTAGATTAATGAATACATACAAAAAAAATGAATTATTGACCTCTATATTTGTATAATATTTTATTCAGTGCAGATGAGGAGGACTCCTCCGGACCTCCAGACACGAATGTGGTGTTGAGGTATAATGGTGAGATCACCTGGGACTCCCCTGCCATCACTAAGAGTTCCTGTAAGGTGGACGTCTCTTATTTCCCCTTTGACAGTCAGGAGTGCAACCTTACCTTTGGCTCCTGGACCTATAATGGCAACCAGGTATATGCACTTGATATGTGTACATACTTAGTAGTAAGTACAATAGTAAGCATATATACTTTTATGTTGAATTTATTTAATATGTTGCTTTTGGATAGCTTTTAGAGTCACACTTTATATTAGGTTGCTACTGTGTACTTACATTTAAATTGTGTACACACATGTTTTTACATTTTACTTATATTTTTAAAAACCACCTGGAATTACATCTTTAATTAATTTCTGTAATTACATTTAGAATTACAGAACACATCCCTTACACCTTAACTCACCTTTAAACCTGCCCATACCACCAAACCTGTCCTTACCTTACTAGTATCCCACCTTAGTAGTATTTTGCTATTTAAAATAAACACAATAAGTACATCATACTTAGGTATTGATGTAGGTAAGGCCACCTATTATAAATTGGGATTGCTTATAGATCTAACATGTAGTCCCCTAATGTAGTTATGAATATGAGTATTTGTAACACATTTGTGTTTTGCTCATTTACTCTAATTTTAGCTTCATGTACACACAGGCCCACTATTGCATTCAAAATATCTATAAGGATAATTCACTCAAATATAAAAATATAATTTACTCAACCGCCACTTGTTCAGCTGTTGAACTCAATAGAAGATCATATGCAGAATGATGGTAACCAAACAGTTGGTGGTAGTCACTGACTATGACAATATGGATAATATGGAAAAAAAAAAATACCAATGGAAAACAATGGCTAATATCAGCTGTTTGCTTACCTGTTTATCTGTAGGTCAGATGCATGTTGCTGTAAACTCATTCTGTTCTATAATTGATTAACTCATAAATTTGGAACATGTGGAGGGTGAGTAAAGGATGACAGAATTCTCAGTTTTGGTTAGAATACAAAACAAAAATATGTAATAAATGTACAGTAAATACAAAAAAAACCCTCACATTAATTATTTAAATATATATATCTATATATAGATATCCATATGCAATGTAAATGAAACATTGTTATACAGATGTATCTTTGGAGCTGTGAATTGTTTTTGGAACTAAAAATCCCATCACTGTAACCCCAGGTGGATATCAGAATGGGCATGGAGAGTGGTGACCTTTCAGACTTTGTGGAAAACGTGGAATGGGAGTGTCACGGCATGCCAGCCGTTAAGAATGTCATAATGTACGGCTGCTGCTCTGACCCGTACCCTGACATAACATACACAGTCCTGCTCAAGCGGCGTTCTTCCTTCTACATCTTCAACCTTCTTCTGCCGTGTTTCCTCATCTCTTTCCTGGCTCCACTGGGCTTCTACCTGCCCGCTGATTCTGGGGAGAAGGTCTCACTGGGGGTGACGGTTCTTCTGGCTCTGACTGTATTTCAGCTGATGGTGGCTGAGAGTATGCCACCTTCAGAAAGTGTTCCCCTAATTGGTGAGTTTACTGTGTTTTACTCTGGCTAGAGAATAGTGACAATTCTGTTAAAATGATAAATGTGGTTCTTTTTGCAAAGTTTGGATATAAACAAAAGTGACAACCATATGCTGCAAAATCAAAAAACGTTACTCATGGCTCAGTTGGCCCCCTAGAGGAAACAATTAACCAGCATTTTGTGAAGTGAAGTAAAAGCAGAGTACATACACATCACAGTCTCAGTGTATTCTATTGGAAATAAGTAATTTGTGGTTAAGCTTGGCGATATAGACAATAAGAAAAAATGCTATATTGTCTGTCAAGCAATCAATCAATAAAATTAAGATGTTGTCATTAATTCTCCCACTATCTTATTATAATAACTGATATGTTCAAATATATTATAATGCAAAGAAAAACAGACTATTGTTTATTTTTGACAGCCTCTTTGTTATTTATACCTTGTTTACCTTTCCTATAGGAAAATACTACATTGCAACAATGACCATGATAACGGCCTCTACATCTTTGACTATCTTTATCATGAACATACACTTCTGTGGAGCGGAAGCCAAACCTGTGCCCCACTGGGCCAAAGTCCTGATAATAGACTACATGTCGAAGATCTTCTTTGTGTATGAGGTAGGAGAGAACTGTACCACACCTGAAAGTGACCGAGGCACATTGTTCTCTGAAGACCCACTGGCTAGCCTTGAGAGAGATGGGTATTTTGACAAAGGGTTTTATGGAGACTGTCAGCATGATGACAGACACCACAGTCAGTTTAATGGGTACAATCACAGAGACCACCGGCATGGGAATGGGTACCATCATAATAACAGTGACTATCGACAACAGAGGCATAACCAGCAAAGGAGGACCCGCTCGTCTTCCAACTCCCCTATTCGACAGAATGCCCATCATCCAAAATACAAACATTACATTGGCCGAGATGGAAGTGAAAAGCTCCCACTTACAAGCCAGGAGAAACTCAAAGATAGTGAGCTCTCCATTCCAGAAAAACTTACTGGATACACCTATGATCATGGCAATGGTTATCTCAATGGAGTTGGGTATCTACATGATAATAGCTACAGCAAAACCTTTGAAGCAGATAGTTATAATAAGACCACCTCTGGTAAAGGATATGTATGTGTCTGTGGCCAACATCAGAAAGTGGTGCGAAACATTGAGTACATAGCTAACTGTTTCAGAGAGCAGAGGGCACACCAGGCCAAAGGGGCTGAGTGGAAGAAGGTTGCCAAGGTGATGGACAGGTTCTTCATGTGGGTGTTTTTCATCATGGTCTTCCTCATGAGTATCCTTGTCATGGCCAAGGCAACCTAGACCATTAACACCTTAAAAATGTGATCATTGATATTTCATATTGGCTAACACTATGTGTCAAAAGACCAGTTAGAGCTGTTTGAATGTTTAATGTTCTCCATTGTTTATTTCATTCTTTACAGTCAAGAAGATTCTCTGGTTCTAACAGTTAAAGAAATAGCATTAATATTTTAGGTGTAGACGTGTTCCCACATGTGTATATAGAGTAACACAATCTCTGTCTGGCATGGACAAACATTAATAATGCACAATTAACCCTGCACATGCGCATGGACAGACATCCACACTAATGCACATTAAAAATGCATAAATAGATCAGTCTTGAATGTTGCTCACACAAACAGTGTAAATCTTGCATCCTTGACCAAAATTAATGTATCATCTCATCAGAGAAATCAACATTTTGCAGTTTCTGTATTTTCTTATTTCTTTGATTTGCTGTGCTTGCTCCTTGCTTTGTTCTCTGCTTATTTTATTTTTTACAAATGGTGCTACACAAATATTAATAATAATAATAATAAAATAACATTGTCAGTCATAAAATCGTAGAATAGAAATAACAAATGAAATGATAATAAAAAGAAAACTAAATTGTATGTAAAAAGTGTAAGCAACACTGGCACCTAACTACTGAAACTTGATTATTTGGAGATATATTAATTCATGCATTTGTTTAAGTATTAAACCAAACCTTTCATGTAAATGAGCCCCTGAAATGCAGATTAGTCGAGAGATCTGTCTATACCTCTATATACTTGTTAAGCCATGACTTGAGAAATACTGTTTCTCAACAAATATCTCAACAGCTGTATATGAACACTATTTATTCACATCACACATTTGGCTTTGGAAAACAAATGGTATACACTACAGTCTCCAGGCTCATGGCATCCTAGACACCCATATTTTAAAAATTTATAAATAATAAAAATTATGTTCTCCCAGATAGCACACGTACATCTGCAAGATGTCTGTTAAAGTTTACTTGATCTGGGAAGCATCTGCTGCCTACAAACGTTTGACAGGCATCTTTCAGATGGCAGTTTTACATACATTCTAAATCACAAATATCTTAAAGACATGTAACAGACATCTATTTGACATCTACAAAGAAATCTCCTAGACGTCTCCAAGACATCTGTTCTATCACATATCTAAAGTGTACAGTGATAAGCTCCTTGATTTTGTGTAACAACTTAAATAGAGCCTAATCTGCATGCACAATAAATATTGATTTATTTATATTTCTTTACATAAATGTTTTTGCATTGGTATTTTTAAGATCCATTTTTGGTGGATTGCCTTTATTATGATAAGACAGTTTAGATTTGACAAGAGCCCGGAATTAAAATTCAATTCAGTTTGGTTACTTCTACATAGGAATGTGCTTAAAGTCAGTCAGTGTTTACAGTAGGCATTTAAAATCATAAGTGTGTTCAGTTCCATCTTACATTGTTTCAGCTTTACAATACTTCAGTCTTACAATGTTTCAGTCTTTAAGTGTGTCCCTGGCTAGTACAGTATTTACAATTCGTTATACTTTCCCAAATAAGATCATTACTAGACATTACTAACTCTGGATCACATTTCACTGACTATACAAGCATGGTTTGTATAATTATTGTGTAATTATCCAGTCATGTTGGCTGAGACAAGCAAACAGCAACAAATGAGTGAGGTGTTCTTTTCTTGAAACACTGGTGACTAAAATGTCATTCAAGTGGGATTCATAGGAAGGAGTCCATCATGTGCTGAAAAGTTGTGCTGCGTTTTCAAGCCTAAAAGGCATCTGAAAAAAATTAAGAAAGTCCCAAATGGTGTTATCACTGCTGTTTTTTGGATGTCCTTCTTGGAGACCTGATGGTTACCTTAAATAAGCTCCAATTCTAAGATAAAAGTTTTCCCAGTCAGCCTGAATGTGTGTAACAGCGTAAAAGTTAGGTGTGGTAATGTCATTGAGTCGACAATAATCTCCACATGTGTGCTACCTGTTACATCCACACCAGACTCCACCAACACGCATATTTCCAGATCACAATCCCCTGAGTACTAACCAGCCTCACCTGATTGCACTCAGCCACACCCCATTTAAGCACCCCTCAGTCCTTCAGTCACTGTCCGAGCTTGTTAACCGTAAATGGACAAACTCTCTCCTTGCTACAACGAACACTTACCTGTGTACTCACCTGTTTTCCTCCAGAATTCCTCCTGAATCTCCTTATTCAGCTCCTGGCTCCGACTCCGCTGCTGGAAACTTCTCTGTGCCTCCAAGTGGTGTGTGAGTGTGATCTTCATTGGTGTGCTCCGACCTGGATCTGTGAAATACAAGAAAGACTATTAGTTCATCCAGTATTCATGTCTGAATTGGATTATTTACGTTGTGTTTACCTTTTGAATTCCACCAGTGGCGAAGAACCTTTGTTTAATAAATTCCTTTGTTTGATTTATCCTTGTGTCTGTCTGCTTCCATAACAGTACCATGGTAGGCCTGTTAGAGTGTTAAACTATACCCAGTTTTTTTTTAGCGAACTTGGCCTTGGCAACCACCAACTTCACTAGATGTAATCAATGGGACCGGACATGAACCAGTGGAGCTCATGTTCTCCTGCTCTTGTTTAAGATTGTGTGGTTCAGGGGCATCACCATGGTCTTCCTCATCCTCTATTCACTTAAGCAATGATAGACTCAATGTCCCTTTTTCATCCATGATCAGATTCAGTCTGACTGCGGCAATGAGGGATGTGATGGACAGCTGTTGCGAAACATCAAAATGAGAGGGATCAAACAGGAATATCAGAGATCAGGGCAAGCAATAAAAGTCCAGCAAACAGTCTGTGGCCGGGGCAACAGAGAGGGACCCCGAGGGTCAATAGCAACTGTTTCGGCAACAAGAAAACAGTACACGGGTAGAAAAATGTTAGGAATTGATAGCCAGGGCAAATCAAGACTTTGCGAGATGACTGGGGTGTGTGCATGCTTAAATGTGTGTGGCAAGGTAATTAGCCCAGGTATGAGGGAAGATGGAAACCATCCAGGGGTTCTGTTAGAATTCAGGTGACGGCTCCCTCTGGTGGAACAGAGGAGGCGGTGAGGAGCCTTCTCTTGCAACAACAGCAGGGAAGGTGTACATGGTGGTCAGCTGCTTCATCAGAATAAAGCTGCAGAACTGGCACAGCTGTGTTGAGATGGGAGTAGGATGTTGGTTCACCACCTGTCAATACATGATTGTAAGAATAATGTTTGAATAAAGCTTTGTTTCATGTGATGTAAAGATGTGAGTAAGACACACACACACACACACACACAAATGGGATATATATAATGGGATATATATGTAACCCAACCAATTATGGATGAGCGATAAACTGGGCAACAACTGCAGTTTGTTTCATTGCAACTAGAACATTTAT
>JAUMHI010000033.1:1653960-1670752 GCA_032359435.1 Enteromius unitaeniatus
CATGACGACATAAGACAGAACATGACGACATAGCAGAAGACAGAACATGACGACATAAGACAGAACATGGCGACATAACAGAAGACAGAACATGACGACATAAGACAGAACATGACGACATAGCAGAAGACAGAACATGACGACATAGCAGATCAGATGACAGGACGACAGAACTAGATGACAGTTCAGATGACAGGACAACACAACAAAAAAGACGACAGCAAAAACAACAAAGAATAAAACTGAAGGATGACAGATTAATACGACGTCAACGAACAGCATAGACACCAGCATCTAGCTGATTTACCTGATCAAGTAGGCAATGACTGTAGACAAAGACAAAACTATAGTACAAAGCACAAAGCAGACGACTTATTTTTGGCACAAATGGAACCCCATAATATGAGAGCAGGGAGAGACAATAAGTTATTTATGAACTTTTGTCTTTTATGTCACATTGTCTGTAAGTAATTTCTGTAGTTTATTTGTGTGTGTGTAACTCGTAGTGTCACTAAAAAGCATCCATTATGCATTTGAAAACAAATATATAAACTGATGCTGACAAGGAAGTAATTTATACATGTTGTTAATTTATTGCAAGATTAGCTTTTAAACGGACACTTAGTTTTCGGATATATTTTTATATTAACGACATATTACATTATTATTAAAAGCCACAGTGTACAGAAGGTGGCGGTAATGCTCCAAAGGAACGAGACGTCATTACACATGAAGAAGAAAAAGCCAATCAGCAACTGTTTTCAGATTTGAACGTAAAGCGGTTCATCGCCATGGTTCTCAGTGTCGTTCGTCGCTTCTGTAAGCGAAGATCTCGCATTTTATGCTTATGCAGTTATTAAGTAATCTTGAGAAGCAGTCTACATGTTGATAAGTTGTTGAGGTAAATTCAACTGTCAACATAATAACGCGTTTGGTTTTTAAACTATGGGCATGGTAACGTTAATGCGTTTCCTGTTTAGAGGTTTATGCGTGTAACGTTATTCATTATTGAATTATTTCTACTTATTTTCAAATGATTTCAACTCATTTTTATTCAGAAAGTCTGTTTTTTAGTAGCTTCAAATCGTTTGATCCGTTCTTATCTAACATTAGGACATTTGCCGTGAAAAGTTAACGTTAGTTTGAAAAGTGTCTGCTTATGGTTTAGTGCAGTCGTGTTTTTGTGTTAGTAATTCACACATACTGTCTCAGGGGAACGTGGATCAATGATCAGTTTATACGAATCCCTAGAAAGTCTACATTTAAAATAAGACTAACGTTAAATGTCATTTCCATCTGTGAACACTGTCCTGTAACACACTACAATGTAACGTTAGTGGAATTAAAAATGCGTTTATTTCGGAGATTGTGAGGGGGCATATTTATCACATATTGTGGTCACACTGTAGAATACGGTCGCATTTGTAAACTGAACCAACAATGAATAGTGTATTTTTAGAGCTTTGATTAAACTTTTTTTAATGTTGGTTAATAGAAATGTTCATGTTTTACATTGCATTAATCAGTGCTACCAAAAAGAAGTTACCATGTTTGATCTTACAACGTGTTAGCTATTGAAATTCAATAATGCAGTAGTGTAAGCTATGGGTTGTTTTTATTACTTATATGGTAATGATTTAACTCTACTTTGTATTAAAGATCCATGATGAATGCAAGAGCAAAAAATGGGCCAGTGTTTATCAAGACGTACAGTAAAAGAATGCGAAAGGTGGAGCCTTGGTTCTCCCCTGACCTGAAGAAACCAGTTTTCTCTTTTTCAAGCACTCCCTCATCGGATCAGTCCATGTCCGAAATCAAACATCCCAAGAAACGGTAGAACATACTCCCACTTATTTATTCATTAACATTGCTGTTTTATATTATAAAAGTCTGGTTGAACATTCCTATAGGCATGTTTTACAATGCGAAATTAAATTTTTTCATTCCTTTCTCTGTTCTAAGGAGAGTAAGAGAAACAGGCTCCCACGCTGCAAAGAGCAAAGGCATTACTGCAATAAAGGAAAAAGAGAGTGATGAGGAAAACTACATGCCGTTCGTGTCATCCAGGTAAGGACTGTGGCAAAATAACTCCATAACATTACGTAGAACAGATGAACTATCAACACAGGAATATATCATTTCAATGTTGCTTGTATCATAAATGAATAGATAAACTTTTAATGACATGAACCCTAGATCTTATTTTACTCGATGTGAAGATTTAAAAACCATTAGAAATTCTCAATAGACTGAACAGCTATTATCTTTTTCTTCACTGTTCTGTATGACTTATGTTTCTGCAGAAAAAAGGAAAATGTAAAACCATCAGTAAGGACAGCTACGAGAACTCAAAAAACCACGGCAAAACGGAATAAACAATTATTCGTCTTTAGCAGCAGTGAAAATGAGGATGAGGCCTTGATGAAGAATGAAGTCCGTCCAAAAACATCTAATGATGAATGTGCTGGGTAAGATTGTGAAACATTTTGTAAAAAATCTGAAAATCAGAAGTGTTACATTACTCAGTCAGCATAAGTGAATTGTTTTTTTGTACCCCTGTAGTGCCAAGAAAGTATCAAAACCTGCCCAATTGGGCAAATTTATTACACAACGCAAAAGACTGCCAGCTCCTATACGAACTAAGAGGATCGTAAGTAACAGAATGCTGGGGGTACTTTCTATGTAAGAGAGAAAATTCCAATAGACTGTGTTAAACCAGGGTTCTTGTCTTTCCTGCTTTTGTCTCTTCCTCATAGTCTGTTGTTCTTCACCGCACGCTAGATTCCTCCGATGATTTCCTCCCTTCACTCTCCAGAAACAAGCGTGTTGCAAACAGGAGCCCATTCAACATGAACAAACATGATTCAAAGAACCACACTGCTCTCATGAACCGCAAACGTTCACAGAACCGTGTGGCTCTGGCTGAGGTCTCTTTCAATGATAGCGATGACCAGCACCTCCCAAGTAAACGTCCCCTGCTATCTAGCACTCCTTCCCTTATCTGCAGACAACTCCAAAGCTTACCAGAGCCCTCCATCAGTGAGATCTCATCCCTCAGCTTTGATGAAATTCACCAACCTCCAGAAAACAACAGCCATCATAGTTTGAAGAATGTCAAAGTTTGTGACTTCACAACACAGGAGAAGACAAGTCAGCAGCTCCCAAACTCTTCTGGATGTGTATCACTTCGGTCACACACAAAATCTTTAACAGAGGAGCTTAAAGAGAGGTGAGTAATAGTTGTTTATTCACAGATAACATTTGCAAAATTTATATTTAGTTTAGTTATTTTTTTATTTTTAGTTACTTTTTTACTTAAAGGGGTAGTTCTCTGAAATGATAAATTCTGTTGTTGTTTAATCACTGTCATGTTGTTTAATTACTGGATTGTAGGCTGGAATACACCACATGATTTTTATAATGTAAACAGATTTAAAACGCTGTGAATCAAACACTTGCCAACATTAAAACAGTAACAGTTTAAAAATAGTATTAATGGAAATTAGTATATATTTTCATGCCTGATAGTGTAAAACTGTCTTAATTGAATGAAGTGTTTTAGTTAATTGTGTCTGTTTTTTCTGATTATGTAGGTGTGTCACAGTGGATGTAACCGTAAAGCTAAAAAAAATTGATGTCTCAAGCCATCAAAGCTGCATCAGGAAAGGGGAAGAGAAGATTGCCTCTGTGGCAGCAACCACTCAGAACAGCAAAGCCTATGTAACTGTATCATCCAGCTTATCTTCAGTATCCAAATCATCAGTCTATGTCTCCTCCTCCAGTTCTCTTTCCACTTCCCCATTTCCTGGAACAGTTTGCTCAAACCAGTCTCTCATTGAGCGTCTTAAAGCTGAATGTCTGTTATCTTCCCTTGCTGTCAGAATTCCACGTCTTGACTTGAGTGCATATTCTTCTGTTTACCAGGGGCCAACAAAAGTACCCTCTACTGAGTCCCTGTACACCTCTCTCAGGGAAAGTGTCACTTCTCTACCTTTTAAGGAGACAGGGAATATTATACTAAACAGTCCAATAAATAAAAAGACTCCCTGTAATGCTGAACCAGTTGTTCAGTTGCCTGCGTCATTCCAACTACCTCCAGTCTCTCCACCTGCCTTTGCAGCTCATAGCAAAACTCGACCACCCGCTGTGTCTAAAGAACGCACAGGTGCTGGTTTTGGCACCGGTCGTAAAGTTTGCGTGAGTGGACTTAATGTCAGCCGCTGGTCAAAGAGGGGTACTGGAGAATTCAATGGAAAGCGCAAGAAAAAGGAAGGGCAATCAAAGGCTGTATCGGGAGACTACAGTTCCTGTGGCAGCATGCTGTCTGCTGGAGCAGGGGTCAGTTATCTTTGTCCAAAATACATTTGATTCTTTAAAAGTAAATAAATGTTTAGAATATTTTTTTCTTCTTTCCTTTTAGTTTAATTGTTACATTTTAACAAATTTCTGCAATCTGTTTGGGAATTGCTGATTTAAAATATCTATGTAATGTATTCATGGATCAAGAGTCATGATTTTTTTTTAAATCATTGTTTTTGTTAAATGTTTATCATGCTAAATGAACATGTTAAACTGACAGTACATTTTTATATTTTAGTTTTGCAATTTTTTTGACAACTTAAAATGGAATGAAACAAATTCTTTACAAACATTAAACATTACTTTTTTATAAACTCACTATCAAAATATTATTTGTATTATTATTATTCATTGTTTTTGTATTGTTATCCCACAACAATATTTGACAACTCACCAATATGCTTCAGCTTTTTGAGATTTTCAATTAGGCATATAGTAAAGTCATTATAGAATATTGGCTATATGCTTACAGGTCTTTTTGGACATTTACTAGTTTAGTAAATGAATCCTAAAAGTGAGTGTTTGGCTGAATGGCACTGTTTTGAAGGGGAAAAAATTATTTTACCCAAGTGTTTCATCTGCTTGGTTTTTGTTCCCTCTATGTTCATGCAGGAATCAACATGCGGCTGGCTGCAGGGCACCAGTGGGATTGGTTTGGCTGTGACGCCTCTCAGAATGGAGCAAATGAATCTGTCTTCCATCCTGGCCAACTTCACTCCTGACACACTCACAACACACTCCTGGGGCCGACTAAAGGCAGCACTGTCCCTACATAAGAAGAAAACCAGTATGTGTTTACAGCAGGGTGGATATAGCCAGTCATTGGTTCATACACCAAGCTACTCAAAGTGTGCATATTTAAAGGCTTAATGGGCATTTTACACTTTGCATGGTTGGTGGCAAGCCTTCAGTGCCACTTTTGTTTAAATACCTCTCTCTCTTTGAGAACTGTTAGGCGTGTAAAATGGCCTTAAGTGCTTGTCACTTTTTCTTAAAAGTGGATGTTATGTATAAATTGCTGAATGTTTGTGTGTGTGTGTGTATCACAGCATTCCCCACCCCTCGACTGATTCAGTCACATTTGAAGTCTCCAGGCTGCAGGTTTCCAGCTGAAAACAGTCTAGATCTGTTTGGTTCTCCTGTCTGCACACCATCCAGATTCACACCTTCACGTATGCTCCGGTCCACCATGAACACCCCCATGGTAAAGACGTAAAGAGATTTGTGTTCACTCGTCAAAACTAGCAAACAATTGGCATGTAAAAAAAAACTGAATCCCAAAGACTTTTCTTTCCTGATGGGACTAAGATAAAAGAAAGGTTAAGAAAAGTATATTTAAGGCTGTTCATCAACATTCAGAGCTGATGCGCTTCGGGAGTGCGAGTTCGAGTCCCGGCTCGCAGACCTTTCCTGATCACATGCCCCCCTATCTCTATCTCTCTTTATATCCTGTTCTGATCTATCCTATCTAATAAAGGCAAAAAAATGTGTATGTATATATATATATATATATGTTAGTGTGATGTCTACAGTAAAATGTAACTGTAATATTATATACAATGTAACAGAAAATTGTTTTAAAAAAAAAACAATTATTCTATTTTTATTTATTTTTTTAGTACGAGTATACTCTCAACACACTTGCTCAATTACTGATTTCTTTTGTCTCTCTTCTCTTGTTTTTTTTTTTTTTTCCCACCGTCCTCCTTCGTCTATGGTCCAGATTTCATATGACGAAGATATAAGTGATGCAGAAAAAGTGTATCAGGAGTGTCAGCAGAGTGGCCCAATTTCTTTCAGTGACTGTATTCCTCCAGATCGCATGAAACACTGCAACAAGATCGGTGAAGGGACGTTTGGAGAGGTGTTCTCAACCATAAATGAGTCGGACGAGACCGTTGCTCTCAAAGTATGTGTTCAATGTAATTGCATGTGGTTTCATTGTAATGTACTAACTACTGTCTGACATATCACAGGGTAATTTAATGTAAATATGTAGTATCTAAAATAAATAGTAAGCTTAAAAGTATGGTGGTGGTATTATGGTTATTACGCAAAAGTGATGTGTAAATGTAATTTCTATAGATCATCCCAGTAGAAGGCACTCAGCAGGTCAATGGTGAACACCAGAAAACATTTGGAGAAATCCTCCATGAAATCATCATTTCCAAGTAAGGAATTCTGGCATAGCTCAGCAAATCTATTGTTGATTTGGATGTAATGGTGTGTATATATTTAAATGCATCTTCTATGTCCCAACAGAGAGCTGAGCAGCCTTAACATGAAGGAGTTTAACAAGACAGACAGTTTCATTGGTCTCAACAAGTATGCAGCTTTTTTTTTTCTTGGCTAGCTTGGGTTTAAAATGAAGTAAAAGGAAGTGTGTCTGTGGTATAGTTATGAGAATGAAGAAGAACACAATGAGATTTTTATTTGAAAAGTAGTTTTGTTGGTTAAAAAAAAAGACAATAAAAAACAAACTATTCCTTTACTTTTTAGTTTACACTGTGTTCGTGGACGGTATCCGGAAGCTCTGCTCAAAGCCTGGGACAAGTTTGACCACCAGAAGGGCTCTGAGAATGACAGACCTGGTAAGCTAAAAGTATAAACAATTTGTATTCTGTTTAATTGTGTTGTGACATTTAATGTCTATTAATTCTGTCGGCACAGATTTCTTTGATGATGAGCAGCTGTTTTTAATTCTGGAGTTTGAGTTTGGAGGGAGTGATCTAGAAAACCTTAACGGAAAGGTACTTTGCACACACAAGAGATTTGCACTTTTGCTCCTTTAAAACTAGGTGCACTATTCCAGTAACTTCTGTGAAGACTAAACTCCACTTGAATACCTTTTGATTGATTGAATTTTGTCCATCAAGATAATTTAACAAAATAATATATATGTGTGTGTATATGTATGTGTATATATATATATATATATATATATATTATGTATATGTATTTTTATTTTATTTTTTTAAGTAGGTTTGAGAATTTTTATGCCTAAATAACTTGGGCTATAAACGAATTACAGCACCACAGTCGCTTGCCTTCAATGTCACCACCACTGCGCTCCCAACAACTTTTTCAATTTTTTCATTTCAATTTTAACTTTTTCATTGAAAAAGATTAGACTGTATATGAATTTTAATCAATGCTATGTGAACTTTTTCATATAAACTAGAATAAATGCAAAACTAGAACCAAACTGAAATGAGAGCATTTGTAATAAATAGTATAACTTAACCTTAAGACAGATGAAAAACATGTCTCCACATACTATTCAATAAAATTTAGTGCATTTAGTCCATAAAAGCAGAGAATGAATTTTTGCATATGGGATGATCAAACTTATTGTAGTCAATTTAGTACCACATTTCAGCTATCGTTGTTGTGGTGCACAAAACTTTATTATATCCTTGCTTCTAGAAAATTCTTAATCTACAGTAATTAGTAACAGCTTCATATGTGGCTGAAAAAGCTTTATGCATTTTAAGTTTCACTTTCACAGTGACTGAGCAGGTAAATGTGGTATTTACATGAAATAATCATGTAAATAAAAGGAGTTTACCTTATGGTCCAAACCGTCTCCACAGCAGTAGGAAAGCGATAAAACGAGCATCTTCCAGCCAAAGACTTGTTGCATTTCGAGGCAAAGCAAAACAGTTTGTCGAACAACAATATAAATGCAGTAAACTATTAATTGTACTATAAATTATACACTACGATTGTAAAATACCATAAATTAATAAGCTCAACGTGATGGCATTTTAATGTCTCAGACAGTGCCTTTAGTCTCATTTAACAACTTGTTAGCATTTTTTTTTTTTTTTTTTTTTTTGGTATTTAAAAAAAAAAACTAATTTAGGTAACTGTTTAAACTAAATCCTGAGTTGGATGTAGCTGGTGTGTTTTATGCCATAGAATAACACGTAAAAGTATATTGAGCCTGTGTGAACCACTGATCTTATTTTAGGGGATTTAAACAAACTCCCATTCAAAAAAAAAACATTGACTTTGGTACGTAACCAAAAGTGGTAAAATGCTCATTCGTTTCTGGGTTTTTGCTTACAAAATGACATCATAGTTCCCCCACTCTATTGTGGACTAGGCTATTGATGGAATTTCAGGTTTAATTCCAGTTTATCCAAACACAAATGAAAAGGGTAACCAATGAGAAACGAGATCCCCCCCCCCCGGCACAACTGAGGTGGGTGTAACGCGATGACGCAGCAGTTCTGCGACCCGTAACCATACCGGCTTTCAAACATGGCGTGTACCGAGCAGCAACAATCGTTCGTATGACTGTTGCAGCTGTTTTGAGAAATTTTCATGACAGGTTTTCTTTGAAAACGGAGCAGAAGTAATTAAACTTAAATTGAATATACATTTCCTACTGCTTTAATGAAGCTAGCTACAATTGGCTACGGTGGCTTCAGGTTTCGTCGCTACGCATACGTCATCAGAATGAGTGGACTGATTGGTTGAAGATTCGTCCAGTAGTATACAGAGGCATCTTAGGTTAAGCCCGCCTCCCAGAAGGCGGGTAGTAAGATAGCTTGGCCAGACTAAGCTCCTTCGACCTTTAAAGTCGCGGAAGCCAGGCTAGCAATATCTAAACCTGTTAGTTAGAAGTGGGGTGTTCATATACTTTGAACTATAGTGTACCATGTCAGCTTATGTTTATGTGTACCATTGCAGATATCTTCCATGGTTCAGGCCAAGAGTGTTCTACATCAAGTGACTGCAGCTTTGGCTGTAGCTGAGCAAGCGCTGTGCTTTGAACATAGGTAACATGTTTAATAATGAAATAAATAAATTTCAGCTTTAATGTACCATGCGCATAAAACCTTTTGCGTAAGCTGATGTAAACATTATGTGCTGACGTTTCAGAGATCTTCATTGGGGAAACATCCTGGTGAAGAACATAAAGCACAAGCACAACGAGTTCATTCTGAATGGAACAAAGCATTCCATAGAGACACGAGGAGTTCATGTCAACGTTATCGACTACTCACTCTCACGCCTGGAGATCGGTCAGTCTAAGATGAAACTCTTAATAAAAACATTGTAAATAGTTTGTTCTTGTGATGTGTCTTCAAAGCATTAGTCACAAATCTCATGTTTATTAACTATTAGAGATGTAGATGTTAACCTACATGAAATTCATATGTCGTTCTAGCTTTACCCATATTTATTTTTATTAAATTTTTTACCTATAGCAAACTTACATTTTCTTTTACGTTTTTTAATTGTTAATTTGCTGGTTGAAAATCCTTTTTAAGAGAATTATATTTAAGCTACATTTGTGACCCTGTTACTAGCTATGTTTTATTTAAATTAATGTTACTTTTATCCAATGGTTTTCTATAAACGGTCATACCTTTTTCGTAAGTATATTCAAATGTTTTTGTAAAAAATAAAATAAAATGGATGGAGGATTACAATTTTGGTAAGAGGTGAACAAATTTTTACATCCAGATACAAATGAATAGGAAAATGTAAATTTTGAAAACACGTTTTTTTTCTCTCTCTCTCTCTCTTTCTCTTCTCTTTATGTAGATGGACTGACGGTGTCATGTGATATATCCAATGATGAGGAGTTGTTTATGGGTCAGGGAGATTATCAGTTTGAAATCTACCGTCTAATGAAGAAAGAAAACAAGTATGTGATTTGGCTATAGATAAAATCTCTTTAAAAATCTTTAATTCTAAACTACCAAACAGATGATTCTTATTTATTTTTTCTGTTTTTCTCTGTCTCAGTAACTGCTGGTCTGCCTATAATCCTCATTCCAATGTGTTGTGGCTGCACTACCTGGTTGATAAACTGTTGAGCATGAAATACAAGAGCAAAGCTCAGAGCAACCAACAGAGGACACTGAAGAGCGCCCTAAAATCTTTCCAGTCAGAGATACTCAATTACCCGTCAGCTACAGAAGCTCTTAGGAACTGCAAATTATTTCAGTAAAGCGTTTGTTTTAATATAACACAATAGATAGACCTGTATATTTTGAATGACCAGTCCAAGGCAAGTACAATATTGTAATGTTTTGTAAAAAGATATTAAAAATAAAGAAAATGTGCAATCATGCAATTTAAAAAACAAAAATATGTAATTTATTGATATACATTAATTATCTTGAGATAGTTACAGTTTTGGCATAGTATGGCAAAACTAGCTGTTCTTGCATTCTCATTTTTGTTTATTAAGAAAAGTCTCAGCTTTCCACACCACACTTCCAGCAATCCAGACTTGGCAGTTCATTTTTATAAATTAATAGTTGTCCATGTTGGATGTGCTGCAGACCTGTTGTTTTTTTTTTTTTTTTTTTGGATCATCCTTGTGCTGGAGGCATAATGTGCAAGGATAGACCACAACATCGATGGAGGAAGCCTTAGCACATTAAAATTCTCTTCTCTTTGATATGCCCACCCAACTCTATGACCTTAGTGTCCTGCTGTCCTTTATCGTTCTGATGAGTTCTTCTTGGTTCAATGCATAAGCTCTTCAGTTATGTAACATTTTAAGACATTGGGCCTGTGTGCTGCTGTTCCATCAACAGGAAAAAAGTGAGATGCATCCTGTAGAAAAGCTTATTTGGTGTTAGCTTGCAGTTGAGTGTAATTATGCGGAACTAGGAGACTTTGGTGAGCTTGTTCTCAAAATGTTAGGACAGATATGGACAAAGGTTTGTGGGACCTCAGAAAGAGAAGTATTTGGTGAACCACTCCTGTTTTTGAGGGTCTTGTCCATCAGGCCCTGTTTCAATAACCCTCTGCTCAGCTGGAGTCCTGAAACAAAAGTATAAGAAATAAAACCAGGAAATGTAAATATGACGTTTTGATAGAGAATTTGTAACAAATAAGATTTTTTTTGTCTAATAAGACTATTAAAAATGTCCAACATGGTTTCTTTTTTTTAAATACCAAGGCACCTCATTTAATGTAAGTGGGCAGAACTATTTTTAACTTTAACGTGCAAGACTTCAGGTGTCAGCTTCTACCTATAGTGTATGCTACAGTACATTTTGGTATATATAATTCGTCATTCAACTATTTTACACTTTTTTTTTTCTTTTTTACCTTTGGGGACATGTTGCTTTACTTTGCAAACATACAGTGCTAATACTTGGATTATACAATAAGACATACAAAAAAAGAAAAATGGCATTGCAAATCAGAAGGTAAAAAGGAACTTTTATCTAGTTTTGAAGAGTGCATTTTTAGTATTATTTAATATAGTTTTATATTTGCATTTTTCAATTTAAGTAATATTGTTATGTGATTTAACAATTTGATTTAATAGTTTAATAACACTAGTTAGATTAGTGGGATTCTGATTGTCACACAGGCCTAGAAACCCTGAACTGCATTTAAAAATCCTTTTGTGAGCCATTTTAGAGCATGTTCTAACTATCTCAAAACAGAAAAGGCACCACATACAAAGAATCTTCAAGTTGTTTTGGATAAATCCAATCAGTGAAAAATATGTAATTATGTATTAATTCTCATGAAAATAGGCTATACATTGAGATTTGTATTGATCTACCTTATAAAGAAAAGGATTAAGTTTCCAGTAGCTTTCAGGATTGGATATTTTGGTGATTACCTGATGTGCTGGTTGTAGTTGATTTTAAGCTGCGGCTGATGTCGCACTTCTTGTGAAGGTGGGCGGCTCTGTCTGATAGAGGCTCTGTGTTCAGAATGAGGGGAGGTGGGTGGGTGTGTCCTTGTTAGGGTGGTTTCTCGCCCGCACTGTTCCAGACTACCGCGCTCCATAACTGGTGAGCATTTGGCCTTAGGTGACCCCGCATCATATGAGCAGAGGTTTGGGATGCTAGTTTCCTCAACCCCTTTTTTCTATAAACAGAAGGCCAATTACAAGCTTCAGTAAACACGTTCTTTCAGTTATTGTATGATACTGGATGAATGGAATGGGATTTTAAAAAGTGAATGCGTGTTACCTTCATAGTAGGTGTGAGGGTCCCTGCTTGCGTCCTAGAGTCATAAGGCTTCAGTATTTCATCACTGCACAGAGTTGGATGCTGGGATAGCTGGTGGAGGTCCTCCTGGAATAGAAAGAGAAATGATGTGATGAGACAGAAGGGTACTAGCATCCTGCGTCTTATACTTATCTGTGTATGTGCGTGTCTAACCACAAGACTTTTGATGAGTTGGTCTCTCTCACTGAGCTTGTCCTGCAGTTTAGCAATTGTGTGCAGGTCTTCTACTCTCCTCTTTCCCCTTTCTTCCCTTTCTCTCAGCCTACAAACATAAAATACAAGCAAATGGAGCAGACACACAAATATTAATTAATTGCAAGTGCAACATTAGGTTTTTTAATATATAATTTAAATTTATTTTTTATATATAAAACCAATAAGTAATATATAACTTGAACTGTTTTAGTAGGAAATAAAAAAGTCAAAATGCTTAGAGGATAATCACACACAAAATAAGACTAGAATAGACAAAGGTGTGGCATGCTTTCATTATTACAAAATATTATATCTTTATTTTTCTTGTTTAATGTTTTTTTTATATTACAATTTTATTTACAAACAATAAAGCCTTTATTTTCATAATGTTTTACTCTTGAACTCTTATTTCAATGGCACTAAAACACTCGTTTTTGTTTTTTTATTACTAAGGTCACACGTCATGACATTCTAATATAGATAATATTAATCATTTTGTTTTTAGAACCTTGTATGTGTAGTAGTACTGTATTTTGCACCACTTTTTTCAAATTAGTAAATATGAGTCTTATATTATGCAGTAAAATGTTAAGCAGTGGTAAAATATAGTAAAACAGACCTGTCAGTACTGCATTTTTATAGTTATGGTTATTATTAAATTAGCCAATATATTTAATGAATAATAACAATATAATTATAATTAATAACTTGATTCAGTTCTGTGAAAATCTGAAGGAAATCCTCGTCATAAGCCATCACCATATATTGTCTTGGGTTAATTTTGTATGCATGTGTGGTTTGCGTTTTGCATTATTGATGTGGGAGGAGTATGTACTCTGTTTCCAAGGCAACTATGCGGGCCTGTAGTCGTGTTTGGGCGGTGCTGAAGTCTGATATTATGGTCTGGATCTCCATTCTGTGCTCTCTCTTTACACTCTCCATGTTATTCCTGTGTTCTGACCCAACCGCTTCACCTGCCTCATCACGCCCCTCAGAGAAACTGCAAATCGGACACAATACATCAATATCACATATGTATTTTTAACATAAAAACACAGCACGTGGTTGGTCCCTTTACACTAAGACATTCTGTTTTATACTACTTTTCCACCTAAATCGTTGCTGGAGCAGAAAGATCTGAAAACTCTCATAACTAGCAATGTTATAAGTGGCAATGTTACTTTAGTACATTTTCTGCCTACAACTTAAAATAAGATGAGTTTTGAAAACCGATTTAAAAGCTGTTGTAATTTCATTTATTTTCATGCCATCATAAGTAGCAGGAGTATATTTGTAGCAATAGCCAAAAATCATGAAGATATTAAGTAAAGATCATGTTCCTTGAAGATATTTCATAAATTTCCTACAATAAATATACTGAAACTTATTTTTTGTAAAATGCATTGCTAAGAATTTCATTTAGACCGCTTTAAAGGCGATTTTCTCAATATTTCGATTTTTTTGCACTCTCAGATATCAGATTTTCAAATAGTTGTATCTCAGACGAATTCTGTCCTATCCTAACAAACCATGCATCAATTGAAAGCTTATTTATTCAGTTTTCATTTGATATATGAATCTTCATTTTGAAAAATGTAAACTTACGACATTTTTTTGTGGTACAGGGTCACATATAACAAATAAACCTGCTTTTAATCAATTCAAACTTGATGTTTAACTAAATAAACTTAAATAAAATGAAATAATTTTAGATACTAACAGAGGACAAAAATAACAAACTCCCAAAAGATATTGTGCAAACTACATGGATATAAACAAGATCAGCTGAACATGCATATTCTGCATCCTGTTGCTAGACCAAGTTATTAATGTTTAGAAATCTTTTCTTGTGAAAGACAATTATGTTAGTGTTTCCTGGTTTGAAACCAGCAGGTTTAAAGATTTAGCTCACTCATGAAAAAATCTGTCATCATCATTTACTTGCTTTAAAACCAGAATTTCCAATGAATTTAGCAACTTGAGTGTTCTGAAGAAACATAGCTTTATGCGACGATCTAATTTAATTTCTACTTTTATTCACATAAACACTGATCAATGCATATGCATAGAGCACATCAAATATTGTCAATGGAAGCTCAAAGGGAAGAAGAAAATAGCTCAGAATTAAAATGTTTAGTTGTGTTTCTAAGATAAACTTCTTATGGGTTTGGAATGACATGAGGGTAAATAATGGGGGAAATTATCCTATTAAGGAGCCAATGCAGAGAAGTGAAAACATATGTAACAGTTTCGAATGGGCCTTTTGTCATTTAATAATGAGCTTAAGTAAGCAGTTCTTCACCAGAATAAGCAGCAATGTGGTCAGTCTTGCCACTGGCTCCTGTGCGAGTGTGCTTGTGGTCATCTTGTTACTGACCTCCTGTCTGTGTGCACGTTTGAGGTCATCTTGTTACTGACCTTCCATGTGTGAATGTGCTTGTTGTTATTTTGTTACTGACCTTTTGTGTTTATGTTTATGGTCATCTTGTTCTTCTCTCTGTGCGATGACTGCACTCATGCGTTCTTTCAGATCTTCGTTCTCTCTCTTTAGCTCCTGAACCTCGCTGCTCTTCTCATCCAGCTGTCTCTCTAGTGACTGTAAGCGGTTTTGCTGCTTCAGATCCTGAGGAAGAGACAAACAGAAAGAGAGAGAGAGAGACGTGGGGTGATGAGCCCCTTGAGGCGGTGTAAGTGTGTGTGTCTGTGTGGTTTGTATGTGTACCTGCTGCAGGGCCATCATTTGTGTGTGTGTGTGTATTTCGTTCTGAAGGTCCTCGATCTGCTGCATGTGTCTCTGGGTGACCTGTCTCACCCATTCAGTGTGCTGCTGGGTCAGCTCTGCCTTCTGCTTGTCTGCACACACATACACACACACAGATGGAAGACGCATTAGATCAAACATGCCGTATGCACTGTGTTTAGTCTTGCTCTACTTTAGTCGCTGACACTAGATGGTGCAGTTGTGCAAAATGCAATGCATAATCATCTATTAATTTTAAGGAATAAGGTTGTTTTATATACCTTACTCATTATGACAGATAATGACAGTATTTACAATTAGCATCAGTTTTCTAATGAAGTCATTTTTCTACAAATACAGCAATCAGAATGTTACGAATAAACCTATTAATAAACAAAGAAATCCTGCTATTGTCTTCTGTCTGCCATTTGAATATTATTATGCTCCATTTTTGTCCTTTAAGTAACATTCATTCTTATTTATATCCCTAACGACAGAAGATGAGGCTGAAGGATGAATTGGAAAATGTAGGCCAGTAACCTTTTAAATAAAAGGAGAGTTAAATTGTTTTTTTTATACAGACATAACAATTAATCAATTGAAACTAAATTAAACAGAAATGCCATGGGTCAGCATGCTACTTTAATTTTAATGTTTTGCTGATTAACTGTTGCTATTTATAGTGCACAATATTTCGTATGTGTTACTTACTTAAAAAAAAAAAAATATATATATATATCAAAATAATTAAAATAAATAAAGTCCAATAATTGTATGTTGTTTATGGTTTACACTTTTTCAGAAATTCCCTCATTTTGACCAATATCATGAGAAACCTGGTTCTTACATAAAAATGGCCGATGCTATGGGAAAAAATAACTGTACAACATCTTACTGCCTCATTAATAGTGTGATAAGGCCCCCAGCCCCTGGATAATTAAGAAAGTTGTTTGTGCCCTTTTGGTAGAAAAGACTTTCTAGGTAATCATTACAGTATAAGTAGGTATTATATCAAGAACTAGCGTGTGTCATGGTTACCCAGCTGTAGTTTGTGCTGCGTGAGCAAGCGTTGTCTTTCTGATTGAAGTTCTTCATTGGCTTGTGCTTCCAGGGCCTGAAGAGTGCGCTGGTGATTTAACCTTTCCACACGCAACAATTCCTCCTCTCGCTCACGCCACCCCTGCTTTTCCCTCTCTCCTGTAGCCTTTCCATCCTCCTCATCCTCATCTTCCTCTTTTACCACCTACAGGACAACACAAAATCACTAACATTAAGAGTTCTTTCCACAGTTGTCTATGTTTGTGTGTGTGCACTGTCATCATTTCAATGGTTTCTGTCCACTGCCAGTGGGATCCAAAACATCACTGAAGCCCAATTTCTTAAAATGATAAGATATGATACATATCATTGCAAAGCACCTTTACACCAAAGTAATGTTTTACAGTATATGTAGTAGTAGCTTGTACATGTAGATATGGCATAGATGTGAGATAAA
>JAUMHI010000033.1:1670852-1717811 GCA_032359435.1 Enteromius unitaeniatus
AGATATGATACATATCATTGCAAAGTAATGTTTTACAGTATATGTAGTAGTAGCTTTTACATGTAGATATGGCATAGATGTGAGATAAACATCAATCAATAACATAATCGAATGTAATCAATTATATGGATGAATAATTTTTCAAAAACTCTCATTTTCTGAAACACATGGAATTGCATGCGAGTAGAAGATGACAGAATGTTTTTGGAGTGAATTATCCCTTTGCAGCTGTATCAGTTTAATTGTTATTTATTATTTATGCTTATTCATTAGTTATGACAAATATATTCGTCATAAGAAATCTTTTGAACCCTAGTGTTTACGCACTTGTAACTGCTGTCTCATCAGTCTCTCTTTCTCTTGAATAGTGGAGTGAAGCTGAGATCTGAGCGTGCTGTTCATATCTCTTGTCTTTTGGATCTCCTGCTTCATTCGTTCCATCTCTCCATTACCGTACCGTCTCTCTCTCTCTCCTTCCATCTTCTCTGAGAGTGCTCTCCTTTCCTCCAACTACACACAGAGACAGAAGAATAATGCAGATCGCGTGAACTGTGTGTATGATGGGTCTGAGGAAACTCCCAGTGTGTGTTACCTGTGTCTGCAGTTCTTCTACTCTGTGTTGCCACTGTTGGTTCATCTTTCTGATCTCTTCCTCTCTTTCTCTCTTCAGTTCCACGATCTGGTCCGAAAACTGCTTCTCAAACTGTAGCCTACACACATAAATTTGCACTTAAATGAATACAATTGCACTCTATACTCATTTTTCACATTATTAGAATCTAGGGATGTCAAAGCTAACACATTATTGTGTCTGACAAATATGTATATACAATGGTTTAGTTCTGGTTCACAATTTAATTGACCAATCTGTGTTTGAAGACACTGTAATATTATTATAATTGTATTCCTTTGTTTGTATTGCCTTTAATTACAACAGATACTGATTGCCGAGTCACAGCATGGCTCTGGTTCAGAATAAGTCATGATGTATTCACAACAATAGCTCTGTTTGTTTTTGATTATTTAATACATTTTATTAAAATTACTGCAGATTAGCACTGAGGTGTGTGTTATTGCAGAAACATTCATATGTCTGTGGTCAGTAAGACTTAAATGTTTTTTTCCCTCTCAGATCAAATCTGGCGATAAGCAGTTTATTTTTATAAAATGTATTTTATCATTTTGATCCTGTTGTTTGAACTTTACATCCAATGGATTCTGTAAGAAATGTTTCCTGGAGCACAAATAATTTTTTATCAACATTTATAATAATAAAATATGTTTCTTGAGCACAAAATCAGAAACCGAGAATGACTTCTAAGGGATCATGTGACATAAAGTAATGGCTTCTACCAGTACAAGAATACTTTTTTACATTAATATATAATATTGCAAAATATTATCGGAAATTAAAATACCTTTTAATATTTACTTTTTATAAAATAAATGCAGCCTTGGTGAACACAAAATATTCTAATTTTAATTAAAAAACAGCCATATTAGAAAAACACATGTAATGGGACTGAATTTCTCTTTCTATCTCTTTAAGTCTCAATTTCATTCTGACACACCTGATTCGTTCCTCTATACCATGATTGGACTGTTGTAGAATGTCTCTCTCTTGCTGTAGAGCCGAAATCTCTGCCTGTAACACTTCTTTCTGTGCATTAGACTCCTCCTGTGGGAGACATAAAAAGAACGAAGGACAAGGATGGATAGTTTCATGGACCCACGGATTAGGAAAGAAATAGAAGTAGATGGGTTGCTAGGTGAATATTAACGTCTTTCTTTCCTCTGGGCGGCACAGATCTGCTGAGATCAGCAGAACTTGTGCTGCCATAAGGGAATTGCAGATTTGTGTGTGCTTGTGAGTATGTGTGACAGAGCTGCACAGTAATGGGAAGGGACATCACTGACACTTTGTCCACATGTCAAATGGAAGTGTGTGTTGAGCAAAAAGGAGCAAGAACCTGTATTTGCTGCATACTGCTGTGTGTGTTTTCCAGTTCTTCTCTCACTCGTACACACTCCGGGCCACATGCTGACTGCCGCTCCACCTTCGCATACTCCTGCTCTCTCTCTTTTGCCCTTTCTTTCTCCTCTTCTCTTTCTCTCTCCAGGGTCTGAATCACCCCCTCCAATTTCGCCATCTGCAAGCCAATAAAACTTTGATCAGCAAACCCCTTAAGAGCATGGAATCCACTCAAGTTTGAAATAATTTATGTGGGCCATACAAAGAAAATGATATTCTGTTATAGAATAGAGTCTTTATTATAAAGCAACTTGAGGTTAAGGTTCTCTCTCAAGGGGAAATAAGCGGGATTGTTATAGGGTCTGAATCTTTTCTCTAGATCAGTAAGAGCAAAATTTTCACTCAATTTTTAACACTCAGTTAAAGGTGCTCTATGCGATCTTGCAAAACACTATGGGTGCAGGACGTACACCAAACAAAAACAAACTTCGGCCAACCAATCGGAAAGAAGAGGTGGGGTTTAACACGTGCAAACAAACTTCGGCCAACCAATCAGCAAGAAGAGGTGAGGTTTAACGCGCCGAACTTTGTTTTTGTTGTGGTGCCCAAAATATTTTTTTCGGTATTGCAGCCTCTGTGTTGTCTTTTGAGAGCGGGTTTTACCCAATGTACTCAGAGAGCAGACAGCAAGACGATCAAGGGGTGATGCATATGGTTTGAGATAAAAATAAAATCGAGCTAAAATCCTGCAACATCGAATAGAGCACCTTTAATATTGTAACAAGTAATACTATTTAAATGGTAATGTTGTGAGCCATTAATGAAGATATTTTTTTTAATATCTTTATTATCATTTAATAGCTTTTTGATTAAGGATTAAAACCAAACCAATAATTTGTTATTTTAAAATTAAAAAATATATGAACTTGTGATATCCCATTCTTAATCCATAGGGTTTAATGTGACATTGGCCCGCCCTTTGCAGCTATTACAGCTTCAGCTCTTCTGGGAAGGCTTTCCACAAGGTTTAGGATTGTGTTTTTTGACCATTCTTCCAGAGGCGCATTTGTGAGGTCAGACACTTATGTTGGACGAGAAGGCCTGGCTCGCAGTCTTCATTCTAATTCTTCCCAAAAGTGTTGTCAGGTTAAGGTCTGTGCAGGCCAGTCAAGTTCTTCCACACCAAACTCACTTATCCATGTCTTTATGGACCTTGCTTTGTGCACAGTCATGTTGGAAAAGGAAGGGGCTATACCTAAACTGTTCCCACAAAGTTGGAAGCATGCAATTGTCCAAAATCTCTTGGTATGCTGAAGCATTCAGAGTTCCTTTCACTGGAACTAGGGGCCAAGCCCTGCTCCTGAAAAGCAACCCCACACCATAATCCCACCTCCACCAAACTTCACAGTTGGCACAATGCAGTCAGACAATACTGTTCTCCTAGCACCCGCCAAACCCAGACTCGTCCATCAGATTGCCAGATGGAGAAGCGTGATTCATCACTCCAGAGAACGCTTCTCCACTGCTTTAGAGTCCAGTGGCGATGTGCTTTACATCACTGCATCCGACGCTTTGCATTGCAACTGGTGATGTATGGCTTTGATGCAGCTGCTCAGCCATGGAAACCCATTCCATGAAGCTCTCTACGCACTGTTTTTGAGCTAATTTGAAGGCCAAATGAAGGAGGTCTGTAGCGATTGACTCATGAAATTTCATGACTGGACTTTGCACAGGTGAAATCCTATCACAGTACCACAATGGAATTCACTGAGCACCTGAGAGCGGCACAGTCTGGATGCCTAGGTTTTATACACCTGTGGACATGGAAATGATTGGAACACTTGAATTCAATTATTTTGATTGAATACTTTTAGCAATATAGTGTATTTTGAAAATATTTACATGTATATAAGTATATTCATAGAATGTATATCATATAAAAATATACAGAATTTAATATACACATTTAAACATTTTCTTAAATATATTGGCCCTACATGCATTGTGTGTATTTATATATACATAATAAATACACAGTACACGCACATATACTATGTACACAAAAACTTCCAATCCAATTTTGAAAATGGGGATTGGAAGTGTAAGTTGATTTATGATTTCATTCTAAATATAGTTTTGAACAAAACAATTGCTCATGAGGATCTTTTATTATCACATTAATGTCAGCAATTCAGCAGTCCTGTCACACTATGTGTTCTTCATTCTCAAAGTTCTTCCAAAGTGACAGCAGGGTGCACAGCGTGAATTAGATTACCTGCCTTTCAGTCCTGTTAATTTACTTACACGGTTACTGTTTCTGAAATGGCTTTCAGAATTTAAAATAATTTTGCAGGTGCTATTTAATCATTATGCAGTGATACCGCCCATTATTTTGCAGTTGTTTTGAAGCACACGTCAAATGGCATATTTATTAAGCTAAATCCAAAAAATGCATGACATCCTATAAACGTGTTAGCAGATGAGCTTCAGTACTTTTTTGGGTGTAGCTGCATGCAAACCTAAGTGTTTGAAACACTTGGAAATAAATGAGCCAGTCAACCTAGCATTGTCTCTAGTGGGTTTTTACCCTACAACTTTTTATGCAACCACAATCCATATATTTAACTTGACTTAGAACAAATGGTTTTCTAATAAATATAAACTGATGCTTGCTTCACTGCAACACAGCACTAAAACAACAATCCTCTTCATAGCTATCACTTATTAAGAACTATTTCGTTATCATAACCCAGTTCCAAGCCTACTGGCATATTAGATGAAGCCCTGTGCCTTGGGCGCTACAAATGTTCTTTTTGTTTTCTCATTTATCATGGTCATGTGCAGAGCTCTGGGCCTCTCAGTCTGTCTCTACATATTTAAGCAGAAGGACTGAGCATGCTTCTTTCGCCTGAGCTTTGAACCAATTTGAAAAAGCTTGATATATATATAGTTCAAGTTATTTGTGGTGACCTGATTCATTAGTAGGTCAACAATGTTTTGCAAACATATCTAAGATTGTTTTGTCTTTTAGGAGGAAAACCAAAGGACAAATGTTGGGGTATTCTTTGCAGTTAAATACCTCTCTGTTGGACAGCTGTAGTTGGTTGCTTAGCTCCTCCCTCTCTGTTTCTAAAGCCTTTCTGTCTTCTTCTCCGGTGTTCATCTGCTCCTCAATCTGTAGTCAAAACAGAATTATAATGCTAGTATCTCTTAATTTCAATAATATTTCAACAATAATATCAAATCATACATCAGATATTTTTAATACTACTTAGCTAGTTACTTTGTAAAATGTTCTAAAGAAGACGAATATAGTATACATCTTTACATCTATTTTTATATACGTTTATGTTTTTCCCTTGTTCTCAATTCATACATTCCATGGCAACTAAAATCATGAAATCGGTGTCACTACTCCCCCTGCTTGAGCTACAGGAATACTTTCTATTAAGAAAGTATTATATAACCATTTCCCACCCTTTCTAACTTTTAGAATTAGCTCTACCAAAAAGAAAATGTAATTTATGTACTTTCAAACTGTCTTTTTTTCCCTTTGGAGTGTGAAAGCCCTTGGTTGAGGGTGAACATTAATGATGCTTTATTTTTGGGTCAACAAAACATTTCAATAGGCTGTTTTTAGCGCCTGTACCTTTAAGACTTTTTATGCGACTGACTTGTTATGATCTGATGGCTAATCTCTGCATGTTCATAAGGGTGGAATGCCGAATATGTGTCATATGTTAATGGGAATCTGCTTTCGGAATGATCCATTTTTGCAGCTTAGTTTCCATAATTGGTCTGAATGGACTTGGGTTTGGAGATTTGCATTATGAATAATAATGTCTTTATTCAAAGCACAAAGAAAATCATTTTTATTTCCCCTGTAACAAAGCCCACTAATATAAGTGGGTGAACATACAGATTACACTGACTATATAGTCTAGTATAAAATAAAATCCCATGCTCAGTCTCTGCCTTTTGTTATTGGAAAAAGAACATAAATACTTTTGACATTTAAATATTCCCAAATGAAATCAAATCATAAAGCCAGTTCAGTTTGCCCAACTTTCTCTCTAGTATAGGAACAGGAGCAAATGAAAGTTGTTAGCAAAGCTAGTGTGTCTGCAAGTCCACATGTAATCCGCAGTTACCTGCTGTGTCTTCTTCTTCTCTGTGTCCAGCATTGAGTGCGCTTGCCTCAGTTCACTGGCGTGTTTGCGTATCACTTCCTCTAGAGCTTTCCGTAGCTGCTCTTTCAGCCTTACTTTCTCTTCTTCCATCTTCTGCTGAACACGTTTCTTCTCTTCTTCCAGCTCCTGTCTGTCATGTGTTCTTTCGCTCTCCACCTCCTGCTGAAGGCGTCTGATCTCCTCAGTGTGAGCGCGCTGCAGCTCCAGACGCATAGAGGATAGAGTATCTGCATGCTAAAACACACACACGACTCTTAATGATATAAAACTGTAATCCTGTAGTTTCAAAAGAATTACACTACGCCTTTTAAGCCTCCGGTGTGTCAGTTCTGATGTTTTAAGAAGATCTAATGGCTTTCTTCACATACAAACACTTTTCAAAGAATATTTCAAGGGGTGCTTTGCTTATTTGTATATGTTTGTGTGTCTTAGATGGCAGGCCTCATTTGAGATGTGATTCACCATGCGCTTTATGTGTTCTTGTGTGTTAAAGTGTTTAAAAACAGAAATGCGTTATACAGTTCTTGCCACAATTCTCTGAGATTCACAGTTCTTTCTGTCTGAGATTAATTTTAGGCACTGTAAAATATTTTTTTCATTGGGCCATCAGTAAATATTAGAATTGTTATTGGTAAGTATTGGTTGATTTGACGGTATATGCTTATATGTTATTTTTTCTTTTACATTACTTTTGCTCTCATCTAATGCTGCTTAATAAGACATATATATTTTTGTGTTATTTTATTTGTGATGCTTAAATTCACTTGCAGTATTTGAAAAACAATTAGTTTTTAGTGTTTAGTGCAAAAGACATGCTACACATGCAAAAAGCAAAAAATCTAACCTGATCCACTTTTTTTATGACAGACAAACGTTTTGGTAAACTTGGTAGACAACGTAAGTTCATATTTATTTTTTAAGGTGCAAAAAATTCTGCTCTGTGTGCAATGACCTTAGGTTGTATTAATTTTGCAATGTGCCTTAGTCATTTTTCTTTGTGTTATAAAACTTTTATTTAATTTATTTTTATTTATGTTTTAGTACATTTTATTGCAGCTAGTTGACAAGGTAATTCCTTTTGTTTCAAGTTTTTCATCTAGTATTTATATTTTATGTTATTTCAGCTTTTTTCAATTACCTACAATAATTTTTTAATACTTTTAGTCAACAACACGTCTTATATGCCCCCAACTAAGGGTTAAAGTAAAATCCTGAGATCCCCATTGTAAATAAGACATTGTGGTGCTGTTCATGTGCATTCAACTTATAAACACAATCCTTCATACATGACTTAAATGGCTTGCCTGTTTAAGCATGCGAGCGTGGTCATTGGATCGGCCACTGTTCTGAAGCTCCAGCTCTTTGTTTCTAATGTTGAGACGACTGAGTTGAGACCTTAGCTCTTCCACTTCAGCAGAGACCCTCACCTGAGATGAACTCTGGCTCATTAACTCCTCTGCAGAAATGAGAAAGATGATAATTAGATCAAAGGAAGCAGAACAATCAGTGAACAAGTTAGCGATCTCAAGTGTCACAAGAAAAAAGCAATTATTTCAGTAGAGAGTCAACACTGGTACAATTAACATTAAACAGACTGTAAACGATAATTGCTGACAGTAATCTGTCAACTTACTGCTAAAAAGGTAGTAGATGTTTATATTATAATTAAATCTTTTCATTTAATGTTAAATTAAATCTTAAAAGTAATCATGCCACTTGATCCTATTTTTAAATTCTGCTAAAAAAGGCATTTTCATACTCTCTGAGCAATTTAGGCGTGAATACCACAATTATGCTTTAGCTTTGTTTCCTGAGAAACAAGACAAATGCAGTGCAATGGAATGGAACAGAATGCTCAGATCTCAAGACACATTTTTCAAATTTGAACTGTTTTGAAGTTGACAGTGAAAGCAGGGCACTTATGCTGGGAGACTGAAAAAAGAGATGTGACGCAAAAAGCAAAGACGTCCATCTGACACATGTCTGCATGGACCAATAACTATGGAAATAGTACTGACAAAACACTGAAAATACACCTCTTGTGAACGGCCCCTAAATCTGCATTGAACAGAGTGATAAACATGTTTTTTATTTTGTCTATTTAATTATTTACTAGACTCTCTTTAAACTATTTTCAACCAAATATTGATTCTGAGATATTTAAGCAATTAGTTTTGATTAATTTTTTAGCGCATAGGATTCATTTGATTTCTAATGATGACAAATATAACTACACAACAAGCCCTTCACTGAAATGTACTGTGTATGTGCACCTGACTTGCTCTGTAGTTCATTCTCTTGCAGTAATAATCGTTCTTTGGCTACAGCTAACTCCTCCTCTGCCTTCTTTGCCACAGCCTCAGCCTCAGCCACCCGGTGACGTCCATCCTCCAGCTGCTCCTCCAGATCCTGTAAAAGAAATACATGAATAAGCATAACTATTACAATTGCTTATACTTATGCAGGGTATAAACTACATAATTTTCAAACTTGGCAGATTAATGTTCCTTTCAGTGGCTTGCACATTACATGGCAGATCAGTTACTGGGGATCACATGACACAATATTTAATTAGCATGAATCACTGACCACTCTGCATGCAAAAAAATGCATGCAGGAGAAGTGATACAGGGGTGTAAGACTATGACTCCTCCCCCTGAAATTTCCCTTTGCCCTTTATCTTGCTCTCTTATTGGCTGTAGGTTGTCAGTGATGATATTTCTGGTCAAAACAGATTGTAAGTCGCAGACAGGTCAAGATATTCAGCCTGCTAAATGTTTCTTGGGCATAGGCACTTCTCTCACGTCATGTCTTTACTTCACATCATCAATCATGTGAACAAGCACAGATTTGTCCATATTCTACGACCTAAATTTGAGGGTTACTGAAGACAAAATATCATAGACCTGCACTGAAAGAAGCACTAATTCCTTTTGTATTCCTCTTAAGTGTTATTTTCTTGTTTTCATCTAACTTAAGTAAATATTTTTATTAATATTGTTTATTTCTTAAGAATTTCTTTAAGTTTTCCTTAGACCACCATGCAATCAGAAAACACCAAAGCCTATCATTTGTTTCCTTAGAAAAAAATAGCTCTTCTCAAGAGTTTCCTAGAATTTCTTTTTATCTTTCTTAAGAAGTTTGTCATGAGAATATCATAGGAGCAGTTAACAACTACCCAAAACACCCTAGAAACCACCATTGATTGAGTTTAAAGTGCCCCTATTATGCCTTTTCAAATATGTTCTTTCATGTCGTCACAACGCTGTATCCTGTGAGAGTAAATTTGTTTTATATGCCCTTCTGAAAGATGAATCTACAAAGAATGAGTGGTTCATTTCAACAACAGCAGTACAATCTCTTGTTGTGTTCGCCTCATTTTACTGATGACTGCTTTTCCAATCTTGGAGTACAACACGATATTCACCAAACGCTTGGTTTTAAAAGATGGATCAGTGCCCCGTTTACGTGGACTGGCTTGCTCCTCTGAACTTCTACCTGTAAGTATGATTAATAATTGACGATGGTATTTTCTAGCGGTTGTATTTGTGTACATTATGTTGTGTAACAACCCTGCACATGTCTTGGTAACCGGCTAACTTGCGTTTCTGTTGTTCTTTGTTCAGCTGTGGGCCTAATGTAGTCTAAACATTGTGATTAATGCAGCTTCACTGTCTGTCTCATTAGTTTAAGTAATAATAAACAATGTTTAACGCAGTGTTATGCATTATACAATGCTGAAGTTCACAACGTAGAGGTGTGCCCGATTGACTTTCAAAAGCAAACTGTGAGCACTTTCCACAGTAGTTCTTGCTAACTACTGTAGTTGACGTATTCTCTCAGAAAGCACCTAGTAATGTCAGAAAGTGTAGTTTTGGTACAAGCTCTGTGGACCACTGTAGCAGTAGACCAATCATAAAGGACTGCACCATCTGACCAATCACAGCAGTGAGGGTTCACGGAGACGCAGGGTTTAGACAGACTGATTCTTCAAACTGCTTCACACGAGTTGTTTACGAATCATTTAGAAATGGGGTAAAATGAAATCTATTTTTGGAGAAAACTAAAGTGTTTTTTGACCTTGCATACATGTAAACCTGTTTTAAGAGACTCATAAAACAATATTAGCAACCTTTAAAATGGCATAACAGGGGCACTTTAATGCCATTCTATGGTTTAATGCCATTTTCATGGTGCGAATATGGGCTGAATATAATGTTTTGAAAAATGTTTGCACTAACAACTCCAAAAACTCCAAAAACCCCACAGCAACTGCTGAGCAACAAGTTGACAACCACCCTAGCGCCAATCTCATCTTCTTAAAAAAAAAACAAAAAAAAAAACGAGTTTTCCATTATTCTGCTGGATCCTCTTATTGAATGATCCTGCACCAGCAACGAACAACCAAAACGACATCATCTGTCAGGCCCATGAAGCCCAAGAAGACTTTAATCAGTCAATTCTGGCCGCCCCATTAACACTTTGAGCCCACAAACCTTTGATTACATCACAGCAGCTGCTCTGAGTTTGCAGATCTGAGGTGTCTCTGATTAATTTTCTGTGAAGGATGTGCCAAAGCAGAAAGGGTGTTACTCATCTCACTCTGTGCCTGGCATTTCTAGGCACGGCTAATGCGCATTAGCCGCAGTGTATGTAAAAAGCTGCATCAGAGACGTCGGAGTCAATGTTGCATGCCTGGCATCTCATACTCATTTAATCTTTATCCTGTTCTAAATACTAAGTGTAACGACTTTTGTGTCCCACTTAACTTAAAAAGCCTATGTTATTTTTATTTTATGCAGGTTCTATGCAGATCTTGCTGTAGAAAAACAGACTACAGATCTGTGGGGTATTGTCACAGTTTGTTTAAGTCGGGTATGCCATCTGTTTCTGCACAGCTGTGTGTGTCTGAATGATGGTAATTGTGGGTGTTTGTCTGATCCCTCTAATCTCAGTCTCAATTAGATTCGGAAGTGTCAGTCACAGCAGTAATTACTGCCCCTGTACACTAAGACGAACACCCCGCTGAAAGGTCAGTTACACATGGTCAGTCAAGTGATTTTATGTGAACTGTCTTGTAAAGCAAAACTGTTTTGTGTGTACAGAATGAGTATTTAGTTTTTGGTCTGCATTAATAGCATATATATATATATATATATATATATATATATATATATTATTTTTTTTTTAATACAAATTTAATGAAAAATAAGAAACGCTTTGTAAGATTGTGTGAAAAGTGGGAAAAGGCTGATTTTGGACCCTCATGTGTACCTCTACTCTCTCCTGAAGTTTGCTGCAATGTCTGTTGCTCTCATTCAACCTCTGATCTTGAACCTCCAAGTCCGTCTCTGCTTTTCTCAGTCTCTGCTGAAGCGTTGCATTCTGGGACTTGCGGTTTTCTTGCTCTCTCTGGTGCCACTGATTGATGTGTTCATTGAGGCTCTTTTGTAGTGTCTTCTCAGCTGCCTTTTGCTCCTCCCTCCTCTCTTCTTCCATCTCCTTCACTCTCTTCTTCCACTCCTCCACATCTCTCTTCCATTCCTTCTCCGCTCTCTCTTTCTCCTCCCTCAGACCCTGTTGCTCCTTTCTTAACATTTTCAACCTTTCTTCACACTCCTCCTCTACCCGTTGTCTTTCCTGTGACTCTCGATTCTTCTCATCCATCTCTCTTTTTCTCTCCTCCTCCACTCTATGCATCTTCTCCTCCTCCTCTCTCTTTCTCTCTTCATCTCTGGTTCTGCGTAGCTCTTGGCACTCGTTCTCCAAGCGCTTGTTTTCTTCCTGTGTCTGTTGCAGTAATTTGTGTTGGTTGTCTCTATCTGTCTGCAGGTTGTGGAAGTCTCTGCGCAGATCTGATGTATCTTGGGTTAACACGGCTATGCGCTCCGCATACTCAATTTCAGCCCTCTGTCCACGCTCCTCCACCTGAAACGGATACACATCCACACAGCCTAAGATAATGAAGTAATGTCCACGCTGTATTAAATATGCTTATATTAAGTCCATTTACAGAATATGTGTCTATGTGTGACCATTTTTGTTTTTACTTCCTCTACGGTGGCCTGCAGCTCTAGAAGGCGTGTTCTCAGAATTGATGCTGACTCCTCCTCTTCTTCATCCTGACCTGTGGTTGGCTGGAGGCTGCCCTGCATCTCCGTGGCAACACGGCGTAGTGACTGCAGAGTTGCCTCTTGCTCCTCATTCTTAGTGTTTAAAGAATAGATCACCTATACATAAAACACACACATAATGAAAAAAACACGTAATGAAAACATGTTATAATGGCAAGACAAGGATTACAGTCAATGTGTATATGTTCATTTCATGTGCTTAAAAACAAGTTCTTCCATTTACGGTTCCATGTAGAACATTTCCATTAACCTTTTCAATGCACAAAATGTTCTTTATAGTCAAAAATGGTTCTTAAGATTATAAAATGTTCTTTGCACTAGGAACAATTGTTCTTTTAAAAACTGTTCACTGAACGATTCTTCTGGGAAACTGGCTCTTTTGTTGCTGTGAAAAAACCCTATTTTATTTTTAAGAGTGTAGTTCCAGGCCTGTAGCACTACACAAACAGTCTTGTTCTCACTGATGAACTCTTCCACCTCTCTGATTGAATCAGTCATACACCCACAGTCTGCAGTCATTGAGCTTTATCTAGTACATGTGTGTATACTCTGCAGATGTCTGTGTTAACCTTCTATGAGTGCTTGCATTTGTTTGTGCACAGCTGTTCGACTGTGTTTGGCGTTTTCACATTGGTGTCCCCTGGCATTTTCCAAGCATTAGAGGTACTAATCCCAAGTTGTTGTTATGAGAATTTATGTTGATGATTAGAGCTTATCTAATATCTCAAAAATATTACAGTATTTACAGTTTTACTAAATTACCATCCCTACAGTATAAATTTAAACCACAATAATGGGGAAAACTGCTGACTTATAACTCACAGATTTTAGCATCCATCCACAAAGCCAAAAACACTTCCAAGTGGATGCTGACCATGATATCACTGTACTTGATAGTGCCTCAGCAAAGCCACAGGCTGATCGCTTCCACAACCCTCCTCACTGATGCCGGAGTTTGTGGTAAAGGAGCCCCGACCAAGTATTGAGTGCATTTCAATTAAACTTTTATGTTTTGCAAATCCTATATTGATTGATCTTAGGAAATATTCTAACATTGTAAGACTTTTATAAGCTATAAGCTCTAATCATAAAAATAAAAACACTTAAAATGTTTTACTTTACATATATTAAAACCAAGAATTTATGAAGGTTTCACTTTTTAAAATAAGTAAAAAAAAAATGATGCATGTGTGTGTAAAACATTTTGTTTTAAAAACAATGATACTGTCTCTTACTGATCATTGATAGGTTTCTATCACCTGTAAAAACACCATCACATTGGGAAAAGAAGAAAAAAAAAAATCACCCACTGTCTTTAAAAGCTGCTACTGAAATGACTTTCTACTTTGAGGACATTTCGTAGACGTTTAGTGGAGAAACAAATATGATATTTGTAATAGCTACTCCTTTCACTGACCAAAATAAAGTTTGTACCCTGTTTGCAAAAGTGTCACCTCATCATAACACAGTGTAATCTGTAAATAGAGTTTGTGTATTTGAGTCTGAATGCATAGGCATATGAGAGAGTCCTAATATTATGTGTCACTCTGGCTATCCATCAGTGTGTCCTACCCACAAGTCCCCATGCCTGGGGTGTCATCAGATTCCCAACGTCTCACTCATCCCTCCAGCGGGTAGTGTGTTACCATGACGCCTGACTGTCTGTCGCTAATCGCCACCGCAGCAGAGCTGGACATTCCGTATGATAAACTGCCAGGAAGTCTACTTCTCTTCACTCACCCGTCTCTCTCTCTCTCCACCTCTTTTCCTGTCCCCCACAGTGTTTCTGTAAGCTGACCACCTCTCTTTCTCTGTCTGTCCCCTGATGCCCCTTAATAACTTTCACCTTCCGTCTATTCCATGCCTCTCTCCCTCTCAGTCCTTGAACATGAACTCTCATGTTTTACGGTGCACAAAATAAAAGGGAAAGTAATGTCATATATCTGCATGACTGAAATGTCTGCTAGCTTTATATAAAGCAGCAGCACTCATAACTTAAGTAGCAGACCGGAATGGACTAGGACAGGGAGAAAAGTAGGATAAACAGCATATTATAGGAATTGATTTTTTGTTTACATAAATTACTTTTTTAAATAGAAAGTGCTAAAATACCTGTCTCTCTCTATCTATTTGTCCTTGTTTTCATTCTCTGCGAATATGGGACACAGCCTGACAAAGATCCATACTAATGAAATCTGATACATGCTGTCTTGCTTTCCTTCTCCCTCCTTAACAAACAAAAATTCTAGAAGCATCTGGGTCTGTTTCTCTACCCATTTGTCCGCATTTCAAAAACTGCTTATAACAGCCATTTTTGACACAGCTAGTGAATTTATTGAGTCTGTGCATTTGTGTGTGTGAAGACCAATAGAACAATAACTCTAAATACACTAAAACAATATCTATTTTAGTGTCCACTCCAACACGTAATGCCATTCAGTTTTTTTTCTAAGCATGTGCCAGTTTTAAAACTGTTTATAGTTAAATAGATTTGATTTTTAGCATTTATCAGCAGGAAAAAATCTTGAAAGTGCTTCCAGCAACTCAATTAATCTATTATACTGTAGTCTTGCTTATTTTCATATATTTAAAATAATTATTAAAACTTTATAGTTAGTCATCATTTTCATAATTAATGTGAATGAGCCTTAGCCTTATAAACGTCTGTTAAACATGGCTGTTTAGCTGCTCTGAGAAGCCTAGCCACATTTTTCCTGTCTAATATTTGCAGCCTAGCCAGACTTTTGACATTTTCTGGCCAAGAACTCCCCAAGTGGCCATCTGATATGTAAAATGACCAACCACTGTTTGTTTTGTTTTATCTGATATAGATGAACGGTTGCACAACAATGAATTAACTTGAGAAAACAATTTCTTTTCACACAGAAGTAAGAAGTATTTTTTTATTTACTTATTTACTTCTATTGTATTCTTACATGCATCCAGCTAAACTCTGAACAGCTTTCCAACATTCTAAGCAACAAACATCACAAACATATAGCAAATGGTACCTTTTAAATATCTGTCAGTATTATAAAGAGATGGAAAGTTAGGTTGCAGTCATTCAAAGCAAACAATGCTTTCTCAAAAGCACTGTTAGCCAGCTCAGATATGGTTGCAAATTCTTACCTTACAAACATAGTTCAACAAGTCACCGTTTTCCAAAATCATATCCAGTGTGAGATTCTTTGGTTGGAATGTGCACTGATTTTAGAAGCATAATTTCTTGAAATATATGAAATATGGACTTCAATATATCATCCTATTAAAGCAAGCTAATATACGGTACATTCTATAAATCCATTTACATGCACCAAAATGACAAGTAACAAATATAGTTAAGTAGTCGTTTTTATAACAGCAGCATCTCATTGTGTAGAAAGCGGCATGTCAACTATATAGTGCACATTAATGTGCTGTTTGTGTAAATTAAGTATACAAATATCACATTAATTGTGACTTTTGTATTGATTCGTAAGCTCAAGTAATGTCTCCACCACCTCTGTTTAATGTAATTAATGACAGACCTAGAATGGTAAACTAAATGATGGAAGTACGACCATGATACTACAGTTTAAACAGTTGTGACTTTTCATTTCTCAAATTATGTAACGGTATGCTGTGAGTTATGCTGCTGTAAAGCACACCCCTGATCAAACCTTTAAGTTTTCTTACGTTTTTTTTAGCGCATTTAGTGTCATGCCACACATGACATTCCCATCATGCTCTTATATTAATAGTAGACTGAAGTAGATCAAATCTCCCATGCTCCTGATTGGTAAAAATAGTGTGGCTTGGTGTGTAGCATTACTAAGCGCCACAAAGCTGAGCCGATTGTAGAGAGGGTATGACTCACACATCTGTTCTAATAGACACACAAACACACAGCTAAAGATAACTATTAGGAGTATGTTTACATGTTGATAGAGAGAGTGATTCCACACAGCTGTGACATTCAAGCTCATAGGCATACACTAACATACACAGTCTTGCATGAATATACATACACACGCAGAGCATGGCAGGTTTGAATTTCGAGCCCTGACCTATTTTGTTCAGTAACAGTGCTGCCATTTCGATGTTCCTAACCCCAGTGGACCTTAGTCAGGGCAGACGCCATTTTTTAATTTTATAAGAAAAAAAACAAGGCTTTGAGGGACATCCGTAAAGGCCGTTCATTTGCTTGCATTGTTACATACCTCAGTATCAAACAGTCTAAAAATAAATTAATAAATGCTTTCCAAAACTCAATTCCAGATGAAAAAGGTCCACAAAAAAGGCTTACATCCCCCACAGCCTTGTTTTCACTCTCAGTAAATATGGCATCTTCCCTGAGGTCTATACTAATAAAACCTGATACACACTCTCTCACTTCCCTTCTCCCACCTTAACAGATCAAAATGACTGTGTATGCATTAGCCATTAATAGCATATAGATATTAAAGCCTTTAACCTCTGTTTTCACACTTTAGAACTGGCCAAGAGGGTCATCATTTTTCACACAGCAACAGATATAGTTATCCCTATTGATTTTGTCATATATCATCATGGTGCAGTGTAACAAAAACACATAAATCAAACTAAAACTCCTGAGGTTGTGTGCTTGCTTTTTTAAGAAGTTTTTTGTTGCTAAACTAAATTTTGTGCTCATTTACTTTTCATTTCACCAGTTCCGTGTGTGGGATATATGCTATAGGTTGTTGGGACTTTTGGTATTTTAATGTTGTTGTTTTTTTAATTCAAAGTGTTGAACACTTGACATATTTAAGTGATCTATTCCAAAGCCGTATAGAGAATATAAGATTTTAAGCCTTATTTTAACCAATATTTTTCTTTTATAGTCCTAATAAAGATTACCAAAAGTTTAGATGTTTCAGACATTAATAATAAGTAGATAATACAGCCCTAAGGTTCTTCATTGCTGTCAAAAAGGACAATAATTTTTCAGGCAGTGTCAGATAGTTATTGCTATTGATTTTATCATATATCATCAAGGCGCAGTATGACAAAAATGCATCATTCAAACTGAAACTCTAACGTTCAGAGGTTGACAATAATAAGAGGAGGTTTCTGTAATATGTTCACATCGAGGAAGCTGTGTTTTGTCAATAAATTTGGTTTCATTTTGTTCACATACATTTAATTTAATGTGTTGTCAAACACATTGTTTGGTAACTTAGGCTACTTCAGCATATACCTTTTATCCAATCAAATCACCTACAATCTTCTATTACAGTCCAATATATAAATAAACATTAAATTATAAAGATTCAAAAAAGTACTAAAACCCTCAAGAAAAAATGATAATATGTCATCACCTAGAAATGTCATAGCACTATAATAACTATATAAATTCATGCATTGCCGATATTGATTAGCCTATTTCTATATTCACTATTCAAAAATGATTTTATCAAATAATATTATTGCACTATACAGTACGTTAGTTTTATTTTTCAAGTGGAACCAACACAAAACTGAAACAAATGTGGCTCAACTGAACTATAATGTAGAAGAGAACTGTCTGAAGCAGTCGGTCGCGTTTACCTCATCCATGCTTCAAGCTTCTTCTAGGGGTCATAACAACTGCGTGCTGCTTGCTTGCGAAGGGGTGGTTCTTACACACACATCTAAACCTGATAATAGATAACCGCACTTTTCTTCTGCCAGCGATCACCCACGGGTCAGATTATTATAGATGTGCCATTTGCAGCGTGAACCTCGGTAGCCTACCTTGAACTATATAAACTCCACGAAAGCAGATCTGCTAGCAAACAACATGTATTGAAATCGTGACTGGTCTTGGATAACCCTCTGCCTGTTCTGCATCACCTGTAATGGAAAGACGCGTGAAGCGTCGCCCAGTTCACTACAACCCTGTTGCATTCCATGAAAAAACCTCAGGCGGCATTAAATACTGATCATTTATACTTATGATTTATACTGACAACAATTCATACTCACTTACATTGTACCTTTAAGTTCATCTAAATGATTCCGCGTAAAATATGCGCTGTAGGTCGCCAAAAATGACATTGTTTGCATATTTATACTGTCTATATATATATATATATATATCACATATATCACATACTCATCTGCGGATGTGTGAACTGATAGCTAGGAAACATATCATTGAGATAAAGAGTCCCGTTAGTTGAGTATTAAAATTACGCGCTTACCTTTGTCAGCTGCGCTATTTTCTTGCACATTTTCGTGTGCATTTGATAATCATACAGTTCCTGATCTACATTCACAGCACTGGGGATATCCGCAATCGCGGTCCCGTTAACGTTACATGCACCGCTGCCGCCGGGGGGTTGGTTCATCTTCCCAGAGCTGGAAGCCATAATAACCCGTTACAGCACGCTGCTCAATCACAAACTGGGCTGCGCAACACCCTGGTTGCCTCTACGTGATCCTGAAGGTAGAGTCCTTACGAAAGCCGAAAGCATTGTGCATGCTGCAGCGACCGGCGAACACCCTCCCGCTCCGCCGCGAAGCTGCCTCCGGTGAGCGCACAGCGCACAGGATAATGCCATCGGCGCTCCGCCGCCCCGCGGGACACGACTCACTGACGGCATGTGCCCCCAGCCCGGACACCTGTCTCTCACCCGGGGCGTGACTACAGGCTTACATTACGAGTCACGGGACACACTGCGGTGTAATCATGGCCCCGCCCATCAACGCCGACACGCCCAAGAGCACAACAAACACAAGAGCCGCGAAAATCCACAGCCGCGATTTCTTTCTGAAACCAGTCGGTAACTTTGTGGATATTTAAAGATTTACGTCCTTTTTGTTATGAACAAAACCACAAAAATATAAATAAATAAATGGATTTGCTTTGTCCCACAACAGTAGAGGACGTAAGAGGGCCAGGTAAATTTAAAGGTAGAAAATGACGTTACTCGCGTGTAAGCTATTTGATATAAATGTGAAGCGTGCATTCCTCATACACTACTATATTTCGTTTTAACCGAGTTATGTGCATCGTAATGTGCATAATGGTGATCCAAAAATGTATACAGGGCTTTGATACACGGTCAGTATTTTTTTTGCGCCATTTTACAGCAGCTGTGCTGCCTAAAATCTGATCTACCTTCTCAGGATTGCATGCCTGTAAAAAATAAATAAAATAAACATATCTCTCTCTCTCTGTCTATCTATCTATTCATTTATTCTTTCTTGTCTGTTTGTAACTACAGGATATGTATTACTATATTTGTAATATTTGAACTTTGTAATATTTTATTTGTATTTTTCGTCAAAGCTCTATATATAAAATAAAATATATACACTGCTCAGACAAAATAAAGGAAACACTACAATAACACATCCTAGATCTGAATGAATGAAACATTCTTATTAAATACTTTACATAGTTGAATGTGCTGACAACAAAATCACACAAAAATGATCAATGAATATCAAATTTATTAACCCATGGAGGTCTGTCTATTCCATTTGCACAACAACATGTGAAATTGTTTGTCAATCAGTGTTGCTTCTTAAGTGGGCAGATTGATTTCACAGAAGTGTGATTGACCTGGAGTTACACTGTGTTGTTCAAGTGTTCCCTTTATTTTTCTGAGCAGTGAATATACGTCCTGAGATTTAAAATGAGAGCTTCTACTTCTTAAAAAGATTTGAACGCTGCTCTTACTAAGCCTCTGAACGCCCCCTGGAGGATAACCCACGCATTTGGCAAATTCAACCACGCATTGGAAACAGCTGGCTATGATTGACAGGCAGAGGCGGAAGAAGGCGGGTCTTAGGTACTCTCGCGAGAGAACATTTGAAAAAGTGGCGCTTTCAGCGATATTCGATACAGGAGGCTCAAAAGCGGTTTGTTACAGGTACGAGTCAATTTAAAGTCTATTTCACAAAACATCTTGGTTATAAATTAAGCATTTAACACATTCGCTAACAACGACGAATGGATTGGAGAACTTTAATTTGTTAAAATGATAATTATGACTTAGTTCGTCATGTTCTGTGTTGATGCTAACTATCGGGGCTAACGTTAATAGTAGAACAGTCGCTCAGTTTATACGCACAAACAAACAATTTCACAAGAGGAGTTTGACATTTAACTGATTTTTTTATTGGTGTTGTGTCGTATATGCTACGTCATTCATTGAATACTTCTTTATTTAACGTTAGATCATTAAAAGTGTCCAATGGGACGAGGAAAGATCAGGTAACGTTAATGATTCTGTCGTGAGTTAACTCTGTTTGGCTTCTTCTGTGACTAATCCACCTTAACCTGTGAAATGTGTTATTAATAGCTAACGCTAAAACAACTACAAAAATGTTCAAGCAGGTCTCCTTCTTATACGTGTTCCATTTGGGAATCATCTGTTTGAAGTTATGGGGTGTTTTGGTTTGGTGAACACGTACGATATCGCTCATTCAAACCAGTAGGCTGGTATTTAATTCGTATTTGCGTTTTAGTAACATCAACATGTCTGGAGACGGTGATCTGGAGATTGAAGAGGCTTTCCGGCGAGCACAGAAAGCTCATAATAACAAGGCCAAACTGGTTGCCAGTTTGAAGAACAGGTATAATAAGGTACAGAACTTTAACAAACAATAATACACTACTGTTCAAAATTCTGTAGTAGGTTTTTTACATGCTTAAATTAGAGGGATATAAATTGCATTATAATATATTATAATTATAATATAATTAATAAGCAATGTTTTTTTTGGCCACCAAAAACATGTGTAACATGTAATAAAGAAGTTTGAATCATTTTGTTTGTGTTTCCTATAATATCTATATGTTTTTGTAATCCTTTGTAAATCAATAGTCCTTTCCTGTTTTTTCTAATTCTTTAAGTACAAAAGAATAAAAAAAGATTTATGATTGATAAATTCATCCGATTTAATATGAAATAGAATAATCATGAGAATAGTAAGAGAATTTATGCCTCGTTTTTTAACTCTTAATAATTAACTTTCATAATTTAATAAACCAAATATTACACATCCTTGAAGTGAAAGTAAAACAACAATTTTTATATATAAATGTATTTGTCATTTATAAATATCTTCCACTGTAATCCTTTTGAACATTGCATGCCTGAAAATATGAATGTCTGTTGATAATTTGACGTCACAAAAATAAATAACATTAAAAACAAATAAGTTGTAATAATGTTTCACAATAAACATTTTTACTGTATGTCTATAGGCTTTTTTTTTTAACATTGCTGTCTATTATACATATAATACAATACGTTGAAAAACCTTATAGGCCGGTTTCCCACATAGGAATTAGATTAAGCCAGGACTAGACCTTTGCTAATTTAGGACATTTAAGAATTTTTAGAAACATGTCTTACAAAAATGCTTCATCTGTGAGGATTTTAAGACCAAACAATGGCAATGATGTATTTTAAGATATCTCAGGGCAAGCTTTTTCCAGTTTAGACAGCTCTTAACATTTATTTTAATCTAGGACTAGTCTTAAACCGTGTTCGGGAAACTGCCCCTATGAGTTTAAGATCTATTTTAATTGTGTTCTGTGTGTAGTTGGAAGATAAGACCAAATTCCATGAGGAGTTCATCCGCTGCCTGAAGTATGCCATGATCATTTACACCCGGGAGCCAGCAGTGGAGAATGTCATTGATTTTGTCACAAAGTTTGCTGCTAGTTTCGAAACTCCTGTTAATGAGGATGCTAAAGAAGAGGAGGAGGAGGAGGAAGACGAGAATGAATTTTTGAACTTCCTGTTCAACTTCCTGTTAGAGGTAGTGTCACGCGTGCATGCATTTAGCCTGTGAATAAGCATACTGAAGAGCATATCTCATAATAGTGCTACTTGTTTACATAAGATTTCTTATCATTATCATAGTTTTTTTCCCTCCCTCAGTCTCATGGTGCAAACAGCCATGCAGTGCGGTTTCGTGTTTGTCAGCTGGTGAATAAGTTGCTTGGAAGTCTAAGTGAGAATGCTCAAATTGATGATGGTCTATGTGAGAGAATCCATGAGGCCATGCTGGTCAGAGTCACAGACAAATACCCTAATGTCAGGATTCAGGCTTCGTTGGCCATGGCCAGACTCCAGGACCCCAGTAACTCAGACTGCCCCACTATTAAAGGTACTTTACTTGATACCATGACATTGAGCTACAGTCCATAATTAAACATGTAAACATGTTCGTTATTTATCCATAAATCTTCAAGGAATATTAATTAAAGGGAAAAGACTGTAATAAGTGATTAATTCAGTTTTGGGTTTTTTGTGTTTTTTTAGCTTATGTTCTGCTTTTGGAAAATGACTCGAACCCTGAGGTTCGACGGGCTGTGCTCTCTTGCATCGCTCCCTCGGTCACTACACTTCCCAAAATCTACAAGCGTACCAGGGATGTCAAAGAGAAAGTCAGGAAACTTGCTTTTCAGGTAAAGTTGTCAACAAAACAAAACAGACTTATCTGCTGTTAATGTTAAAGGTATAGTTTACGTCAGAATTATGTAATTTACTCTCATTTTATGCTGTTCAGTCCTGTATGAGTTTCATTTTTAAATGGTAGTGTACACTGTAAGTTCAACTGTAATGTGTGTTTGTTTGTTTGTGTTCATGTGTTGGTGTTAGGTGCTGGCAGAGAAGGTGCATATTAGAGCACTGAGCATTGCTCAGAGAGTCAGTCTGTTGCACGAAGGGCTCAGTGACTCTGCAGGTAAGGAAGTACAGTGTTTTTTTTTGTTTTTTTTTTATCAAACTGTCAAAGAGTGCATTATGCTTCATGTGCATCTCATAACAAGGTCCTCTAATGGGGCTTTTCCACTGCATAGTACGCACGGCATGGTTCAGTACAGCTCACTTTTGGAGGGTTTTCCACTGGGAACAGTACCTGGTCCTTTTTTAGTACCACCTCAGCCGAGGTTCCAAGCGAGCCGAACTGTTACCAAAATGTGATGTGTAAACTCTGCTGGTCACTGATTATCCGGAGAAAATCGTCATTACTGCGTCACTGAACTTGCGACACGAGACACAACAGACCCCCGCTAGATTTAAATCAGCACAGCCAGCGAAGGATAAGATGCAAATTTTTTTTTTTAAAGAAACGCACCTTTTTGTATCGACCAATTGCATTAGAAACGCAAACTGAGCCGTGCCGAGTCGTACCACGCAGTGGAAAAGCGCAAAACGGAAAATACCACGCAGATGAAAAATATAAAGTCTATGCACAAACAAGATATTTACAAGCTGATGACTGAGTCATTAAATACTTTTATTGTGATTATGAAACAAATCAGACAATGCGTTTAATAGAAATATTTGGCAAAGAATCATCTGAATGCATCTTAGAATTTTTGTGTTGTTAATCTTGTAGTATAATATAGTTTTGTAAATTGCGTATCTTCTGTTGCTCTGTGCTTGCCAAGAAAGAGCCATGTTGCTGACAAGACATTTAAAGTCAATAAAAGGCTTTGTCTATTTCCCTTAGACTCAGTGAAGGAGGTCGTCAAGACCCATTTGCTGCCTGCTTGGCTTCGCTTGCTGCAGGGAGATGTTTTGCAGTTGCTGCACAGACTGGATGTGGAGAACTGTGCAGAAACTGCAGTTACTGCCTTACATGCCATCTTTTCCATGGCAACAAGCCCAGATGACCTGCAGAATGGTGTCAGGCTGGATGAGAGGTCAGTTACTTGAACATTGCAACAAGCATAATTCAGTGACTTAAACTTTTGTGGCATAAATTAAACTACCTACAAATCCTGCCTTTTGTGTATCCATTTGGTACTCAAGAAAAATGGAAATACAACATGACTTTTTTTTTTCTCTCCATAATTCTTTGCTTTCAGCTATTAATAAAGACCTTGTATTACATGCATTATGCTCATTTTGCCCATCATTTTCCAATGTCGTTATTTTACACACTGAGTTTTTACACTGCCTGACATTAAAGTGTCTTGGACAATTTTTAGCATTAGTCTTATTGCTTAAATTTAAATGTCTCTCTGTACAGGAAATTAATTCCTGTGGACTCCCTAACATGTGAAAATGTGTTGTACTGGAGAGCTCTGTGTGAGTTTGTAAAGAGTAAAGGAAATGAGTGTGAAGAATTACTGGAGCAGTTACTCCCTGAGGCAGCTATCTTCGCTGAATATCTATACAGGTGATTAAGCTCTTCACTTATATTTCTTGTAACGTTTTTAAATGGGCTAATTTAATTTCTTCCATTTCACCCCCCTTTTTAAATTTAGTTTTATGTTAAACATTTGCAAATGAAAACTCGGCTAAATTATGAAGTCTTTGTGTTTCAGTTATTTAAGGAGCATTACTCAGCTGTCTGAGGAGCAGAAAGCTGATATGACACAGCTTGAGATAGCGATGACCCAAGAGTTTGTTGGGCAGCAGTTGATCATGCTAGTCAGGTGCCTGGACACTTCTGAAGAAGGCGGCAGGTCTGAGTTAACAATATGTCTGTATGAAATACGAAATGACTTGTGTTTTAGTTTTTTTTAACTGCACATTTACTTTAAACTTTAACAACAAATTTCCAATTAACTGTTGTAGGAAGCGCATGGTAGCAGTGATGCAGGAAACTCTTGTGATGTCCAACACACCCACCTCTCTGATTGGTCTGCTAGTGGAGAAACTGATTGGACTTCTGCGAGATGACGCACAGAAAATTCAGATGGTCAGTCTCTTGAAAAATCAGACACTTCACCAAACACCTTTAGACTGATCAGTGTATTCCTCAGATAAAGCTTGTTTTTCTTTGGGCTTTGGCTACATCAGTGGCTCCCAACTCAAGTCCTGTGGACCCATTCCTCTGTGCATTAATGTTTTGCTTTAACACGTCTGATTAAGATCATCAGCTCTTTCAGAGGGAGCTCTAAAAAAAAAAAAAAAAAACTATTAAAATAGACCTAACTGAGTGCCAAAAAAAGTGTTTGTCATGCACACAGCAAGATGGTTGAAAAAAAGTTGTAGATGGTTGATTTATGTAAGAGATCTGCTTTGAGATCTGCTCATTAATGCAGGAAAGATGCTCTAGAGCAATTAGCTGACAGTTTTTGTATGTTTATGGTTATATTTTAATCAGGTTGCTGAAATAATCTCTGATGTGAGAGAGCCCATTTTGCCCATTTCTGAACCTGTGGATGAGAATGAGAAACGCAGAAAACAAGTTCGAGTGAGTGACACTTCATACACCACTGGTGCTTAGTGACATTAATAACTTGCGTTAGATTGGCCTCAATATGAAAATATTTTTCTATAGCTGGCAGAGGTGCGAGTGCAGATAATGGAGGCGAAGCATACGCTAGAAGAATGCATCAGCTGTCAGGACTTCAGTCGCGCAGCTGAGTTGAAAGACACCATCTCTCAGCTTGAGGAGCTCAAGAACCAGCTCACCCTGGAAGCTTCACAGCCTTCTGACAATATCAAGGAGCAGCGAGTGGAGAAGGTACAAAACATTTAAATACTAACACTCGTATTCTATTAAAATCTATTTCTAATGGTAACAGTACTTCACTGTATTTGTTTTGGGGGTTTTTTTTAAGTGTATTTTTGACCTAAAAATTGAAGTCTTGCTGGGTATGAGACTGTCAAAAGACATGGGCACATTTTAACTACTCCACAAATATTACAAATTTTTGCTGTGTAAACGCAATAAATTTCCGGGAGCTATGCTTGAAATTAGTAATTAGTTTATTTGTTTACTTTAGGATTAGTTATTTTTAATAATAATTAGAATTTTGATTATTTTTGTGTGGATTGGGTATCATATGATCATAAATTGATTGATTGCTTGTGTATTTTCACCAGAGTGATCCAGAGACCCTGTTGAAGTGTCTGACAATGTGTGCCGAGTTGTTCAAACAAATGAACATCAAGAGAGGAATCTGCCCTACCATGAACGCTCTGATAGAGTCACTGGTACAATGCACACAAAAGCACTCGCATCAATAGACCTTTCCTGTGTCTTCATAGCACTTTTATCAGCCACTTTGGTTACTAAACTCTTAACTCTAAACCTGTGCAATGCTAGGGCTACAGTTATGGGAATATAATTTCAAAGTGATCTCTCAATTCTAGATACTGCCAAGTGTGTCCAACCCTAACCCTGCTGTGCGCAACATGGCTGTCATCTGTTTGGGAACGGCTGCTCTCCACAGTAAAAACCTTGCCAACACACACCTTGTACTGCTCTTGCAGGTATTTATAACACACTTGTTATAAAGACAAATTAATTCACTTTGTCCTAGTGGTTTAGAGGTAGGCTAATTAATTTTTTTGTTTAGATAACGCAACTAGATGAGCCTAAAATCAGGATCAGTGCTCTTCGAGCTCTCATTGACCAGCTCCTGCTCAATGGCCTCAACATCTTGAAAGACAAGTCTGCTTCGATCACACAAGCACCTGACTCACCAGACAACAGTAACGGACAGCCTGAACACCAAACTGAGGAGGAGAGTACCGTCCAGAGCATTCTGAAGATGCTCTCAGAATTTCTTGATAGTGAGGTACTACCTATCATGTTGCTGATTATGCTATACTGGTACGATGCTTCGTAAACTTAACATGTCCTGCCAAATCAGTCAAAAGTGCAAGTAACTGTCGTGTTGAAAAATTTCTTAAATGAAAAACAAATAATAGCTGATTTTTGTCCAGTTGATTGGACCGATGTTTGCTAATTGCTGTGATCGAAAAATTTAAACTTATCTGGCAAATTTGGAGTAGAATCGCAATAACATCTCTTGTTTGCATGCATTGTAGTGGCAGAAAAAACATGGTAACAACAAATGGAGGGAAATGGTTAAAATCCATGAAGTAAGAGGAAAAATGTGGTGGTCTTCCTTCGGAGGTCAGGATTGGAAGGCTTTTTGTTTTTTTTTATAACTAAAACACACCATTTGAAGATAAACGCAGACACTTAAATGGAGAAACTATGGATGGAGCCTGCGGTGATTTCCCTAGCATAAATTAGATTTGAAGTGCCCCTATCATAAATCTTTAGTGTGTAACACAGCTCTTAAGTTGTCTCTTAAAAGAAAGAGTCAACTCTGAATCATTAAAAATAGTCCCAAGCAATGTCATGTTTGTGTCAAAATGAAACATTAGCATATTGCCCAACCATTTGTTCTTGTCTTTTCGCATTTGTCTGAATGAAAATGCTAATGCTTTGCCACTAGGTGCAACTTTTGGAGCATTTAAAGCTTTAAATGAAATGACCAATCACTGGGAAGGGTTTGGAAAAATGAGTCAGAATTTTGAAGTCTAAACTCAATGACACTTTATTTTATTTCATGGCTTCCATGGATTGCAATTTTAAAATAATCATTTTCTGCCACTAGGATAGTCTCTGCCCACAAAAAATGTCATCGCTGTTTGCACTGAAATTGGTCTATGGGAAATTTTACTGCTCAGCCCTCATGCTAATGTATGTAAAAATAGTCAATTTAGCTGTTTTTTAAAAAAAAAACTTATGCTAGACAACTGTTACAGCTTCATTCACATCAATGCATATTTTTTTCTGCCAACTCCTTTAAGCTAGCAACTTGTTAAAGCTGGTTGGCAGTCATTTTCTCAATGGTGCCAAATGTACTACAAATGCTGTACCAAATAAAAATTCATTATTTCAGATCTGTGAGCTCCGCACGGAGACCGCAGAGGGTCTGGCCAAGTTGATGTATTGTGGGAGAATTTTAAGCCCAAAGCTGCTGTCTCGTCTGGTTCTGCTGTGGTACAATCCTGTAACGGAGGATGACCAAAGACTACGTCATTGCCTAGGGGTTTTCTTACAACTGTATGCCCGGGCCAGCAGGTATACATCCGGGGAGAGTCTCCTTTCTTTAATCATATTGTGTATTTTATTTAAAGGGATAGTTCATTTAAAATTTTTTATTATTTACTCATCTTTGTTTGGTTCCATATGAATAAGCATTTTATCTTTTATTATTACACGGCTCTCTGGAATGCTTGATTCTAATTGGTCAGTTGAGACATTTGCAGGTTGGTTCTTTTCAAATGATAACCGCTCCAAAGTAGTGTTGTCACGGTACCAATACCAGTGAAAATCCACGGTTCTCGGTACCAAAGCAAAACACTTTTATATAAGAGGACTTTTATTTATTAACAGCGCAAACTATATTTCATAGCCTAGAACTGCTTTTCTGATGGACCGATTTTAAAGATACAAACATTAACCATACATTTGTTCTTTAACACATTTTTTGGCTACACGGGTCATTTAAAAGCCTCTAGTGTGCAAAAATGGTACACTATTATACACTATTAGGTCTGTTTTAAACGCTATAGGAGCATTAAATAGTTAATAAAGAAACTTTATTCTGATAACGTGCATTAACTTTATGTATTTTCTAAAAATAAGCGGGAATTTTAAGTTGAAGCTTGTTTTATTTGCGGCCCCTTTAAATAGAAGACAAGCAATTAATCTGCGTCAAGAGCGTCCAAAAATCGGTGTACAGCGTTGTTGGCAGGGCGGCCAGGGCGAATTTTGACGCTCTCGCCGGTAGCGATGTGAACGCACAGTAATGATTAACTAAGCAAATTGCAATGTTTGAGGTGTTTTATAAGGATCAATGTATTTCCTCCTTTTGACATAAAACTTCAATGACACTGCTTGCAGATGGGTTTTTGATGATCAATGATGTTGCGCTTGTCATCAGCCTCAAAAACAAAATACTTCCACACATGGCTCTTTCCTTTTTTTTCCCCTATGTCTCATAAAGGTTCAGAGCCGTCTCATAAATAGTACCACCGGTCGCCATCTTTCTGTGCTTTTATGAAGAACTGCGTACCTTTCGGGTAGCGCAGCAAGAACCGGGTTGACCCGTTGCTCTGTACTACCGGTACTTCAGAAAACCTGGTACCGTAACATTTCACATTTTGTAGTACCGTCTTGGTACCGAAGTACCGGGTCTTTTGACACTACTCCAAAGTAATAACACATAGCCGGTACTACTTGTATGTTTAAAATCCCTCCACGCCAACAAAGATTACTGTTTGGCGCCATCTTGTGACAAACACTGACCACCACAATTAACAATGGAAAATTTTCATATTAATTAATATTATTCATATGTAGATGTTATAAATTGTCTTACTAACATTTGAATGTTAGTCGCATGGTACTATATCGTTTCATGGAAGGATGAAAATGTTAATTTAAAACAAATATGCCAATAATATGTTTCAAATTCATATTCATGTCCAGTTTTTTTTCCTTATGTGGCAAGTAGCTGTGTAATAAGCAGGATAATGGACAGAAAGCCTGTAGTTATCGTGAAATAAACCCCTTCAGCGTGATACACTTACCGCACTATCGGGGCTTATTTCTGCGATAACTAACGGCTGCCTCTACATTATCCTTTACTTAAACTGAGAGATTTGCCTCCATTTGAAGTCCGTTCATAATTGTATGTTTTTCATTAAAATTATCCATATAAATCAAGCAGCTTAATTCAAGTCATCTGAAGAGACCATTTTACTTGTTGAAGAAATATAATTTAGGCTTTTGTATCAATTTTACATTTTTGGGTGAACTAACCCTTTAATGTAAGGGATGTACATGCTGCCATTAACATTTAAGAGTATTGTAACTGCACGGGTATTTACAGTTGTTACTGGTTTTGTTGTACACTAGATCAAATCAAGACTGTGTGGAGGAGAGTTTTTTGCCAACCATGAGAACTCTGTTCAATGCTCCTGTGACCTCTCCATTGTCTGAGGTAGACACATCTAATGTGGCTGAACTGTTTGTGGAACTAACGCGACCCAGCGCTCTTGTGCAACCTGCTGCCGTACAGGTACACTTGAATTTACGTTACAAAAATAACCGTAATAGTTTAAAGCACTTTCTGTGTAATTGATATAACTTTTTTTGCAGGCTGTGTCTGTGCATGACTCTCTGGCAGTGCGTATTTGTAATGAAATCTTAAAGGACGTTTCTGCTCCTGAGGTGCGTCTGTACTGTAAAACGCTCAGCTGGTTGGAGATTAACACTGAACCTGGACCTGCTAACAGTGAATTGCAACTCCTGTTAAAAGACATTTTACAGGTACTTCCTTAGTTATGTCTTTTTTTTTTTTTTTTGTAAACTTCTAAATGGTTTAAAAACAGCATTGGATAAAAGCAGTAGAAACTTGAAATGAAATTAATGAAATATTCAGTCAGATTAGATTGGCATGAAAGTAAACAATTATGATTGAGTGAAACTTTCTCTCTTGTGTTTGTGTATGTGGGGGTTGCAGGAAGTGAAAGAAAAGTACTGTACAAGGGTTATTGAGAAGCTTTGTAGCCAGCTAAATGGAGATTGCTGTTCCAAAACAGCCAGTAATCAGGACACAACTTTGCTTACCTTGGATGACAACACTGGAGGTACTAGCTCATACATTTTGCCAGACATGATCCTTCTAACAACAATGTTGTTAGACCCATATAGTTTGTGAATTCACTGTTTGAGTTCACAAGTGTGGGTGGAGCTACTATAAAGTAGAGAGAGGGGGTATTTTTGTAATAATTGTGCATATTCTTTAATTTTATGCAAGTTATATAGCATTTAGAATTGTTCAAATGCATTATTCTCAATTCACTGAATTTAACTATTTTATGTAAATAATGCACCGTGTATTCATTATCATAATTTGATTAAAACATGTAAATATCTATCTATAACATTTTTCATATATAATCTTGTGATTTTATTCACAATTGAATTGTTTGACAGCACTAGTATTTATATAGTAAACAAAAACCCTCAGGTAAAACCACACTTTAAAATCATTCCTGGGGGCACATTTTGGCCATTAATGCACTGAATGTTGATTCTCTCAGGCTCCGTATAAAAATGAAAATGGTTTTCTTACACCTGTAGTATTCAATGTATGTTACATTAACACAACTATCTGTGCATCCTTGCAGAGGTGAACAAAGAGGAGATCAAACCTAAACGTGCAAAAAGAGGTGGAGTTGTATTTAATTTGGTAAAATGCAACAACTAAATCTTTCTCCTATGTTGTATTAACTTTCACTCTGCTGTTTCAGGACAGAAAAAAGCTTCCACTGCAAATAAGGGGAAGAAAGTCATTAAAGCAGAGTTGTCCTCTGATGAAAGGTTGGTTTGTGCATATTAACTAATGGTTTTGATGATTTCAAACAGGGCTGGGTGATGTATATCGAAGGATATATTATGCGCATAGATCACTGACAAGTTACGCATTGAGTTTTGTGGGTGATTCAGTGGTGTAGCTTGTCAGTGATCTACGGCTCAGTTTATGAGCTGGCGTTCCATTTGAAAACAGCTGATGGAGATTTACCGCTAATCAAAGAACTGACTTCACTGATGAGATGAGCATAATATATCCTTTGATCTATATCGCCCTTTTTTTCCAATGTACATTTTTCTTTTTGCTTATCTTGTGTGTTTCATCTAATCTTTCTATAGTGATGAAGAGAATGTTCCAGAAGTATTTCCATCTGCACGACCAAGTCGCCGTGCCAAGATTGCTGCTTTGGATAAAACAAAGCAGGATCTGACTGCCCTTATGAACCAGGAGGCCAATAGTTCATAAGAGTGGGATACTTCTGGAGAGGGTCTACTTATGCCCCATTACACTTTAGATTTACGTGAGAAATTATATACTGATATATTTGAATACAAAGTGTAACTGTTAAGTCCTACCCAAAGATAACCTCTTTAAGTATGACAGACTGATGTTAATATTAATTGACTTACCCAAGGCTCCTTAAGAGCTAGTGAGCCACATTTTCCTCCATTTAAGAAAACTGATCTATAACCATGGTGTTAGTACCAAAATGCTTTCATTTGTATGCATTTTTTTTTTCTAAATAAACCTGTAACACAATTACTCAATTTGTTTGCAAGAGCTTTTATTGTTCTAACGACAGACGACTTCTTTTGAAGGCAAGTATAAAATGGGAAAATACAACGTGTGCATAATTTGCATGTTTATGTACAACATATAGCACCAGGTAACAAGTTTACAGTGGCCAAAATTTCAAAATGGCAGATCTGAACACAAGACGATATACAGAAGGCCAGTACTGATAATTCTCATAACAAGCTTCAACTCCAGCATACGGTTGGCATAGGTATAAAGCACCATTTTTGTCTGTACTTTTGCCACAGTTTTTTTGGATTACTCCAGCAGTTTGAATTCAGCAGTTAATGGAAACCTAAGTTGGCAGAGAGTATGAATATGATGTAATTTCAGCAGTTTTAAACCTACATACAGTTCAAAATAGTGTTTTTTTTAAATGTAAAGCTTATAATTCTAATATATTTATTGGGAACGCTGCACAATATATTTCACATCAAAACGTGAAGAAAAACGACGGATAAAATGATTGGGCTGGTAAAAAAAAAGGTGTCTGCCTTGTTCAATACAAACTCAAATTTTCACTTCAAAAAACTGAAAAAAACTAAGATTTAGCTTTCCTGTGAATCACTAAACTAATATTTAGTTGAATAACCACTGTTTTTGAGAACTGCTTCACATCTGTGCTGCATGGAGTTAACCAACTTCTAGCACCTGTAAACAGGTATTCCAGCCACGGATGATTTGACAATTCCTCTGTATTTCTTAGTTTTGCATGGTGGTGCAAACATGATATGTTTGTATGATTCTCTTACTATGGTGTTGGGCCTATTTATCACATACCAGGGATAATGGATCAGTTTGCTTCTATATTGATGTAAAATATGTGCAGTGTTCCCAATAAATGGAAATAAAAGTATAAGAATTCTGAGCTTTACTCACGTTTTAAAAAACACTGCTATTATTTTGAACACAACTGTACTTGTAAGAGGTGTTTGTTCCAAATCTAATAGAATAAACTAGGTTTATGCATCTAGATACATATAAGGTGGACTCTGTGTAGCACTGACTAAACTTGTATTGCACTGATGTTAGCCAGTCTTGTTACACGGAACCTAAATGAACAAAGCAGACATCAACGCCACAATAGGGCAGTTTTAACCTACATACTTGGGGCACAAATTGGTAACAGCAGATGGAAACTAGAGCTATCAACACAGTATTTAAATAAATAACTAAACATACAGGCTTTATAACTAGTTGGTTTAGTAGAGGTCTAAATTACAAGGTTACAACAAAGGGATTATCAGTTTAGACCAATCTACTGTGTCTTACCAGTAGATTTCAAGAGGTAGGTGTCACATACTGCAATAGATCACATGTTTTTGTATTTAAGAAACCATATGTGGAACATTTGCCTCTAGGTCATCTTAAAAGCTTTTAATTTAAAATAAAGGAAAACAGAATCTTACATCTTTCTGAGAGCAAAACATTGCACCAAAAATACACTACATTGAAACATGGGTTCTAGTCAGGAATAAAACAAAACAGGTTTGGTAGTGCAACAAGAATATGAACCTGGATGTAAATTAATGCTTAAATGATTTTACACAACTTGGCAAATAGTCTAAATTCACAGGTTTCCATAAATATAGGATAAGAGGAGATAAACTAAGACAAAAAAAGAGGAGACACTACCATCATTATCAAAATTCTAGAATCCATTGTGAGTACATTTTAAGTGGACAATTTTTGTCTGACACATTACCAGCACATAAGAGACGACTTAAATATATTCCCAACTCAAAAAGATAATGTTGAAAACTGAAATATTCACAAAAATCCCATTTAAAGGGCTCTTATAAAGTGTGTAAAAAAAAAAAAAAAGTGAAAAACTTGTCTTCTCCAGAATTCTATAAAAGTTTGTCTTAATGTTAATGCTATGAGTTCTGGGCAAACCAAACAACGTAATGCTCTGGTAACCTTTGATTCTCCTTCATGTAACTAGATCTTCTCATGGTCTGCATGAAAAATAAAATTCAAAGTAGATTTTAAAAGGTAAATAAAACATTTTATAAACATAAAAACACAAAATAAGTTTAAATAGTGCAAGAAGTGTCTTAAAGTTGTTTTTTTTGCTACATGACGCTTGCAGAGGTTGCGTGTCATAATGCTTGTGATACTCAGCCAGACCACTGTTGAAAGGCACCTTATGATAGTTCAAGAAAATGTCTTGCCCAAAACTGGTCCCAAGTTATTTCAATGACCCTGAAAAGCACAAAATGGGACATATAGATTTTAGTTCTCAAAGAAAAAGTTTTTTTTTTTTTACCCATATCCAAATAAAAAAAACAAGTAGGCTATATACTTTTGAAAGACCATTCCGGTACCACACTACTAGAATCAATACAAACTAAATCTAACTTTTACATTTTAATATCAAATAAAACATTCCTTACAGAAGCCAGAAACATACTTTATGCCATTGTGTAGATAGGAATGCATGGTTAACAGAACAGTCAGTTTGAACTAAATCTGAGTCTCAGGCTGAAAAAGTAAATACTGCGAAAAATCCCATTTAAAAAGTTCTTTGCAATAGAACTAATCAAAAATTAACTTTTGATATTTATGGTAGGAAATTCACAAAACATCTTCATGGAACATGATCTTTATGTAATATCCTAGTGATTTTTGCCATAAAAGAAAACTTTTGACCCATACAATGTATTGCTGGCTATTATTGCTACAAATATACCCATGCTACTTATGTGTACTTCTGTGGCCCAGGGTCACATATCATATTTAACTAGAGGTAACTATTCAGTTAAATAAAATTCAAAATGTCTTTAAACTTTCTCTGCCATCAAAAGGACCCTCAAATTGAAACCGTTTTGCTTCAAGAGAGCAAAAAAAATGTTTTTTTTGTTTGTTTGTTTTTTTACACTGTTTTTATACTTGTTTGTTCTCCATTTATTCATTAATCTAAAATCAATTATAATAATAATTTTAGCTATTTATATATTAATTTCCTTGATTCATTAATTGATTAGTGAAATTATTCTTTTACATAATTTTCCGGTGTAGTTTAGTCTTATGATTGTGTAGTTTCGAGGTATATTTGTCCCAGTGTAATAGATAAGAGAATGTATTCAATGTTTTTAAATGTCACTGGACAATGTAGTGAAGAGTCTGTTTTCCATTGCTATTGCTTGTGTTGTAATAACACCTGTCTTTCAAACATAGTCTGAGCAAAGAAACTAAGACTATTCAGTAAACTCTGCTCCTTTTTAAATCTTTAGCACTTTATCTCCTGCTTCTGCTCTACTTTGACTTTACTTCTTGGCTTATAGAAAACTGTTCTGAATATCAGACAGTGGCTCTTTAACAGATTTTGGGTATTGGACAATTTTAGTTGTTCTGTTACCAGACAAAACATTTTCTGACATGATCTGGTGTCCGCTACTAGATCAGATATTTATGGTGTGGAGGAATAATTTAACACTATGATGATCCAAACAGCTTCTGTAGCTAAAATGAATTTGCCCTTGCATATTGCTTCAGAAATAAAGAAAGAAATGTTAAAAGATGACTTACCGAGCACAAAGTCACACCACCTTGCTCCTAGAACACCCCTACTGCTCCTTGATTGTCTGAGCATTTTTGTTGGGGAAGATGGACTTGTGCTCCAACTTTTCCGTTTGCCTCTTTTTCTTCCTCCCTTGCTCTGGCTTTTTGGGGATGAGCGCAGCTGTATTGGAAAGTTAACTGGACTGGGAGGTGTCCCTCCCACTAAAACATCATCATTGTCCTCTTGATCTGATACATCATAGAGCTTTACTGTGCAGATGTTACATTCCTCTGTCACTGACTTTGTGTTTGGGGAGTTGATCTTTTTCAGAAACACCCTACACTCCTTTAGGGACTCTGGACTCCAAGTTTTAGAGCTGATCCTGTTCTGTTTTGAAATATTGGCAATCCCGATCATTTTCTGAGGAGTTTTGACTAGAAGCTTTAATGCATTTTGAACTTTCGTGACTGGTCTGGATGTCTTACCTACCAAGTTAGGCATTTCTTTCCATGATTCTAGAGTCTCAGCACCTGAAGCACTTGTCCTCATCTGATCCTGAAACACTTTTTGTACCATATCTCCTCCTAATGTTATCCTAGGTCTGGTTTTAAACTTTAGTCTTGCTCTAAGCAGAGCTGTTCTATAGTTAATCCATGTGCTTCTAGACCAAGACATTTGCTGCCTAACCTCATGCCTCAGTTTAAAGGATGATGTGTTAAAAAGCTTTCTCTTGGCTTGTGACCTTGTTGACTTGGACAACATTTCTTGTGCTTGTTTGTGCATTGATGGACTCTTTGGGACAACTTTAGCAAATTTCTTGACATGTTTCCTGAGTCTCTCTGCCTGTGGACTTGGGCAAACATTGACTTTGCAATTTGGTCTGCTGAGGTTGTAGTGAAAGACATCCTTGGGATTTCTTGCAGTGGCCTTCTTTACAATAGCAAGGGACTGAGTTTCTGTGGACTGCATAAACCATGTACAGAGCTTCTCCATGTTATAATTTTTCTCAAAAAGCATTTTGATGGCAGAAGCAGACTTCTTAGCAGAACCTCTGAGCTTCTCACAAGTTTTTGGTTTAAGATCTGATTTAATCTCTCTTGACTTGTTAGCCTCGAGGACATCCGATACCCAAGTGTTGGACATTAGCCTGATCCTCCTAGCTAATTCTTCATTTAAAGTTTCAGATGATGCTGAGGTGGGCCACCACCTGAAACCCTCATTTGATGAAAAAATCGAGTCCATCGAAATGGTAGAAAAATTAACAATGTCTTGTACGCAACTGACATTCTTGGTCCTCATGGAAAGTGCATTTTTTGGGAGCTGCTCTTGTTCTTGTCTGTTTTTTATATTCTGGCTGGACTCACAGCTAACCTTATTCAGCAGTAGTTTTCGTGACCTGCGAACCAATGCGCAGGATCTGGCAGTAGCGACAGAGTGGAGCAAGTGAATAGAAGGTTTTCGTTCTCTAACAGAATGCCTCACTGGTATGAGATGCCCTCTGGTATTCTGACTATGTTCTTTTGGTGCATCCAAAATGTCCTTGTCAATGTCAGTAGGAATGCAGATTGTCTTCTGCTCTTTGGAAGGTTGAATTTTAACAAGAAGAGTCTTTCTTAGCAGGTGTGAATCTTTTGTGTCCCTTTTTATATGTATCTTTCTTTGCCTTGGAGACCCTGTGGTGACAGTGACAGAGATACCAGAAATTTTGACTTTGGGAGGTCTTCCTGGTTTTCGTGACACTGCTATGTCACTCTGTTTTTGACATTTGATGTTGCTGCTCGAAGAGACACATTTCCTGTCTTCAACGGGCATAACAAAATGGTGATCTTTAAGCAGTTCCTCAGCCGACTGATCATTACTACTAGTCTCTCCAGAACATGTTTCACTGTCCGTGCCACCATTTAATAGTTCAAAAACGTGTTGCTGTTCTGGGATATTACTCAAATCTTCAGAAACCACTCTTTTTGCCCTTCTTGATCTTCCGTACACTATGGTGATTTTTAGATTTTTGTTTCCATCATCCTTACCAGACATTTCTGTTGTCCTATGATTTACTGCACTGGAACCGGTTGTACCAGTTGAGGAAGCCAAGTCTGTTGTTTTGGGTTTTGGAGGTCTGCCAATGGGACGTTTCACAGACACAGGACCAATATGTGGTCCTATTTTTTTGGGGCGTCCAGGACGCCTTTTTACTGGAGGTGTTTGATGTACAATTGCTAGTGTTTCTTGGTTTTCATCTTCATTGTTTGAACAACTCGGCAATACTACATCATGTGAAATCACTTTTGGTGAAGTACACTTGTTCCCACCATGTTCAACAGTTCTCACTGGAGCTGATTCAAGGACTGGATCCTGGAAATGTTTATCGATGGCACTACCTGTCCATGAGGATTCCACACATGGGTCAAACATTTCTTCATCAGAAGAGCTGCCTGAGGCAGCTGCTTTAAGAGTATATTTTACACCATCTTCACCTGTCACAGAGGAAACAAACATGAGCTTTATTGGACTATCATATTTCAGTCCAGACATACTTGCCTTAGCTTCTTTTCCACTCTCTGTGGTAGTTAAGTTAGACATAGTTTCAGTAGGACTGTGCAAGTCAGTGTTTAGACTGTTAGTCTTAAGGCATTTAGATCTTTTTGATGGTAAAGCAGAATTCTGGCATGGCTTTCTTTTTCTTGCACTGTCTTTATCAGTATTCTCTTCATTATCCTTGTGCTTACACTGTGACTCTTTTTTGGATGAAATCTCATCTTTAGATAAAGTTATATTCTGTGACACATCACAGTCTTGTTTATCCTCAGTTTGAAAAGGCCGTTTGTCACATATATCATTTGGCCAAGCAATTTTTTCTGTAGAGCCAAGAGCTGTCAAGGTACCATCCTTAGGGGAATGCTTGGTGAATATACTTTCTGAAAAACAGGCTGCAAAATACATTTTCCGTGGCTCAGTAACATAGGATGAGAATCGCTGCGGTGGTACAATATTTCTTCTGGCTCTTCCAAGTTGAACAGTCAGATTTTTCTCTTTATGAGTTTTTGCATTTGTTTGCAATTGTGCACTTTCATCAAGAGGCAGTGGTTCTTCAAAACATACATGTTGGTGTTGAGTTTCTTGGCTCTTTTGTTTATTCGGCATCTCCTTTTGTACATGTGTGGTTAAATTTTTGAAATCATCTTTTACAGGTTTTGAGTCCACTATCCTAGGTATTGTGTCCAACTTTGTACAATCAAAATGTTCAACAAGTGAATATGCTTTAACATTTTTTAAGGACCTATCTCTCTCAAACTCTAAATTCCTATTAAAACATGGACTAAGTCTGGCCAGATCTCTCTTGATTTGTAAGCTTTGTCTTCTTGATGACGGAAGATCAGGTGACTTGCTCATGGCAACTAACTTTTCCAGTCTCTTACGGGAACGTGTCTGAGGGGATCGCTGTTCGGTGGCAACATGCTGTTGTAAAAGCTCATTAAGGTTGTAATCTTTGTCACTACTGTTGTGTAGCACAGTTGTTATGATCTCTGTCAAATGTGTGTCATCTGTCTTGGAGTTCTGACTGGCGTGACTAAGATTTTGCTCCTTCTCTGAAGGTTGGATACTTCGGAGCTTTTCGGTGACTCTATCCATTAGATCTCCTATAAAAGACCCACACTGGTGGTCATTCTCCTCTGCTTGTGTATGCACCAGTACGATCTTTTCACAACATTCATCTGGAGATCCCACATGAAGAGGAGTGTTCGAGTACAAAACTGTATCTTCATCCTCGGTTCTGTGAGGTAGGAGAGAAGGAGGTGCCATGTTTAATGACTTGCAGTCCTGAATTTGTAAGATACTGGACTTGACAGCTATTTTACAGTCCAGGTCCACTGGCTTTGGTGATAGTGGTGGTGGGGAGGGGCTACGGCTTCCCTTACATCTATTGTGAGAGTTGCAATCACCCTGATGGGTGATTCGAGTTCCTCTTACATGAGAAATGTAAGTATGATCACCGTTGTGATGAAGTTGGCATGAAGGTAGTTTTGAGAGAGTACAACAATCAGTGGAGTTTGAACAGTTATCTTGGCCAACACATGCCATAGATGTATTTTGGCAGGAATTGCCATGAATGTTCCTCAGACAGGCGCATAGAGGAGAAAATGCACATGCTGAAAGCCTACAAGCTGTTCTGCAACAAATGCCAGCAGTTACTGAGCAGTCACTTAGAGAAAGTATTGGGGCCTCATTAAGTGATTTTTTATCAGCATGGCAACAAAGAGATCCAGCCTTAATCTGTCTTCTGTGAGCATCTCGCAGTGTTACAGAGATGTTGTAATCTTCCTGCATGTCCTTTAAAATATGATAGAGGAGCATTCTATGATGGGAACAAAGTGAAGACAGGACCTTCTCCAACACAGTGACTTTCCAGACCACTGGAGCTTTAGAATCATCTTCCTTCTCCAGTCTGGACCGGTCTTCCACATTTGGCCCTAAGGAACTACATAAATAAATTGGGTTAAGTCATGACTCAATGGCATAATCAGCTTTTCATGAATGTTAGCTGTGCTACTTCTCTCATCTCTTCTATTTTTTACTGTGTTGTAAAGTGCAATGCATTTGAACTGGATTAAAAGAATAACAAAATCCTACCATAAAGACACACTGCTATATTTAAAATAGAACTCAATCATCTTGTTAAAGGCTCCACATGACATTACATTGCAAAGATGCTACATCCATACATACATGCAGACTTAATTTAAAGTGTTTAAATGCAACAGATAAAGTAATATTCCACCTCTGTAAATTTCTAATACATGCATTAACTTGGAGCTGACAAAGTACAAACAACTTTTTACATGAAACATTTTTTTATTGGTAACTTGAAGGCAAAGGATGGCGATTGTAGCAACGCTTACACTCAGGAAAACTATACAGAATATTTAATTATTTTAATCAAACCTGAATGATGTATCAGTGCGTTTCCTGATAGAACCAATTACAAACCAACATTTGCAGGTAATATGTTGTCTATTTTGAAATTAAAACAACCCAAGCGTTAATATATTTAGGGGTGGAGGGGAAAGTTAAAGGTTTCCAAAAGTATATAAATTGCACAGTTTTAAATGTAGGACAGTTGAAACGCACTTGAGTAATATGCCTTCAGTTTTTCCATCTTACTACTATCAATTTAATTCTTGCTTTGATTAGCCTTAACCTACTCCTGAAATGTTACAAATGAGACCACATCAAATATATTTCAGACACAAATGCATGCTTAAATAACCAAATTAGCTTTTAGTTTCCCCCAATTCAAACTGACCAAAAGGTCATTAAGATTAAATGTGTATTACCTGCCTGGGAAAAAAAAATAAAATTCACATGTTGAGGAACATTACAAGACATGCATTTCACATATCAATGTGCAAGAGCAACAAAGTGCTTTAACACAAAACTAACACAACATTTAAACTTCATATTCTGATTACATCAAAAAAAAAAAAAAAAAAAAAATACAATTAGATATTAGATATAGAGGGAACAATACAAAAATCAATCTTAGTGCAACAAATATATGCATAAATAACTGATTGCAAAATGATTCATATCCTGCACCCGTTATGAATATTAAATTAAACTCTTAGAAAGGCCTAAATTGGTGATATTGATCCATTTAATGATCAAACTGTAAATCAAGCCAAACTGTCCAGAGAGGATGAATTTAAATGGAGTTAAATCTAAGTGATAGAATCATTATGCCTTTCTAAACTATAACCACTTTTTTAACAAACTGTCTGTATAATATGGGAGACGACAAATTAGCTTTGCAAGAACCATATTTGGCTCTACAACAATCCTATGGGCCCTTATTTTGATATAAAAGAACAGTTTTAACACAATCGTGCTCTAGGTTTCAATAGGACTGTTGTTACCCTGAGAATAACAATGGTTTTTTTTTGGACTGAAATTATACAGGACACTAATATTACGATTTTAGAACAGAAAAGAGAAGTAACAAAATGGCATTCCCCAAAGGAAGCCTAAAAGTATCTCATATAATGAAAATGAGACACAGCACTGATGATACATGTATATGACTTTAAAAATCTGTATGGCATTAATGCTTACCACCCTTTACATTAAAAGTGAAAATGTGCCTGTGACATATCAATCCCAGAAAAATAATAATAATAAAGTTACATTGGTAATTATGGTAACAGTATATAAATCAGATTTTAAATACGACCCAAAGTAGTATATAAATTTATTTTTTGTGTGTGTGTGTGTTTTGTTTTTTCCAAAGATTTATTATGTAAAACTGCTACTGGCCTGCAGAATAACCGAGCAGTAGCTGTAAGAGCAGGCACTGTGTTGTTATTTTAAGAGTTGTGAAGAACATTCAGGTTTTAAATTATTAATATATCAGTAAATCTGTTTTCTTCTCTTTTTTCTATTTTTTTTGGGGAGTAAAGGGAAAACTTTGAGGAACAGCAAGAGGTAAACCATTTACAGAACATTCACAACACAAAGATAAACACATTAACATTGCATATCAAAATGTTAATACTTCCAAAACTTCAAATCACAAAATGTACGTTTCAGCTACACATTTGCAAAGCACTACAAAAATACTTGTGAATCAGGTAAATGAAAAAAAGATGCCATTCAAAGTCAGCGTATGGCAAATTTTTTATAGCATGTATGAAACAACCTGTATCACAAGTATGTTTGCAATTTTTGTAAAGTGCAGCTGAAGCTTATATTCCAACTACACAAGTTTCTAAATTCAGTGAAAAGAAAAAATTCTATAAATATGGACTTGAGGAGTTGAATTATCAGCATCATGAAATCAAACAGTTGTATAAGCCATTAAAAGCTATAGTAATCAGTAGCATGAACAACAACAAATAGTAATAATAATAAAAATAAAAACCAGAAAGCAATTCAGAGTAGCACTTGAATCAGGCTTTGCATTTCAGTCCCATGATAAGTGCATCATGAAATATGGACAAGGAGAAATTCTAATCCAAATTCAGCAGCACTCTACTCTGAACGGCTTCATTCATGGAGTGTGTAAGTGGAGAGGCAAAATGACCCTGAACTGTTTTGGTTTCAGCAAACAGATTATGCAAGGATGTCTTTAGATTGAAAAAAAACATTATAAAAAAAGAAATTCAAATCTGCAAAGAGAATAGTGAGTGAGAATTTCAGTAGTTCCAATTACTGAAAAATAATATATTATTCAATGTAAATCATAAACATTCACGGGACTGCTATCAAGCTTCTTTTTTTTCCTGTGCATCATTCTGACATGCATTTCCAACTTACCCCATATGATTTGCAGAGCAGATTTGCAGGGGAAAAAATAGGAAATAAAAAGAAAAAGCAATGTTGTGTGTGTGTGTGTGTGTGTGTGTGTATGGTCTTCATATATATAAAATAAGTATCTGAACTTACAGAAAATAAATAAATAAAATTAGTATCAGTGCAGAATATGGGGAGTTTCATCCGCAAAAAGCCTGAGATGGTCCAAGCTTTCACTCCAATGATCTGGCAACAGTCCTGATTAATGTACTTCATTAATACTTTATGAAACTGATACAATTACTTATGTTATACAGTAAAACTTGCCAATAAGCATAGTAGTCCAAAAAGTGCTATTTACAAAATAGTGTTGTTCCTTTGCTGGAGTGGAAACTTGTACCTATTATCTACCCATTGCATATAAGGATGGACATCTCCCACTGGTGAGTTAAAAGAGATGTTACAGTCATGCTGTTACCAGGCTGTCAAACAGACACCCTAAAAAATACTGTTGATAGACTTCAAATGAAATGACCAACCACTACAAAGACTATTTAGTGTGAAAGCTGCATACAACAATCGTTAAGCTGAAATTAGCTTATGTATGAACAAAACCTGAATATTATATTTCTTAGTAATTAACTTCAGAATCAACAGTGCTTTACAATATTTTAAATATATATTCATATAGATATCCACAGTGAAACCCCTGAATAGATTTTTTTAAAGGCATGTTTTGTAACTTCATAAAATACCATTAAAGTACCATTTAACCTGTGGTTGAGGATTCAAGTGTATCTTCCAAGTCTGAATAAGGTACTGACTGCATGTTTTTTGTTTTTTTTTTTAAAGAAAAAAAAATCCTTTTTAGTTGATGTTTAGTTAAAACCATCTCTAGGAAATTGTTGAGGTTTTGGTTTTGAGTTAAGACTGTTTGTAGGCAGTAGATGAGGCATTGGTTGTTGTCCCTGACTTTTCAGAGCCTGAGGTTGCTCCTTCAGCAAGACGGAGCTTTTTTTTTGGTGGGGTCTTGAGTGTGCCCGTTCGCTCTTTGACTTTGTACTCTAGGGTGCTGTGTGGCACCCCATAGACACTCTGAGCTTTCGACACGCTCATCTTCCCACTAATCACCATGGCTATGGCCTCCTCCAGGATATCGTGGTCATACTGCCGATAACGGCCCCGCTTCTTCCGAGGCTGCTTGTCTCGACGGTCATCATCTCCGCTGTCAACCACGCTTCCAGTGATGCTCCCGCCAAGGCTCCCATTCTTCATGTTCAGACACAGTGGAGGCAGATCACCCTGGAGTAGACGTGACTCAAGGCCAGAGTGGCTTTCGATCAAGCCCTGTTTAGGGAGAATGGTCTTCAGCTTGTGGAAAGCTGTAGAGCCATCAGAGGCTTTGTTGGCTTGGTACACAGCATCCACCAGGCCAGCCAGATCCAGTTGGGCTTTGGGCTGAGCACTGAAACGTACCTGAGGGATTCGGATGTGCACAGCTGGCCCAGTAGCCGGACTCTGAGGAGATGTGGCTGGCTCGGTACTGGCGAAATGCCCGTCGTTCTTCTCCCGTAGTTGTGAGACCCTCCTCTGCAAGGTTAAGTGGTGAAGGTACGACGAGGCAGTCACGGCTGCCGGAAACTTTAGCTCTGTGTTCTCTGGTGACGTAAATTTACATTTTCTTACTTCAGACTGCTCTGACTGCGAGCGAGCCCACGCCGCTACCTTCTGCAGGACAAGTCGAGTGTCATTGGTTGGGCACGCTGCCTCTGTGCCCTTGCCGTCGTCGCCAGAAATCGATGCTTCTCCTGCTTTCCACGCTGGCAATAAGGCCTCTGTCTGAAACTGTAAGGTTTTCTGAGGTATCCCGTATAGTATGGCTGCTTTGTGAATGTCCAGTGATCCAGACCAAATATCTTTCAAGGCTTTAGACAGCAAACCTTCTGCAAACTCAGAGCTGCGATCCAAATAGTCCTCTCTGATTGGTCTCCTAAGGGGAGGTGGGTGGGAGGATGAGAAACGAACGGGTGAGCGGACCAATGACAGGACGCACTCAGGGTCCACTCCTTTACTGCCTTGTCTTTTGGTAACATCACTCGCTTCTCAATTGTCTGTATAACACAAAGCCTTTTGAGTTGTTCGGGTATAAAACTCTTTTTGTTTTTGGCCTTAGGTTGCAAACGATACTTCTTGGAAGGACAGTCTCTCGTCAATTGTGTGGAGAAAGACAAGCGCTTATGGGATTACTTCCAGTATCTTTGCAATGAAGATGCATTTTGTACGACTCTGGTATCTATTTCTCATATGAAAATAATACTGCATAAATCAACGAATAGATCAATAAACAAACGAATAAATACAGGCGGTACAAAAGAACAAGTGAAGCCCCTGACTGCTGGCAAATGTGACGTTACCTTCCAACAAGTTAGAAAAGAGTCAACCCTTTGGCAGTGCAACAAAACAACCACTAAATTTTACATAAAACACAAAGTTTGTTTACACAAAACAATCAGATAGGATACAAACTAAACACAGATTCGGAAATAAAAAATATTTTTTGGACAAAAAGCTCACCAAAATTACTGGGTTCAAACTGTTACCATTTTAGTACCAAACATTTCTTCTGTTTCAGTAGGATAAAAACAAACAGTCAAGCACACAACTTTGTAAACAAAAGATGAAGTACTCACCTTGAAACCTTTCTTTGAGTAGTTTCGTTTTCTGCTGATGTATTTTTCTTAGAGAGGTCAAGTACTCCAACTATGAGAGGTAATCCATTTAAAAAAATAAATAAAATAAAGCAATTAATATCAAGTTTGAGGGAAATGCACTGGATCACTGCAAGTCATAAAATATTAATAAACTTCAGTTGATTGAGTTTCAATAAGCAGCATAATTAATGAAAGTCAATAGACCAGATTCTCTAAAAAATTCTAACAGTGATCTAATATTGCACAGTTATGAACAACTGAATCTGGACTCTTGAAGTGAAAACTTTCCATAAATAAAAACCTTGATTACCTTGCAGGGCATGAGAAGCTCGGCTGATGGTGAGGTCTAGAGGCCCATCAGGATCCGGTTGATGAGGGAGAAGCTCAGGTGTGTCACTTAGGCCATTTAGGCCCTCGTGAGTTTGGCTTTTACACGCATACTCTAAGGCAAACCTCCGAATCATCTTGCGCATCAACTCCTGCGCCACCAAAGGTATGCTGGAATCGCAGCTCTGAGGGAATTCTAAGAAATTGAACAATACAAAATTAGTTCTCATCAAGTTGTTCCTTATAAAAAATATTTTGTACTTTTACTACATAATTTATATGCATTTCAAGAATTTACAGTTGATTAACTGAACTTGCATCATGCTTGGATCATTGTGTAAAAGATAACAATGGTAACAGAAATCAGAAATCTTGCTCTCTCTCTTTCGCTCCTCATACTTTTTTGGACGTGTACATAAGCGGTCACAATTTTCCCACAGGCCAAACATGTAAAATCTGACATGCAATTTATTATTTAGGCATCACTAATCTGGTTAATCCTACTATCAGGCATGAAAATGGGTCAGGTGTGAAAAAGGTGAGAAGGGTGCTCGAAGGGGTGATGTGGCCTCTGATGAGGCCGGGAGGTGGGGGGGGGACTCCCACAGAATAAATATTACAGCCTCATTAGTGGACATGCTGTAATTTAACTTGTTTATTCTTCCATCATGATTGACAGCCAAGTTGGGTTTTTTTAATTGGGCAAAGAAATCAGTATTTTCTACCATTAACATTTTTTTACCATTACCATCAACTGCAAATGCTATTTGCTATTGCAGACAGAGCATGCCAAAAAAAAAGCATGTTTGATAAATTAGTTTTTTGATAGATTAGTTTTACAGTAGCCAAATAAGTTGAATGGAATAATAAGCTAAGCACAGGTTCTGAAAAAATACTGTATTGATATTTGTCTAAAGACATATGTACATCCCTTAAATAAAAGGACAC
>JAUMHI010000033.1:1720878-1739107 GCA_032359435.1 Enteromius unitaeniatus
CCACCGGGAGGAGGCCCCGGGGACGACCTAGGACACACTGGAGGGACTATGTCTCTCGGCTGGCCTGGGAACGCCTCGGTGTCCCGGATAAGCGGAAGATGGATGGATGGATGGACAATATAGCAGTATTGATGTGATGGTTAAAGAATGAAATATACAGTGTGTAAACACAATATTTTAAATAAATAGGACTCTTATGATAATATTGTTGAAAATGCTCCAATGCCAGTACCTGGTTGACCTAACAGGTGGCACACTGCCTTAACGCTGACACCTTTCAAACAAGAAGATCCAGCGCATGCATCCACAAGTTATCAGGTTTAAGTATCAGTTTTGATGTTAATATTTATTTCTCGTTATTTTATAGGGAGATTCAAACAAGACCTGTGTTTGTCAGTATCCTTATGTTTGTTGGGTAAAAAAATAAATAAAATAAAAAATTAGCTAAAGCAAATTCAAATTAACTTGACTTAACTTTTACCTCCATGTCTATAGATACCACAATTAGTAGTCAGTCCATTTATTAATGTTTTTTCAATCACTTAATCACCGCATTATGAAGCTACGAGAATACTTTTTGCACATAAAAAGGAAGTTTTGAAACATGAGAATGAGTAAATAAAAATATTTAGGTGAACTATACCTGTGATGTTTTTATTTTTTATTAGTATTGATACTCTAAACAAACTACATCTGCCAGCAGGTGGCAGTAAATGGCTTTGGGGGTCATTAACTCGATTTGCACAAATGGCTGATTCATTCAGTAATTAAGTAAATGGCTCTTTTTATGAATAGGCCTTTGAATCGCTGGTTCACAAAATTTGTTTAAAATGCAGATTCATTTATGAACTAAGACACACAACAATTCGGCTCTGGCTTCAAAGACAATATGTTTTCTGCAAAATCGAGCAAAAACACATTTACGTATTGTGTAAAATAACAATATCAACTTATATACTGAACTGATGAAAATCATTTAAACTCTTGCGATATTGCTCTCCCTGCTTGTGTCTTACTGTATGACATAAGAGACAAAAACTCATACGGGCCATTTTGTTACACCAATATCTTGAATTTTAGTTGTTGACCTGCATCATGTGTGTCAACTGTCCTAACAATAATATTCAAATGTATGCGGATGACACTTTTATACACAGTAGTAGTGTGTCTTTCAGCAGATTCAGCAAAGTTTTGATTTTTAAGTGATTATATGTCATCTGAGGCTGACCTATTCCATGATTATTTCTCATATTATGTATTGTATAACCACTTGGTCACAAGCTAGTATCACTACTCCGAAACCACTTGAATCTTTGTATAAACAATCACTAAAAATTCTTGATAAGAAATCAGTTCAGTTTCAATAGTTCAATATTAAGCTGGGATAATTTAATCAAATATGTACATATTTTTCTACTGTTTAAGACTATACATAGCCCGACTTCACTCAAAGAGTGAAGAGTGAAAAGAGTGTTTTCAAAACATTAACATGCGATAGTGAGGGGACATGGTTTCCTATGCAGTGATGCCAATCCTAACAGTGGCAGATTACTGAGAAGTCTTAAAGGACCCACCCCTTCAAAAGAGGCTGTTTCAGAGAGTTCATAATTAGGGTTAAAAATGATCATTTTCCCACATATTTATTTTTTGTGTGCAAATTATTATTTTTCATTAACATTACAAGTAAACTTCAAAGAACATTAAAAATAATCCATGGCATGACTTCCATTAATGACTTCCAGGTATCCTGGAGAATTTTCTGTACTCCCTTTTCAGGTTTTTCTCCAAGATATTGCATGAATGCAAAAAGACTAATGAGCCAAATAAATATTTAATTAATCCACCAAAGTGTTGTTTTTAGCCAGCTGAAAAAAAAAACAATACCAGGTGCTCTTCTAAAAAATGGCCAGCTGTTGCTATGATTTGGAATATCCACTTCAGTAACGTATTACTAGATTATCATTTTGAAGAATATTACTGAATATTAAAAATAAGTAAACGGCAATATTAACATTATTTAGTCAGTCAGTTATATAAATCTGTCTGTCAATTCTGTCATAGTGTTTTATTTTTATATTATCATTTACTCACTCTCAAGTGGTTTTAAACCTGAATGTGTTTCTTTTTTCTGTTGAATGTTATCTATTTGATAATCAACATTTGATAACATTTATAGCAGGAGTAGGCATACTATATTATTATTAGTGAATTACATTACTATACAATAGTAATATATTCATATTATAATAAAAACTTATAAGTTGTTCATCAAACATTCATTTTAACCAGTTGTTGTGAAAGTCCGTTTTACTTTCAGTTTCAGTGTTTTTGTCAGTAGCTTTTCTCAAAAGAAAGGGTTAAAAGGTGTATATTGACTTTTTTAGAGCAGCTCTAGAGATGAAATTCATATGTTCATGTCCTTCTTTATGATGAAAACACAACGAGTGTCACATGTATCAGACAAAACGATGCCATTCATTTATACAGAGAAATGCAGAGTTAGCCTATTAGCGACGAGCACTGCCAGGCTGTTAGTTTACTCGGTATCGAGTAAAAATGTCCAGAGCTTATCATTGTTATCAACATATTTTTATCGCCACTCAATATGATATTGTTTTATAGCCTAGCCTTAGTCCCAAGTCTCTCACCGTAAACAAGTTGATAATTTGATGTCCCATTCATGATGTCTACATTCACTGTAGACACTGACTTTTAAATGTTGCAAACCAGGCAACAATTTTGCAAAACTTTTTTACCTTATTTATTTGGGAATCTTTAGTATAAACTAACCGTAAAACAAATGTACTGCAAAATACTGCACTACAGAGTTCAATTGTATTTGCATTTTATTGCATTAAGCACCATTTTCCCTCAGGTCTTTGTAAACCTACCAGAACAGACCTGCTATTTATTTCTGGATTATGGAAGAAAAAAATAAGAGGAGAAGAAAAAAAAACGTCTCCCTATGGATAATAGAAGTAAAAACTTATTTCTCACCCTTCTTGCGAAATATAGCATTGAGGAATCGGTCTGCTTGGCACTGGAGTTTATCAGAGGTGGACAGGCCCTGAGGTGGGGGGGTTTCAGCAGAGGGTGGCGAGCCAGGCACGGCCACAGCAGGGTGTTCCTATGTCACAAAAAAAATAATAGTCAGTTACTGACCCCTGTTATGTATAGCCTATACAAGTGTTAACTAGAGTCTCAAAGGCTTGAGGTCCTTAGTTATAATAAATGAGTTTATTTCATGCAAAATTTTGCCCAAGACAGATATCAAAGCATGACTTTTCTTGCTAAAGTCCCAGAATAAGCACATATTTTCTGTGGCTTTTGAGGATTGACTTACATTCAGTTTCTCTAGCTGCAGGTTGCAAAAAGAGCAATTTGCATTCATGGACCAATCATCCACTGTCTCTGGTTCGCACTCTAAGGGAAAATCACATAAATAAGCAGAAGGTAAGCTATATTTTCTGAAACCAAGCATGAATGAATATTACACACAACAAAACTCACCGTCAAATATATTGAGATCTTGGAGCAGTCTTGGTCCATATATTCCCTCCAGTATACTTTCAAACCCTGCAAAAAAAAAAAAAATTAAATAAATAAAATATAGTGATTTGTAAAAAAAACAAAAAACAAAAAAAAAAAAAAACACATTTATATCGTAAACCTACACAGATCGGTCACAAAAATACCCTGCCAGAAAGTGGTGGCTGTTTAATGAAATTGAATGAAATTCATTGTACATGCTGCATATAATTCGATGAAGTTCTCTATCAGCAAAAGCAAATACTGACTGCACATTAAATTAGTTGCAAGAAAAAAATTGTGTGTTATGACAAAAGCATAAATATTACTACAGCTCATTTATATAAAAGTGAGAAAAGCTAATATTTGCAGTGCTGCTGCATCATATGCATGAATGTTACATCCACATTGTATCCTTAGAAAAAAAAAAGCACAAAAGTCCACCCTCATGTCACATTCTTCAAATATTTTTATACTAATCAGTACCTTTTTAGTTGCATGTGCTTTTTTTTCCAAAGCATTAAAGCCACGAATGACATTTTATGATGTAAAACATTTTAGACCGGTTTACTGAACCATTCTATCATGAAAACTCTCATTTTAAACACGCCAAGTCTTTGTATTTACCATTAAACACATTCTATACTATAGATCAATTCGATTCTATTGTAGTAAAAACTATTTTGACAACTCATTTTATTTCCACAAATTCAAAATATAGTACCGTTTACAGCAGTGTAAAAAAATGCATGTCAACAGTGTAACAATAAACCGGAGGCTACTTTAGTGATCCGTTTTAAACGTTGGTCATGTGTGTGAATCTGTGGATTTACGCTGAACACCGTCAACTGTTCACAACAATTGTTTTTCCACATACATTTAAAATAGTAAGCTTTTCTCTCTAATGACTTCATAAAACTCTACTACTTTTGGACATCTCGGCAACAATCTATGACAATGGTGCAAATGCCCAAATAATTCACGCAAGAGATTCAAAAGCCGGAACCTAATGACGAGCTATTATTATAATATAATTACGCGGTCGTTTGTACGTTACATCGGTATTCGTTCAGAAAGGGTCAGCGAGTGCAAGGCTAAACTCGGTTATCGAGCAATCAAGAAGTAAGGACAAAGAAAATGGAGCCGACAGAGCTCGCTTGGTTGTTGTCCATTTTTTTCTGTTAGCTACAAAGGCTACCTCGGACTCGCGCGGACCACGGCTCTATGTAAATGTTATTTTTGAACTTGACACACGCTCGCTTAGCAACTCCGAGAGCTAGCAGCGGCTGGGGGAGGGAGCTCTGCGAGAACCGGGAGAGAAAGAAACCGAGCGCGACACGGAGCGGATGGATGGTGCGATATGTCCGCTTACGGAACTAACGTTACGCACAGACTGCTTTTCCAAACACGGGAAGCACTTAATCTTACCGACACAGTGGATGAGTTTGTGTCGCCACGAGTCGAGTTCCCGCCGGAATCCTTTTCTTTCGGCCGTGCATCTAGAGCTCCGGCACTGGGTCGCCATTCTGACCGTCCACCTTCCCCCCGGCTCTGAACGCGTGACGTCACCGCACGTCACCGATATCGCTGCTCCAGTTGATTGACACGTGTCAGAAAAGGCTAGGGGCGGGGCTTAGCGTTGTAAACAACCCCCAGTGTGTGCATTTATTTTGTAAGATTGCAGTGCGCTGTTTGAGTTTGAGGGAAAATTACAAAAGCTGCTAGATGAGCTGAATGCAGTGTATTTGAATGCCGGTGTTTCATTTAATTTAACACTGTAAGGTTATGTTTTGCACTTGCCATTTATAACTCTCTTACCATTAAATAATATTCTTCTTCACCAACCTCAACCTCTCTGGTAATAATCATCAATCACTCTGTTGCAGGCATCCCAAGTCTCCCGGATGTTCTGGGAGTCTCCTATATATTGACAGTGAAATTAGTTTTTTGCAGGTTGGGATGTCTGATATTGTACAAGACTTTTACAATGAGTGCATAAACTAACAGCTCTTATGTAACAGTTTATAGCCTACTGTTTAATAGACTAGTTTTTACTGTTTCAACTAGATGCTGATTATAATGGCAATTCTGTGCTAAAATGGCTGCAGGTTTAATAATAAATGTGGAAGTGGCACAGAAAAACAGCTTTAGCTATCAGGAGAATCAACCAGATATTGCATGTCGAGTTAAATTTCAAAGATAACATTGAGATCTCATCTCCCTGAAATGAGTTTTTGCAGGTTGTTATGTCTGCTATTGTAAAATACTTTTACAATGAGTGCATAAACTAACAGCTCTTATGTAGCAGTTTGTAGCCTACTGTTTAATCATCAACTAGAAGCTTATTATAATGGCAGTTCTGTGCAAAAATGGCTGCAAGTTTAATAATAATGAGGAAGTGGCACAGAAAAGCAGCTTTACCTATCAGAAGAATCAACCAGATATTGCATTATGTTGAGTAAAATTTCAAAGATAAAATTGTGGGCACATTATGTTCCACTTCTAGTTGTGCTCTATGCATTTAACCGTGGTGAATCATGAATTATAAATCCACAGATGTATTATTTTGTCTTTATAGAGAATGGGAATCTACGTCACGCCATGCTGGATTCCGTCATGTTTTAGGACATGCTGAGGATTACACAGTGTAAACAAACGCAAATCCCCACAGTATAACCAGACCTTTTACTACTACTTTTTTTTTTAAACCAACTTACATACTCTTAGAATAAAACAGACTAATGTGTAAATCTCTTTTAATAAAAAAAGCTGTTTTCTTTGTCCAAAAGACTGCAAATGGTCATTATTCATTACAGTGGCTAACTGCTAAAACACTTTGGTTAGAGTAGCAAAACCATAGCCATTTTTAAAGGAGAGAATATATAGCTAGATTTTAGTCAGTTATCATTGCTATATAGGCCTACCATCATATTACCCAGTAAAACCACCCAGGGAAAATAATTAAGCCATTATAAAGTAAACAGAACTTACTAGAAGCTGCTGAGACATATATTTTGGATGATATGCAAATAAATATCTTTAATAAACCAAGCTGAAGGTTTCTTTTTTATTAGAGATGCTAAACAAGGATGTAAGCGATCAAATGAATGAATAAAACTTTATCTGTACAAACATGGCCCAGTGTCAGGGTCTGTGTTCAGTTCATTCTGTGTTGTTGCTCTCCTTGTGTCTGTCCTGCCCTTATATGGTCTTTCCTGTCTTTAGTCTAGTTCATTGTGTTAATTAGCCCCGAGACTTGTTCCCCATGTGTGTTGAGTTCAGCCTCGTCAGTGTCTGTATTTATAGTGTCTGTGTTTTAGTCTGAGTTGTTGGATCCTCAAGTGTCAATCCTATGTTCTCTGTCTTCCTGTTGAAGTCAACATTAAAGATCTGTTTGTTTGCAAGATCCTGGACTCGTGTGTTACCTGCCTGTAAGCCAGCATGAAAGTAGGATTCAACCTAAAACCAAAAAAAAAGGAAGGATGATCAGACTCCCCTCCCAGCTCCTCATGAGCAACGGCCAGGAGGCCGCCCACCCATTCCCGTCTCTTGTCTCACCGTTCAGCGAATACCGCTCCCGAAGGCCGTACCATATGGATACCAATTGGTGCCAGAACTTCGGAAATCTGTAAGGTATGGAGGCCCATCAGTGCCAGCTCCCCGTAAGCGGCTTCAGATCCCCGTGGCTTCCAGACCGCGTTATCAGGGTCCGGATCTGGATTTGTGCCTGAACTGTTTCCAGTGCCAGAGTTACGGTCAGAAGTCACTTTTATTTATATAGTGCTTTTAACAATACAGATTGTAGCAAAGCACTGAACATTATCAAGTGCAACAACAGAGTAATGGTAATATATAATGACGAAAATTAAACTTTATCAAATGCAGAGACGGTCTCTGTAGTCAAGATGACGATAATCACTAGAAATCATGTGTCCCCAACTAAGCAAGCCAGAGGCGACAGCGGCAAGGAACCAAAACCCCATCCATGAGAGAATGGGGAAAAAAACCTTGGGAGAACCAGGCTTAGTTGGGTCCAGTTCTTCTCTGGCTGGACGTCCAGCATCTAATTTCCAGTTAAATTTTTAAACACGTTGGATTGTGAAAGGACTTATAGTGTGTGTGTGTGTGTGTGTGTGTGTAGTGCCGATTCCAGTTCCAGAGTCTCGGCCAGGAGAGCCGATCCCGATTCCATTAAAGATCTGTTTGTTTGCAAAATCCTGGACTTGAGTGTTACCTGTTTGTAAGCCAGCATGACACCCAGTATTAATGAGCTGCTGCCGCAGATAATATTTCCATATATCTTGCGTAATATATTCCATTCTTCTGTTTGTAGTTTGGGGGCTTGCTTACAGTTTAATGCAAATCACTTTATGCACTACACACAATAAGTTAGGGATATTGTGAGAGACTTAGTGGATGTCATACATACTGTGTTTGTTTCACTTCAGACATTTTTGGGATAGGGAGGCAATTGTATTGGGGTGATAGACACATCTCATTTTGTCTTTTCCTTGTAATGGTCTCATTGTGTACAGGTGTGCCTTATTTTGGGGCCAATACCAAAAATATCAATTTCAACGTTCTGTGTGTATAAAAAGCTGGTATTGTCAGTAAGTCATTACAAGTTCATCATTCAAACAGCCATGAACACATGACGTCACTTAATGGATGAGCAGCGCCACCTGGCCATGGCGTGCCTTCGGGTTGGTGGCAGCCAGTCATGTTGCTTGTGATCTTGGTGTGTCTCAAAGTATCATGAGCAGACTTGCATCAAGACACAGAACTACTGGCAGAGTTTAACAGACCCAGGAGTGGAGTCCCACGAGTGACAGACTGCAACGATGACCAGTACCTAAGGACCTATGCACTCAGACATCGTTATGCAACTGCCAGACAGCTGCAGGCCTGTTTACGAGATGTGAGGGGTACTAATGTTTCCAGACAAACCATTCGCAACTGACTCCACCACTTTGGCCTGAATGTCAGATAACTGACACCAAGACACCGCCGTGAACATTCGAGTCACCTTGCACAATAATTCCACCAGCACACCCCCAACTTTCTGTTCATGGGTGATAATGCTCCACCACATCGTGGCAGAATTGTCACAGATCGACTTCATTCAGTACCTCTTATGGTATGGCCATCAATGTCCCCTGACCTGAGTTTTTGTTATTTGGGGCTATCCTTGTTATTATATATTATAAATATTAAACGAATGAAAATGGTTTAAAATAGGAAATAGGAAAAGCTATAATGTAAATAACAATATCCCTAACTTATTGTGAGTAGTGTATATACAGTAGGGATGCTCATTTCGGTTATTTCTCGTAACCGACAACCGACGCTCATTAACCAACTATTAACCGGTTAACTAACAACATTATTTTAAATGAGAATTTAATTCAATTAGAAAGGATAAGCGCCTGTGACCTGTTAAAATATTAATATTTGTTTTCTGTGGATTCATTCTCCATCACTATAAGTTACCCAAAACACACATAAAAACACCCGGCAGATGCGCGTTTGTGCTTCAGAGCGGCTCTCTTCAGCAGTGAATGACGTGTCCAGTTCCGTGTTCCAGTTCCAGTTCCACAGAACAACTGTGTTCTGCTGCTGTGTGAATGTGGACAATAAAATTAGATTTTATATGAGTAGGGAAAATACTGAAATGAATAAATAAATAAAATGACCCTTTAAACGGTTTAACTGATTGTATTAAACCGGTTAACCGGTTAAAATCAGCATCCCTAATATACAGAGATCATATTTGAGATGTTGACTAGTGATGGAAAGTTCCACAAAATGAACAAATCTTTTCCCGGGTCATCTCGTTCATTTTAGCAAAATATAATTAAAAAGTTACCTGTTACCTCCCTAACACATATACTGCTTATACAAACGTTGATCACACTACAAACAAGACAAAACTATAATGCTATAAGAAACAGAAAAGATTAATTAATTGTTTACCTGGGTCTTTAATCTATGATTCGCTCACCTCACCTTTTATCTGACAAGTTAAGTTAGCCTGAGCCAGAAACAGAATTGATTAGTTCATCTCTCGATTCTTCAGGTTTTTTGAGTGGTTCGTTCATCACGTGACAGTCCCGTAATGTTAACCTATGCAGTCTGAGCCGGAAACAGAATTGATTAGTTCATCTCTCGAGTCTTCGGGTTCGAGTCGTTCGTTCTTTCGTCATGAACGAATCGTTCAAGAACGACCCATCACTAATATTTACCATACCGAGTTTCAGTTTAACTTTTATATGTAGTAGTAAATGTGATGTAGTAAATGTAGACATTTTATAGGCTATTATTTAATATTTATATGATTCAACTTAAGATCACGTTGGATTGATTAACTCATACTGTATAAACGTAGTGTTAATGAAAAGCAGAGGTTTTTCAGGAAGACATAAGGGTTATTATCAATGTCTGCAAAAATAGTATGAGGTAAAGGACCTCGGTATAACTCAGATTTCAGAATTTTTACTAATAGCGACTACGCCACCCCTGGTTAACACTGGGGGAAATTACTACATTCCAGAAAGGCACGCAAGCTTATTCACTCCCAATTACCAAAAATCAATGAGACATGGAAAAAATAGTAAACTTTATTAAATTACAGATGATAAAACTCCATGACAAGAGACAGCAATAAAGTTTTGGTAAATGACTTAAGCCACAACAATAGAAAAATACTACTAATCAATCAAAAAGAATGAAGCTGAAGGGCAGGCTAAATATGGGACATTCAACAGCCCAAAATGACCCAACCCTCTGTGAATTAAATCTCACAAGCACACACAGTCCACCCAGGGGTCCTTCTACTGTAAAATTCTGGCGGGACAGGGCATCAGCATTTTTATTACTTCCAGACCTATACCATATTTGGAAATTGATAGTAGCCAGCTGGGAAGCCCAAAACTGTTCACTGGTCCCTAATTTTGCTGTAGACAAATTACTTGGATTGTTGTCTGTAAAAACCACGCACTGACTTCCCGACAAGTATTCCCTGAATTTTTCATGGCCCACTTGAGAGCGAAGAACTCCAGCTTCTTAGAGCTGTAGTTAGACATGTTGCGCTTAGTGGGTCTTGGACTGCGACTAGCATGTGCGATAGGATGGACTTTCCCTTCCTGCTCCTGAGAGAGGACCGCTCCCAAACCCCCATGGCTAGCTTCCACTTCCAGGATAAAGGGCTGGGAAAAGTCAGCATATGCAAGCACTGTAGCAGTAATGAACTTAACCTTTAGCACCTATTTGCTTCCTAGTCCTGACCTTAGTGCTAGAAAACTGCTGCTAACCTATGCATGGGAGCCGCAATCCAGGCAAACCCCTGCACGAACTGACGGTAATAGCTTGCAAAGCCAAGAAAGGAGCGCAACTCTATGACACTAGTCTGACGTCGCCACTCAACTACCGCCTGGACTTTGCTAGGGTCTGTAGACACACCCTTGGAGGAAATCACATGGCCAAGTATCTAACCTCAGACTGAAAAAACACACACTTCTCCAGCTTGGCTTTTAGACCCTCTCGCTCCAATCGTCCCAAAACAACCTCCAACCTTTCCAAGTGCTGCTCAACAGAAGAAGAAAAGACTACAATGTCATCCAAGTACAATAATAATGACTGACACAGTTGATCACCAAATAAACATTGCATGAGCCTCTGGAGGTGCTGGGGGAGTTGCAGAGCCCAAATGGCATTCTATTCAACTCGAATAGGCCAAATGGGATGCAAAAAGTGGTCTTATACTTGTCCCCCTGTTTAACCGAAACCTGGTTATAGCCACTGGTTAAATCCAATGTTGAAAACCATCGGGCACCTGTTAACGCATCCAGGGACTCCTGGATGGTTCCAGATATACTACGCCACCAGAGTAATGTTCTGAACAGGTGGCTGCTACCAATTTGATAGTGCCACCAGGAATACTGGAATCCTTGTGCCAGTAAAGCTAGGATTGAGGCATTTTTTCCTTGACTCAAAAACTTTCTTTACACTGTTTTTGGCATGTTTAGTGTTTATTTGTAAAATTCTAATTACTTTTGAAAGACTTCTAGCATTTTTTACCATCCAACTGGTCACACCACAAGAGGATAGTGTTGATTACAGCAGTGCTTTTTAAACATTTCCCATTAAATACAATGTTACCGTTTTTAATGAGCTCGTGGGCTCCCGATCTTCGCATGTAGATCTGTTTTCCGCAGAAATTATTTACTGCGCGCGACAGCATCAGTGGTGTACTCGCTTATTAATGGCATGGATCATAGATTTATTGGGTTTGTCATTCAGGCACGGCACCGAAATGAAGCACGAAATCCGCGTTTTTATTCAGTTCAGTACATACCAGTTACTTAGGTACTGGTGCCACAAAAAGTCTGGCTCAGTGTGCAGCAGCTAGTTGTATTGCAGACAAGATGAGATGACGAAAGAAAAAAAGAGAACGCGGTACAGAGTAACTGTAACACTTTTTTCAAATGACATATTTAATCTGATAGTTTGAGTGGATTTTTTTACGCATTTAACCTACATGCTATCTGTATTGAATCTTTTGCAAGAACCCTCATTATAAACTTGATAACTGCGAGGATGAGTAAAAAAATTTAATGGGTAATTTCCCACCGAAATTGTGGACAGAAATAAATAAAGTCTATAACAGAGATTTGTGAAATAAAATTCATATTATAAATACATTTATTAAATGAAATAAAATTATTATTACTGTTTCATTACTTTTTTTATGTATGAGCCGTAATAATAGCAAGCATGCTGTTAATCACATGTCCACCAATGTACCCAAATGCCCCGTTACCTCTCCCTCCTCTAATCACATGCCGGATCCATCACCCCATTTTGTTCCAGGACCTTGAAATTTACAAATTAAGCACTAATTAAACCTAATGTGTGCCCCTCCCCCCATTTCACTAAACATGTACACGTGCGCACACACACTTCTAACAAATGAAGTCCAACTGTCTAGAAAGAGGAAGGCATTCAGAGAGAACAGATGGAGTTAATGCCCAGCTGAGCATCTATGTCACACACACACACACACACACACACACAGGCAGATGCACATAGGGGGAGAGAGAGAGGGAGAGATTGAAAGAGAGACCATGTCTGTTTAACAATTCAATATGCGGCTTCTAATTCTGATGGGCATGCAATTGATTTTATATTCCCCATCTCCATTTTGGATCAATATACAGGTCATATATCAAAGTATCGATCAACATGTTTTAATTTTACAAAGTGTCCATGTGTGTAATATCCATGCTGATATCAGAGTGTAATTCTAGGTTATTTTGAGCTATTTTCATCCCGTTGGATATTAGTCTTTCTAATACAGCTTTAACATTGCATGCAATAAATTCCACATGACAATTACTGCATGACTTTCAGTTTGAACCTCAGATCTCTATCAGAATCAATGAATCCATTTAGAAAACTATAATAGACAAAATTGGGGGGAAAAAAAGAAAATAAATATTTTTGAGCTTTTTCATGTACAGCTTTGTTAGTATGACTAATTGCATGCATTGAGGTATGTTTTAAATTGTTTAAAGCCATTGTAACTAACAGTAAAACAGTTAGTCCAGAATTGAAAAAGAAACATATGCACACATATGTTGATAACAACATTTTAGACAACTTCCCCCTCATTGTGTAAATCCAGCTTTTAAAGTCTCTGTGAGGAGGTCTGACTTTAATTGTGCTTACTTTGACGGAGTCAGATATATAAATGTCATCTGATTCATCTTGGTCATGTTACTGTACACACACTACTGACTCCCTGTAACTACATATTCTCTAATTCTAATGAGTCCCTGATGAAAAGAGCTCTTTTAGGTTGGTGGCAACCATGCCCCTCCTCCACAGCCACAACAGCTAAAGGTTCGTGTGAGGGGGAGGTAAGGACAGCATTGTACCATTGACAGGCACATTCATTATTGTTAAGGATTGTATCTAAATAGTTCTAAAATGGCATTGCAACAACCAAAACATACAGCCCAACTCAATCTCATGAGAAATCAATTATATTAGACAGTGGCATTTTTGTGTAGATAATACAGATTTACGTATTAGCTACCAAAAATAGTCACCAAATGTAAAGTATCCAAATTAAAATGGATATCTCACACATTTGATGCTTTATACACACACACGTACACACAAAAACAATTAAATAAAACATAAAAATAAAAAATATATAAAATAGGGATAAAGTGTGGTAGTTCATATTATACCGTCGAATCATATGCAATGAGTTCCTGGATATGCTTAGTTGGATTTAAGATTGAAGAAACTTAAAGATGTGTGGATTGATAGATGAGTTGGCTATGATTACAAGGAGCACTTTCTTCTGAAGGTGGAATTTTTGCATCCAGACACTTATGTCTAAAAGGCAAACTGAGATGCAAGCTAAGATGGTAAGGTGACCATCTTCATATGATCTTGGTTGCAATGAGAATCTGTGGACCTCTATGACTGCGCTCTGTAAGGTTATGCCGGTAAAGACAGCAGAATCTGGTAGTCCAGGTGTCACAAACAGTGTCTCTGTGGCTCTCTCCAACCAACAGCAGTGGGAACCATCTCCAGAGTATTAGTTCCCACCCGGACTCTTTTATTGCACGTACCTGGGCTTATCGGCGCCAGGTGTTGGACATTATCTTGACTATTTAAGGACTCGGTCTCCTAGGCTTCAGTGCGAAGTCTTATCGTCCCATGGTGGTAATTCCGAGCGTTTATTCCCGTGTTTCCTTTTCTGTGTATGACCTTGGATTGTTTATTCGACTACTGATTCTTGCTGCCTGCCCTATTGACTGCTGTCCGTTTACTGTTTACTCTGCTGGATTGTCACTGATACAACTGTCTGCCGGTACTTCTGACTTCTGCCTGTTGTTGTGGATTAATAAAGCCTTGCATATGGATCAGTATGACTCTGACAGTTCATTACACCAAGAGGATGAGGACAAATTATTTGGAACTCTTGCCAGATTCATCGATTTATCGACAGACAACAAGGCATTCTTTGTGAAGTATCCACTTTTGAAGCCTGATAGGTTGCTACTGAAAAGGTTGTTTTATTAAAGAAAAAAAACATATTTGATTGATTAACTCTTTGAAATGTTTTTGATGTAAAAATTATGAGATAGACAAGGATAAGCGAGAAGATGGTTTATAGGAAGAACCTGAAGATATCAATCTCCATAAGAAGAGAAAAAAAGAAGGATAGTAAAATGTTGACGGTTTATTTGTCTTCACCTTATTAAGTGAAAAAGTGGCAAGGTCATCAACAGTGAGAGAGTAGGAGAAGTAGGAGTAGAGAGAAAAAGGTTGGCAATGTTTCGGATCCTTGTTGATCTTGTGATAAAAAATGACCTTGGTTGCAAAGAGAGAGGAGAGGAGAGGGTTTTGGTTTTCACTGTTCATAATTTCAGGAGTGACCAAATGATAATTGACACAATAATTTATATCTTATGTTTTGTTCTTTCTGAAGCTAAAAAAACCTTTATTTTAGAGTTTTTATGGATGTTTTTTAATTTTTTAAAAGTAAATATCATTATGCTCTTTTTTTATAGAGACTAAGAACCTTTAGAAATGGCTTTGTATCCCTTTTTAGACCTGTATAGGCTTTGTGATGATATTTGAATTTAATTTTGAAAAGTTCAATGCAGTATGTGAACATGTTCGATATTTAAAATATTTTCGTTTTAAAATGTGAAAATTTAGTTTATTTATTATTTATTTAAGTTTGTGTTTTCTTAATTTCTCTGATCTGATTTGTAATTGTATTTGATCATATGAACCATTCAGTCAAAGAAATATTTTTCCAAAATTTTTAGGTCACTGCTTAGTCCTACTTAAAGTAACCTTCCAGTTATTGGTGTTCATCTGATGTCCTTTAGCCACAGATGTGCAAAGGGCCTCTACACTTCCTAATAATTGTTTTGACTGCTCCAACCTTCAAAAAATTTAATTATATGCTTTCTTCTTGTTAAAGTTCTCTAATTTTGATCACTGTGTTTTCCACAAAATAAGTGCTTAGTTTTTGTTGAAGTGCTTTGTTTTATTTTTGTTTTGTAAAACACTGTTCTGGTCACAAAACAGGAGCGTGAGGCATACAAGTTCATGTGCAAAAAGTGATTTATTAAGGCTCAGGGTCAGAATAACAGTAGTCAATAAACAAAGCAAAGGGTAACAATACCGGTAATCAGAGTCCTTGGAGAGAGGCAGAGGGAAAGTCCAGATTCAGGCAGAGGTAGTAAACAGATAATCCAATGTCAACGAACAGCAAGATACTAGGAACACAAAAGAATGTGACACAAATAAGGAACCGTGACAACATCTAGCCCTGAGCGGCTTTTATGCCGGGGGATATCCGGGTGGAAGTAAACTGAGCTGTGGCAATGATTTCAACATCAAAAGTCTAGGTTAGAACATACAGAAAAGAGTACATGAATTCATAATAAAAGTCTGGGAGTGAGAAGCAGGGGAAAAGCCAGCGGGAACAACCTCCAGGGTGGGGCAGACGGCAGAGAAACCCATCAGGGCAAAGTAGGCGGCGGAGACCTCCCTCTGGGCGGAGCAGGCGGTGGAGAAGCCCACCTGGGCGGAACAGGCCGCTGCGACCTCCCTCTGGGCGGTGCTGATGGCGGGGATGCCTTCCAGGGTGGAATAGGTGTCCACCAGGGCGGACCGGACAGCGGAGACACCCACTTGAGGCTGCACATAAGAGCTCGGATAGGTTAGTGGTCTGACCGACCCGACACGGAGTCCGTGCAGCCATCAGCGGAACCCCTGGGAAATCCATGACCGCTGTCAACATTCCCAGGGGTCGTGCAGCCACTGACAAATTCTCTGTGATTGGAACCGACAGGACATTATATGGTTCCTCGGACCATGATGCGGGGCTAGGACAGATGCGGATTGGGCACCGCGAGGGTTTCTGGGGACACCTGTTTTCCAGTGATTACCGTCGTCTTGACTACAGAGACCATCTCTGCATTTGATAAATAAAGTTTAATTTTCGTCATTATACATTACCATTACTCTGTTGTTCTATTTTATAATGTTCAGTGCTTTGCTACAATCTGTATTGTTAAAAGCGCTATATAAATAAATAAAAAATTACTTCTGACAGCTCACCCGCTGACGCGGGCAGATCAGGCCACCAGGAATCCGGATCACAGACGGGGTCTGGTGGATCCGGCCATCCTGGATCGGGATCACAGACAGGGTCTGGCGGATCTGGCCATTCAGGATCAGGATCACAGACAGGGTCTGGCGGATCCGACCATTCAGGATCAGGATCACAGACAGGGTCTGGCGGATCCAGCCACTCGTAACCAAATTCACAGGCCACCATGACTGGACACGGCTCCTCGTACCATGCTACGGGGTTGAGACCCGTAACGTGGTTACAGTGGCTCGATTGGCTGCATAACCGGGACAGACTGGGTTGAACATGGTCCCTCGTACCGTGAGGGCCTTCGACAGCTTCTCAAACTGTTCTTCGCTGATTGGTTGAGGATCACTCAGCCCCTCTCGCTGAGTGATGGCACCAACTTCCTCTATGGGCGGCGGGAACCACCGGAGTGGTAGACAGCTCCACTAGCTGTCGTTGATTGACTAGGTGAGTAGGCAGGCCAAACTGTACAACAGAACTGGCGTGCGGTGCTCATAAACACCGCAGTGAGGATAGTATCGTTGAGACCCGACCGTTCAGCGAGCTGAATAAACTCAAAAACAAAGTCCTTGAACGGCGGGTCTCGACACAAATGCAAGTAGTCCCTCCGAAAATGTCATACTGAAAAATAAAAAAACTGAACGAGCCCTGCTCCTTCCTTTAAACATCACCGTGCTGAACTCTATGTTAACAGTTCATTCTGTCACAAAATGGGAGCGTGAGGCGTACGAGTTCATGTGCAAAAAGTGATTTATTAAGGCTCAGGGTCAGAATAACAGTAGCCAGCTGATAAAATGGTGATAGGCACAGGCAGAGACAGAGTCGATAAACAAAGCAAAGGGTAACAATACCGGTAATCAGAGTCCTTGGGGAGAGGCAGAGAGAAAGTCCAGATTCAGGCAGAGGTAGTAAACAGATAATCCAACGAACAGCAAGATACTAGGAACACGAAAGAATGTGACACAAACAATGAACCGTGACAACATCTAGCCCTGAGCGGCTTTTACGCACGGGATATCCGGGTGGAAGTGAACTGAGCTGTGGCAATGATTTTAACATAAAAGTCTGGGTTAGAACATACAGAAAAGAGTACATGAATTCATAATAAAAGTCTGGGAGTGAGAAGCAGGGGGAAAACACACAAAAGGAGTTCTGGACGCTGGAGTACCCTCCAGTGGCCTGAGCTGGCACCTCCAGCTAATGGTTACAGTTCTAGTGTATAGCCACAACTTAAATTTTTATAGGTAACACTTTGCTACACACTATGAGTCATTAGTTAAGCATTAGAAAATAATTAATTAATCATTTATAAAACATTGCTCCTACATTAAATAAACATTAGTAAGTTTATAAACACAGCTATATAAGCATATATGATATACTTAATAATTGTATTTTCATATTTTTATTAAGGATCAGTAATTACACATGGTCTGCGGTTGTGAGGCCGGTTGGATGTACTGCCATATTCTCTGAAACGCCTTTGGAGACGGCTTATGGTTGAGA
>JAUMHI010000033.1:1744798-1757981 GCA_032359435.1 Enteromius unitaeniatus
TAATGTTTATCAGTACATTACAGAAAATAATGAACTTTATCACAATATGCTAATTTTTTGAGAAGGACCTGTATATTATGATATTGTATTACTGTATTAGCCACAACAGTGCGGTCAATTATTACTGCTTGCAACTATATTTATGAGCTGTATTGAATGTTTTCATAAACAACTAACTCTAAAATTCTGAAAACCAACAGTTATTTGCTGAGAAGGAAAACAAGAGATGTGCATATTATTCGACACAGGCCCAAATAATGGTACAGTATGCATGCATAAAACACATTTGACACATTATTGAAAATTATTGCAGGAAGCATCATCACTAGTGAATGCTGACCTATAAATAACATAATAAATATTGTCATGCTGTGTTGTCATGACTGTTTTTACTTGGTTCCTGATCTATGTCAACCTAATAACACCACTGTTGTAATTGGACACTTGCTAACAGGTTTTTAAGTTTCATGCACAATCTCTGGCAGTGAATCCATTACCATTTTAAAATTTCCAATGCTAAGTGGTTTTTAAAAACCTCTGGCAACCACACAAGGACTCCCGGGCTCTTCGCACAACGGGCTCATTTCCATAACAGGTTTTGATAACTCTCACTATCCTCATTCCTGCATGTACTTGCAAAAAAACAGTTTAAAAATGCAAGACGTTTGTACGATATCATGTTGAATTTTATAACAGTAATTATATTCTGTGGTTTTATTTGGCGTGGTGGTGGGGTGCTTCAGTACACTGGTATAAATCAGTCAACAGCTCTCCTGTTGATAGATAAAATGTTTGGCAGGGGAGACAAATTTTGTGGTGTGTGAAGGAACGTGCTAACATCGCTGGTGGAAAAAAAACATTTAATCTCCTCCGTTCCATTTCCTGAAGAAAATCAATGTTTTCTCATTAGGACCCCCACTTGTTGGCGCTGAGCTTTCCAGATATTTCAGGATAGTGGAGGAAATTGGCTCAAACACCTTGACTCAGATTCTGAGAGATCAAAACAGAGAAATAATCTACAAAGTCTAAAGCTCTAAGACTGTTTAATGGTTCATCACTTGATTTTATGCTTAGATTTTTCTTTGTCTGTTTCAATTTACAACTGACTGCAGTTTAAGCCTTACAAAATGAGACTCCAAACAGATGTTTTGGGTTAAAGGTGCCACTGAGAGAGACACAGGCACCTGGTTTGTGTTATGATGTTTGGTACGGCGATCAAAACCAGTAGCATTGTAGCTTTTTTATTGTTTCATTCTTTTTTGAATGACAAATGCATAACTTATACACAAATATATTCAAATACACATCTGAGAAACCTGACTACATACCCATCTGTGTCTGTAGTTTTGTTTAAAAAAAATGTATGCACTGAATCGTCTCACACTTATTCTCAGGCAGTGACTGTCTCTTGAATGGATCTTCTATGATTAATGCATGGCTTGTGTGTGTCGTGTTTGAAGAAACTTCCCGTCCTGTCTTGACCTAGTGAAAGTAACCGAGTTGTCTGAGGAAAAGCTTTCAGACTACAAACTCATTGCATTTCAGCTGCTCCTTCACCCCCTCCTTCCCCAGATTGGGCCTAGCTCTGTAAACTGGGCCTCTGTTTACACACTAATTTACAAATTCCACAAATTAAACAAGCCATACTGGTTTCAGGAACATGATCCAAGTCTGCTCACACACACAAACACCAAACTCAAATCAAGAACTTTATCCAAGAACACACAGTAATTGCAAATAAATTAGATTTGAAAAGACTGAATGTTGTGTTGCCAAGTTTTATTGCTTTAAGAAAATATTATAGAAATATAAGAAAATATTATATTATAAAACTAAGTTATATTTAGTTTTATAATTATTACAGTGATTTGTTTTCAGAAACAGAAATTTGACGCATGTTCAGACTGAAGATTCTAATGCATTTAATAGCTTCAATATTTTTCTGTGTAATATATTTTGAAATTTAGGTAGATTTTGTGATCACTTAAATATAAATTTACCTACACAGTGTTTATTTTAGTGTTATTATAGTTTAACTGTGATTTAAAGATTATAAAGCAACTGTGTTGCTGCAATTCGGGTAGTAGAAATTTGAATTTAAATATAATATATATACTAGTTGGAAAAATATGACATATCGTGGTCAGGCTTTTGGAGTATGGTAGGTTTGTTACTTGTCAGTTATGGTCTTTCAGCTCTAGTCATCTTTTTAAAAATCTGACTTATTAATACTAGCTTGTAATCCATAATCTATATCATGTTGGAACTGTTAATGACCATAAATAACCAGCACAGTCCAGCAAACAACATGTTAACCATTAAAGGGTAACATATGCAGTCTCATATTCAGTTCCATTCATGAAATTGTCATTTGACAAAGTTTATTCCACATTAACTCATAATTGTAGGAGGAGTGAGGACCATAAACCATCACAACAGTTTTAAAAAGGCTCTTTACTAAAAAGAAAATAAATAATAATAAAAAAAAATCTAACATGAAAAAAACGTATTAATTAGAACATTAGACATTTAATTTTAATTGGACATTTCTCTTTAACATACATACATTTGGTTGTAAATGAGCATAAAAGAAAAAACAAGAAGACAAACATTTAGACTGATAAGAACTTCTAATATCCACTAGATGGCGACAACGATCTAAACTCTTAAATTAAGCCCATGCTGTTTAGCCTCTCTTCCACACGGTCATCTAACAAGGTTAAGAGATCTCTGTGTATGTGTGTTTTCCTGCGAGAAATCAGAAAATAAATAATAATGTGCATTTCTGGTATGCTGAAATCCATGCACACATACGTGCAAGTTCACACATGTGCACTTGCTGGCCTCCTTCGGCCCTGACCCTGTGGTCACATTTGATCAACCTCATTTAAGCTCACGGTATGCAAACAGGACATAGGGGACAGATGTACAAAGCACCGTGAAAGAACATTGTTTTAAATAATGCTCTTCAAGCTCATGATGGATGTGCGTGTTAGGTGCATTTAGCTACAGATCCAGAACTCAGAACCATTTGAATATCTCATTAATCAAAATGAGACATTTATTGGATCCAAGCACTGACTGCAGGTGTGTATCAAAAAAAAAAAACTCTCCCCTTTCTCTCTTCCATTTTTTTCTTCAATAATTGCTACATTTAAGCAGACAAACTGCAGCGAGTTTTTCTTAGATTTTTAAAACCGGTTGTTTTTATTTAATGAGTTAAAAAAGAGACAGAAAAAGCAACATGTTTGATTCTAACTATTAAGATATAAATATGGCAATGATTGTTGATTAGTTAGTATTACTTGGTTCCATAGTTTAGATTTGTGTGTGTGTGTGTGTGACACAGACAGAATTACAGAAGCTGGATTTTGATTAAAGCTATTTTATGCCATATGTTTTTGATAAATGTAATGTTTTTGTGTTATCTGACTTAATTGTTTGCATACTTGTATGCATACTAATATGAATTATGTATTATTTACCAAAAATAAATAAATAAATAAATAATAATAATAAAAAAAATATATATATATATATTTTTTTTTTACAACACCTTTTAAGATAATGACAACATATGTACAAAATATGGACGTATGTCACAATATATATTTTTTCTTGTAATTGTATATATTGCACATACAAGTTCCCAAGTAAATTAATTTAATCACATGTATATCTATATTAATTTAAGATTATAAAATTACATTAACTTTAATATATTTTTTAACACAAAAAAATTCTCATGTGCTATTTAATATATTGAAATATATTCATAATTCTGAATATATTTCAATATACAGTACATTGTATAATTCATGCAAGTATACATGGCCAATTATTGTGTCTGTGCTATCTTGTGCAGTGCAGTAAAATGGTGTGTGTGTGTGTCTGTCAGTCAGTCTTATGAGGCAGCACTACATTGATTCGTTGATTGGCTTGTGGCTAACCACAGACCCAGTAGGCACGAACAAAAACCATTAAGTCCAATGTCTGTGTTGGAGTATGTGAGGAAGGAAAATATCTAAAACTAATATGACATGGCTTTGAGTTTGGAGAATTTAAGCCCTTGTTAGACATATTAAAGGCCCTTGTTCCCAGAACAAGAACTGTTAACTGCTTATTATATGAGTGTGTGTTTGTTTTATAAATGCACTTTTAATCCCCAGACACTCACTGTTGGAAAACTGCATGACCTGTTTAAAGCAATTAAATACTATTTATGTTTCACAATATATGGATTAAAACAACACAACAGCAGCTAATGTTCTGAAAGGTATCATAGCAATACATTTGGCCAGAAAATATTTACAGTTTGGACCTCCCAGCATGCCAAAATCACACAACATCAAATTTTGCCCTTAAAAAAATGCTTTTGAAAGAAATATCATGCTGACAAAAGCTGAATTTATTTACTTGAAATTACAGTAAAACAGCAATATTGTGAAATAGTATTTAAAAATATATTCCTGTAATGGCAGAGCTGAATTTTCAGCAGCACATTTATGATCCTTTAGAAATATGCTGATTTAATGCGCAAGAAACATTTCTTATTATTATATAAGTTGAAAACAGTTGCACTCCTGAACATGTTTGTCCAAATTCTTATAACTTTTCAGGATACTTTGATGAACAGAAGGTAATAAAAGCAACAGCACTTATTTTAAATGCATTTTTTATAATAGTGCAAACATATTTTGATCAATTTAATGTGTACTACATTTTCGCCCCCAGGTTTTCATTGACTTTAATACAGAAAAATTTGCTTGCTGCAGCCAAAACACTCTAACAGCAGGGCTTATGTTAACAAGTCAGACAATAGCCCCTTGGCCCATTCAATAAAACATTGATAAACCATTTCAAATCATTTTTAGTGTAGCCTAACTAAACTTTATATCATGTTAGAGAGCTGCTCTGAGATGAACTAAGAAGGCTATGCACAAGTCAGTGCAACTGTGCCTATAACACTCATTTTAAAATAAATTAAAAGGGATCAGCGAGATGCAGCATTTTTCAGGATTGAGTGTAAGATAGCTGATCTGAGAAGAATATATCTAAATTCCAGCCCTCTAGCTTTATAGGAAGAAAGTCATGTTTATAGCACTGGCTTAAAGACACATTTAAAGGTGGAAAATAATAGAATTAATATGAAGGTTAATTGAGTCTGTGGAATTTGAACACAGCATGAGGTGGCTAAAAAACAGGAGATAGGAGGAAGGTTGGGGAAAAAGCAAAGCAGAGCAAATCGCATGACATGAAAGAGAGATCAGGAGTATCTCAGTCATGTGATGAAGAAGCGATGTTGTTTATCTCTATTTTTCTGTGGTATATCAGTGTTTCAGATGTTTCACTGAGTTGGAACCGAGTTACACCTTCCACAAATAAATTACTTACAATTTTGCAGTCATGTCTCATTATTTTTTTCCATGGAACAAAAAATGGCATGTTTCCACTGTTAGGGGAACATGGTTAGAGGAGAAATTGATAGAGACTAAGATATTAGCACACTTAGTTCTCTTAGTTCTTTCTGCATTCTGGGAAGATTAACTTGTCTGTAAACTGTAGAAACTCTGTTCAGATATGGAGGAAGATAAGGCCTTCCCTGAGGACCAGTACTTTGGGGTGAGCTCAGACATTGAGAATTCCTCAGTTTGTGTTTATGCAGGCAGATCTTACTGGCCTGTCAAATGTGTGTGCTGCACCCAGATAAGAACTGACAGAATGTGAAAAATGTAAGTGCTATAAACTAATAATTTTGCATGTCAGATTTACCTTAAAGTGTATATGGTCAAAATAAATGATATCTTGATAACTTCCACACATTTAGCGATTCATCATATATTTTCAAATTTATATATCTACTCTGAAATAGCTTGGGTGATTTTATCCAGAGGATACCTCATTTTAAACACACAGTAACTGAGATGCAAAATGTAAGATGCAGTAATATCTAGCAAAACAAGCAAACAAGAACAGCTTTCCACGTTGTTTTTTAATAAATGAACAGAAGCAAGAATGATATTTTTCATGCATATTTTTAAGGCTGGAATACACTGAAGGACGTTTGCCACATTTCCCCCACTTTACAGTCTGAATAGGTTGATGTGGTTATAATTTATTCAAGACTTTCATATTTTGTTCTACAACATAAATAACACGTTAAAGTCACTGTGTTTTTCTGAAATGCAAATTACTAAGTTAGTACCCAAGTTCGGGATTTGTCTACCACAAAGATGTGAATTTGTGTGCTTGACGAATCAGGCAACTGTCCTCATGTAGAAATCAGCATATGCAGCTTCAAAATTCGTGTTTAATTTATGACAGTTTATGTTGCAGAACAAAAGTCTATTAACGTAATGTTAACCACAATCCATTCTACTGCTATTCTAATATATTACCATGGCACGCTTAGGTGTGTGTGTGTGTGCATTTGTGTGAACACTGAGAAAACAGATGCTTCCAATAAAGCTGCCAACTTCAATTATTTTCAGCCTTGTTTTCGCAAATGAGTGTTTATCAAATTCATTTGATTTCTTTTGCCATCTGATGTTATATATTTAACTTGAATTTTCCATGTTTGATCTATAAATGCGCACACACACACACACACACATACAAAAGCACACACAGACCCCCTGAGGGAATATCTTGCTAATAGGCTGAATACAGGGGGCATGGACTTGAATGTTAAATCATGAATAATTAAGGAGGACACATGAATAATGAAAAGAGTTTAAAAGTAATTAGGATAATCTCAGAGAAACTCAGTTGAGCATTCCAGAAACTGTGGACACTGGACAGGTCAGTGTGTGTGTGTGTGTGTGTGTGTGAGAGAGAGAGAGAGAGAATGTGAGGAAGAATGAGGATAGAGAATAGAGATAGAGAGCCGAAGATTGGCGTTGGTGAGATTAATTTATGTTGATTATAAGACTAAATACAGTTATTTTGTTCAGCATTTAATGATGTGTAGCCTTGTAAACACGCTCTGCTTTGCTTCCAACTTAAGAACTTCTGCTTTGCTTCTCCTAATAACTCACAGCTTGAGGTCCTATTATTTATATGTTCTCATACACACACAGGCTTTGAAACTTGAAAGAAAATGAACTAAACAACAAGCAGAAGTCTTTGCATGTACTGTATGTGTGTGCGTGCATTTGATGTCATTTTATACCATAATTGCAGCAAAAAAGATTACATTTCTGATAAATCAGACACAACCACGTTTAAAAAAAATTATGAATATAATCCATTGGATTTGGATTATAATCCAAATCTTTTTATCTTTAACTTTACTCCAAGACCACAAATGTACATCTGGTTCTGAGAACAGATTCATTCAGTCATAAACTGGAATGCAGGTGGAGATGCATAGCTGCTGAATTTGTTTCATGGATGATATATTAAACTGATGTTTTGTTGTGTTTGATATTTTTTTTGTCTGCTTTTTACTTCAGTTAATGGTATTGTAGACACAATAGTACTGAACGCGCTCTCATTTTCAGTGTAATCAATTGATGATGTTCTGTCATTTTGGCTTTTTTTAAATGGCTTTCTTTCCATTCATGTATAGGACCAAAAGCATCTGTAAGTATTCTCATTCATCACACTGACAGTTGCTTGGCAATATGAAGGTCTGTGGTTTACATTACTTGTACAGACTTTCATATTTTCATTCTATATCATAAATTACACACAGTCATGCATCAAATACTATTTTAAAAAATTATTGTTTGATTATTTTAAGTTATAGAAAATTGGTAAAACTAGTGCTTGTTTGATTCTCTAAGTCTGTGAAATCCCATCATGGTAGTTAGTTCTCATGTAGCGATATAGCCTAAGTTAGCAACTTACTGTACATTATTTAAGCTCACAATGGTTTCAAAAGCCTCATTTGAGACTATGTTGTAAAACAAAACTGCAAAATCGATTCAAGTAGTATTAAACGGATATCTTATTTTAGTCATAAGTCAAAAACTACTATACTAAAAACCTATTAAATTCCTGGAGTAACTTATGTCCTATAAATTCTAATTCTCTTCCAGGTTTTACAAACTGCTCCATTGTATCTGCATTATTTCTCCAGCTTTTTTTTTTTTAAACAGAAAAGAGAGAAACAGAAGTATTCCCTTGTCATCTCTTCAAGTCTCCAAGACATTATTATATTTGTGTGTGTTTGAGTGTACTGTATGTGTAACTGAAATAAAGATGGATGGAGGAGGACTTTGTGATATATTGCTGAAATACACTGACCAGTACAGCTGTGGAAATCTGCATACTCAAGCACATGCATGTTTACATGCAAACTAACCTATCCTGACATTATAATATGCTGAGTTATTTACCTCTTATGGCTACACTCATGTGACTCGTAACTTTAAGTTGCTTTTCTAAGTTTTGTTGTATATATAAAAACACAAGCTAACAATAGCATAGTGGATCCAACCCAAACCCAGAGGATGTGTGTGCGAGTTTGTGCGTTTATAGGCTATTCATTCCCGATAAATGTCTCGGCGGGCTCATTTTTTTGAAAATAAAACACTGTTTCCATTTCTCCCTCCAAGATCACCTCATTCTTCCTTCCTCTTTTTCTCCCTTTCACACATTCTCTCTCTTTTGCTCTCTTTCTCAAATCATCGAGATGGGCAACCTTATGGCAAATGTAATGGTTTTCATTTATTAGGGAACAGGGACTTGCAATTTTGTTCCCAGACACACACAAAAACATACTCACACTTGCATACCCTCAACCCTTTTTTTTTCAAAAAAATTAAAAATAATGTATGTAAAATAATGGAGCTTTAAACAACATTAATTCTGGCATGTGCAATTTATGCACCATTAATGTGTTGGTGCTGGTTTCCTGACCACTCCCCCATCTATCACTGATTGGACAAGAAGCCCAGGTTTGAACTCACATTCAGACGATTGAACACTTCCCTAAAGTTAGTAATTGAATCCCTTTAGTTATTTTTTGGGAATCAAATATAACATTCTCTAGACATGTTTAGTTATTTATTTAAATAAAATGCTCAGAATATCATAGGGAAGTTTTCTAAGACAACCCTTGAAATGATTCTGAGAATATAAGCACTGGCCATGCCCCAAATGGCCCATTTAATGTGTTTTTGTGGACTTGCAAAGGTTGTTGTGTGTGCATATACGTGGTCATTAAAATCGTAAAGTGTCCATTTTGGCCTTTTTCAGAAGGGTGCTCACGAGCTGCTGCGCTGTTTTTCAGTCCACACTGATGCCAACAAGTTATCATATAAAAGAGTTTGGGGTGGTTTTGAATTTAGCTTTTGGACTGGAATTTGTCTATACAATCTGGGAACACTTTTGGGGTGGCAGTTGTATCTGAGTGAGAGAACAATTCATATCATGAAAGATGTAGCCACTGAAAGCATTTTGTTCCAACACAGTGATCCACAGTTTAACTGGAATGCTGTTGTGCTCTCTGAAGAGTTTTGAAGAAGTGACCTAAGTATTGAAACATGGGTCCTAGTGACAAAAAAAAAAACTATAAGATGGAATAAGGTAAATTATTTAACATAAAAAAACTTGTTTTACTTTCCTCCTAGCTGTTTGTAAACTAGTGAAGTGAGCGGTACTGCGTGTCTATGGTTTGGAGTGGTTATAGATTGTGTCAGAGATTGTGCTGATGACAGAGAGATGATGACAGTGATATGAAATAGCAGGTGTACATTATGTGAGGAACATTTGACACACATTTACTTGGTTATCTGAATAAGAACATTAGACTTAGACGTCTGTTGTTTTCATGTAAAGGTCGCTACAATTTTGTACCCAAACCTCACTTGGTAAATGCGTGAGAGTGATTGACAGGATGTTGTGAATGACTGACTCATTTCGTCCACATCACACCCTACCTCTGCCTGGAAAGTGTGTATGTGTGGCAGTTGGACTGGGCATCAGGAACACACAAAAATTTCTAACACTTCCTGACACACCCTCCCATTCCCTCCTAGCCAGTCTTCTGAAGAGATTTAAATCCTGTCAGCACATCATAAGTTGTGGGAATGTGTCTGTGTGTGTTGCAGTTGTGTTTGTGTGTGCGAGACAGAGAGAAAGATCCATCATCAAGGATAAGAATACATGTTTTATGATAATGGAAAGGTTATTGTGTGTCTCTACTGCACATATTTTTATGACACAACCTTTGATTAATTGTTCTGAAATTAGAGCGCATGCAAACAGATGCACAGACATACACTTGCACAATCACATACAAACTGTTACACTCTATGTTACATGTTTATTTAGTGTCTTGATTGTCCTGCAGTAACAATTTGGTCAATTACTTTTTCAACCTCATGAGAACACAGGAGAATGTATGATAGACTTGAGAAAGTTAGCAGGCATGGTGAACAAAGTATAAAGGTACTGATTTCAAAACTATTAGTAAAAGTAATGTAAGGGGAAAATGTTAAAGAGTTACAAAGTTAGCATAGCCTACTTATCACATTAGCCTAGTTTCCATTGAGTTTTTATACTCTTTTTTTATAGACAAAGAGAATTTGTGCAAAAAAAGTGTGAAATTTACTGTCTCCATCCAACTGTCCTTTTACTGATAAAATGGTGTGTGCGCCATGAGGTCATCCGTAAAAAAATGCAATAGGCTATTAATAAGCAGGTGCTGTTTCTGATTAACTTTGTTAACCGACAGGGTAATGTGAAATTACAAGTAGCTGTGACCCATTAAAGATACCTACATTTGTTTCCAGTTATTCATTTTATTTAAGCAAAAAGCAGCAGAATGATTGACATCACATCTTGTGCGAATATATATATATATATATATTTTTTCTAATGAAATAATAAATTTAACAAAAAAAAAAGAAAAAAAAATTGCAGCAAGTAGAAGCCTATTCTATGCAGAAATTCAGCTTTTGTGATGCGCTCTTGAGAAAGTGGCCTGCAATTTGTTTCCTTTATTTACAAAAAACAGCTGTTTTTATGACACAAATAAAATATTTCATATAGTTTCGAATTGTCACCAGCCGCACCTCTGTGGCCCTCTCCTCTCCGCTGCCTGCCCTGACCCTTTTGCCTGGACCTGTACTTTTGATTACTGCTGCCTGCCCTGACTCTGATCTGCCTGTTTAACAACCACGAATATCTGCCTTGTCTCTGATTTACCTGTATTCCCGTGTGCCGAACTCTGCCTGTTGACTATTAATCCACTATCCATTAAAGCTTTGCAAATGGATCCAGACGCTCCTAGTGATCTCTTACAGAAGACTTCGCCTGAATCGGATTTAGCGGCTTTATATCAAGCCTTCACTGAAGAGAGCCGTCAAGCTTCAGTTCAAGCATCACATCATTAACAGCTTGAGAAGTTGACCAAAATCACTGAGGATCTCGCTCGCTCTGTTCAAGCCTCACTGCCGTTCTGATTCCACCTGCCAGCGCACCATCTCCGCCTCCAGCTCCGACAGCCTCCACTCTGGTCAACCCCGCGTGATTAGTGCGAGAAGTACAACGGTGCCCCAGGCAAGTGCGAGGGTTTCTTACTCCAGTCTGAATTGTACATGAATCAACAACCCAGCTGCTTCACTTTGGATGAAAGTAAAGTGTCACTTGTATGTTCACTACACACGGGAAAAGCACTTGAGTGGGTGACTGCACTCTGGAGGGGCGGGCAGATGGCGTTCCCATCTTACCAAAGTTTTCTCCGCCAGTTCAGAGAGGTTTTTGACCATACCGTGGATGGGAAAGACGCTAAAGATGAGCTCACTCAAACAAGGACCCCAATCCGCAGCAGAGTTCACCATGACATTCCGTATGCTGGCTGCACAAACAGGATGGGATCAGGATCCTGTCATGTCACTCTATCGCCGGGCACTTCGTGAGGATTTGCAGTCAGAACTGGCTGGACGTGATGAAGGGAAAACTCTTGAACAGTTTATGGACTTAGCTATCAAGACTGATCAAATCCTTTGTTCATGCCGCTCACGCCGCACTTAAGCACTTCCCTCACCCAGGCCAACCCAGTCTAACCCAGAGCCGATGCAGATTGGAGTTACTCATCTGACTGCTGAAGAACGTGATCGTCTGCGATCTATGAACCTATGCATGTACTGCGGTGCAGAGGGGCACATCAGGGCCAACTGTCCCATTTGACCTCCTTGATCCTCTACCTACCGGGTGAGTGCAATCTCCTTATCCTCAGCCATGAAAATCGATGTTTGTATCATTAATCAGGAGCACAGAATTAATGTACGAGCCTTCATAGATTCTGGAGCAGCAGGGAATTTTATGGATGAAGAGTTTGCCTCTAAATACTCTCTTCCTCTCATTTCATGTACTCCCACCATGGCCGTGGCAGCCCTCGACGGCCGGCCCCTAGGGTCAGGAAGAATCACTGCACTCACCCAAGAACTCACACTGCTCACAAGTTCACTCCACTCAGAAAGGATACAACTCCATGCCATACACTCACCTGATCACCCGCTCATCCTAGGCCTGCCTTGGCTGGAGCTCCACGATCCCACCATCTCCTGGTCCACGCATCAATTCATCCAATGGTCAGCATACTGCCAGTCACACTGTTTACAGAAGATGAAGAAACCTGTCAACAATATCACTGTAACATCTGTGGAATCATCTGAACTCCAAAGCCTACCTATTGAATACCATGACCTTCAAAAGGCTTTCAGCAAGGAAGAGGCTACTCACCTGCCCCCACATCGTTCCACAGATTTCGGCATTGATCTGTTACCTGGATCCGTACCACCCAAAGGTCGTATTTTCCCCCTATCACAGCCTGAGATGGCCAGTATGACTCAGTATATCCAAGAAGAACTCGCCAAAGGCTTCATACGACCATCCACATCTTCGGCCCTGGTCAGATTTTTCTTTGTGAAAAAGAAAGATGGAGGCCTCAAACCTTGCATTGATTACCGGGCCTTGAATCTCATCACAGTCAAGTATCGTTATCCCCTTTCTCTTGTCCCTTCAGCCCTGGAACAACTCAGGTCAGCCCGCTACATTACCAAACTAGACTTACGTAGTGCCTATAATCTGATCCGTATAAGAGAGGGGGATGAATGGAAAACAGCCTTTTCAACCACTAGTGGGCACTATGAGTACCTCGTTATGCCCTTTGGGTTATCCAATAGCCCCTCAGTGTTCCAGGCCTTAGTGAACGACATCTTCAGAGACA
>JAUMHI010000033.1:1763659-1776655 GCA_032359435.1 Enteromius unitaeniatus
ATCTGGTGGAGTAATATTAAGCAAAAGTAATTCAAATTAATTAAACCTGTATCCTGTTTTCTGAGCAACATTGAGAATATCACTGTATATTATATAACACCACCACGACCACCACCACTCTGACGGGTCTCATGTTTGTAATCGTAGTTTGGTGGAGTAGACCCATTTAGACCAATATAATCAGGAGGTTTTAGCCAGGTTTCTGTTAAGCAGAGTACATCAAAACTATCATCTGTGATCATTTCATTCACAATAACTGCTTTGGATGCAAGTGATCTAATGTTTTGGAGCCCAAGCTTTAAAAATGAAGTGAGGCTGACATTGATGTTCATGTGAATGCAGAAGGCCTTCCACAAGCGAGAAGTGAACTGAGGACCCCAGTCAGTGACGATATCTTTGGGGATCCCATAGAACCGGAACACCTGTTCCATCACCACCTTGGCAGTCTACCGAGCTGTGGGTAGTTTGGGGAGCGGAACAAGTCGGCAGACCTTGGAGAAACGGTCTATGATGGTAAGTATGGTAGCCATGGGAAACTGGTAAGTCTGTCACAAAATCCATGGCAATGTGTGACCAGGGTAGGAATGGGTGCAGAAGTCTGGTTCCTGATGGCCTGACTTGCTTATGTTGCAGGTTATACATTGGCACACAAACTGCATTCCATCGTGGTTGAGGATAGCCCACCAAAACCGGTTGGAGATGAGTTCTAAAGTGGCAACAATACCTGAATGACCAGCACTGGGTGAGTCGTGGATAAGGTGTAGAAGTCTCTGGCGAAGAGGTTCTGGTACATACACTCGATTAGGTGGGCAGTCGGTGGGTGTGGAGTCCTGGGCTTGGGCCCCAGTGATTTCTGTCATTATGTCCCAATGTATGAGAGCCACAATACGAGGAGGAGGGATGATGAACTCGGGTGGTCTCTGATCTGCCAGTGAGTCAAACTGGCGGGATAGTGCATCTGCCTTTCCATTCTTGGAACCTGGCCGGTAAGTGATACTGAATCTCGTGAAGAAGGTCGTGGAATGCCTGCTTGCTTTGGGGGTCCCAGCGAAGAATGGTGGATCCCTTCTTAGTCATGGATGTGAGTGGTGCGTCTACCTGACTGAAGTTTCTGATGAAGCGGCGGTAGAAGTTCGCAAATTGTTGCAGGTGTTTTATGGTTCTAGGACGGGGCCATTGGAGCACTGAGGTTACTTTGTCGTGGTCCATGGTGACCCCTTCATGGCTGATGATATATCCGAGGAAGGATACCTTGGTCTGGTGGAACTCTTAGTACTGGCAGTTAGTACTGGCAGCAGATAAAGTCTTAGTTGTTGGTGATTTTAATATCCATGTTGATAAAGAAAAAGATGTGTTAGGAACTGCTTTCTTAGATATTTTGAACTCTATTGGGGTTAGACAGCACGTATCAAGACCTACTCATTGTCGAAATCATACTCTAGATTTAGTACTGTCACATGTAATTGATGTTAATGGTGTTGAAATTTATCAGCAAAGCGATGATATCGCAGATCATTATCTAGTCTTCTGTAAAGTCCATATAGATAAGCCTATAAATTCGGCAACTTGTTACAAGTATGGTAGAACCATCACTTCTACCACAAAAGACTGCTTTGTCAGTAATCTTCCTGATTTATCTCAATTCTTTAGCACGTCTAATAGCACAGAAAAACTTGATGATGGAACAGAAACCATACACTCTCTCTTTTCTAGCACTTTAGATACAGTTGCTCCTTTGTGCTTAAGAAAGGTAAAAGAAAACAGTTTGAATCCGTGGTATAATGAGCACACTCACATCCTAAAGAGAGCAGCCCGGAAAATGGAGCGTAGCTGGAGGAAAACAAACTTACCGAAAGAGCATTAAAAAGGGCTAGATCTGATTACTTTTCGTCTCTATTAGAAGAAAACAAACATAACACACAATATCTATTTAATATAGTGACTAAATTAACAAAAAATAAAGCATCAACAGGTACTGACCTTCTGCAAGACCACAGCAGGTCTTTATGCAATGACTTTATGCAATATTTTACTTCCAAGATTAATATCATTAGATATAAAATAGAAACTGTGCAGCTGTCAGCTACAGTTTTAGCTAATTACAGACCTATCTCAAATCTCATTTTCTGTCAAAGATACTAGAAAAGGTAGTATCCTCACAATTATATTCCTTCTTAGAGAAAAATGGTATCTGTGAGGATTTCAAGTAAGGATTTAGACCGTATCATAGTGTAACCCTTGGCTATAAGATGTTAGAATAAAACCTGACTACGCCAAGATTGTAACCCTTGGATATACGATGTTAGAACTACGACTACGCCACCTAGGTTATTGCCCAGGAACAAAAAAAGCATGTGTTGATTAAACACAAAAGTTACAACAGTATGAAGGACCCTGCTGGTTCGTTTTCGATTAAAGACAGAGATGTGACTTACAAAAAGATACACATTTATTAAATTCACACCATGGTATACTCAATATTAAAAGCGATCTTAAAATGGTCTCATCACAATTACCATTTAAATACCCACAGACCACACAAAGAGACCACAATAAATAACATTGAAATACAGGGGACACTCAGCACAGCAAACCAGTGTATAAAAAGGATCAAAGCAAGTGATAAATCAAACCAATACAAGTAAATACAAATTCCCCTTCAATTCAGCGTCAAATATTACAGCTCCTCCGTACACCTGTGGATATACACACACAAGAACCAAAATACATGCACAAGAAACAAATTAAGTTCACAATGCAGCGCAATCATCAATTAAATTGAACATCCCCAGACACTAAACCAGGATCAAAATGACGTGCAGTGAATGATGACGTTTCATTTTGATCGCAAGTGCAGTATGCAGTACCTCAAGGCTCAGTACTAGGGCCGCTACTTTTTACGCTTTACATGTTACCCTTGGGAGATATTATCAGGAGACATGGTGTTAGCTTTCACTGTTATGCTTATGATACTCAGCTCTAAATTTCTTCTCAGCCAGGTGAAAGCCATTTAAAAGCCATGTTTCTAGTGTCTGTAAAACTGCATTTTTCCATCTCAAGAACATATGTAAATTGCGTCCTATGCTCTTAACCTCAAATGCAGAAATGTTAATTCATGCGTTTATGACCTCGAAGTTAGAATTACTTACTTAATTACTTATAAAGCCCTGAATGGCTTAGCTCCTCAGTACTTGAGCGAGCTCTTATCACATTATAATCCTCCACATCTGCTGCATTGTCAAAACTCTGGCCCTTTGATAAGCAGGTGGCAGATCTTTTTCCTATTTAGCACCCAAACTCTGGAACAATTTACCAAATACTGTTCGGGAGGCAGGCACACTCTGTCAGTTTAAAACTAGATTAAAGACACATCTCTTTACTTTGGCTTACACATAACACACTAATACATATTTATTAATCAAATTCGTTAAAGGATTGTGTGGCTGCATTAATTAGATCAGCTGGAACCAGCAACACTCTCCTTAACACACGATGTACTGGTGTACCAGCACAAAGAGATGATCTTCATCGGAACACCTAGTTTAAGTCAGTGGACAGATCGCAGGATCCAGATGCAAACACACACACACTATAAGTCCTTACACAATGCAACGCGTTTAAAATGAAACTGGAAATTGGCCGTCTAGGGCTGCGACCTCCGCACGTGGTCAACATGGAATCAAAGGGAGATGCATACGATTAGCAAAGACTTCATCCACAAAATAACCCTCTGCCCCTGAGTCAATAAAAGCTGTCGTAGTAATTCTCTGCCCCTGTATTATAATGGTTACTGGCAGTTTCATGGAGTGATCTAATCGTTTAGCACTCACCCGTGATGGCATGGATCTTGGAGGCCAGATGGGACAGTTGGCCCTGATGTGACCGGACTGGCCGCAGTAGAGGCAGAGGTTGTTGCGGATTCTCCGGTCGCGCTCATTGTCCATCAAATTAAGAACTTGAGCCCTGGTAGCTTAGTCACCTTACTTGAATATTTTCCAGTCACTGTGGGCAGTTTTGGAGAGAATGGTGAAAAGCCACTTCTCTCCTTCAACATCTATGAAGCTACTGGCAGATGTTCTGATTCATCAGTGTCTGACCGTCATCAGCGGGGTCGAGTTTTTCCACTATCACTACCTGAGACTGAGAGTATGTGGAGCTACATTCAGGAGGAACTGGCAAAAGTTTTCATCCAACCCTCCACGCCACCTGCGTCCGCTGGATTCTTCTTTGTGAAGAAAAAGGATGGTTCCCTTCGACCATGCATCGACTATCGAGGTCTCAACGAGGTAACAGTCAAATATCGTTATCCTCTCCCACTTGTACCGGCAGCCAAGCTCGACTTGAGGAGTGCCTACCAAGCTCGACTTGAGGAGTGCCTACAATCTCATCCGAATACGTGAGGGGGACGAATGGAAGACAGCCTTCTCTACAACCACGGGGCATTACGAGTACCGAGTGATGCCGTTTGGGCTGTCCAATAGTCCTTCAGTCTTCCAGGCACTGATCAACGACGTGTTCAGAGACGAACTCAACTGCACAGTGATTGTATACATCGATGATATACTTATCTACTCCGACACCCTATCTGAACACGTTCAAATTGTCCAAATGTGAGTTGTGGCGCCTGTACGGTGGGATATCATGGCGGAGATTGAGGAAGCTTTGACACAGCACCCAGCACCACCAGACTGTCCTCCGGAACGAACGTACGTACCTGAGCCCCTGAGACTAAGACTTCTACACCAGATCCCCAGCTCCGGTCACCCAGGTATCACCGCAACCACTGAATTGGTCAACAACAGGTTCTGGTGGCCATCAGTCACAGCCGATGTTATCCAATTCGTCCACCGATGCACCACCTGCAACATAAGCAAGACTTCTCACCAGAAACCAGCAGGGCTTTTACACCCCCTACCTATTCCTGAAAGGCCATGGTCACACATCACAATGGATTTTATCACCAACCTACCCGCATCCAACGGCTTTACCACCATTCTGACCATCGTGGACCACTTCTCGAAAGCCTGCCGGTTTATTCTATGGAATCCCAGATGATATTGTTACCAACCGAGGCCCACAGTTCACCTCTCAACTCTGGCACGCCTTCTGCGAACACATGAATATCAATGTGAGCCTCACTTCAGGATGTGTTCTGGATTCACCTTCAGATGTGTTCTGGATTCACCTTCAGATGTGTTCTGGGCTTCCAACCACCCATGTTCCCCTGGTCCGGAGAGCCGTCCAACCTACCCACCCTGGATCATTGGCTCCAAAATAATGAGGAGACCTGGAATCAGGCCCATGTGCACCTCCAACAAGCCATCCGTCGCACCACTGAACAAGCGCCACCGCCGTCCCAACCCAGCCTATGAACCAGGTCAGTGGGTGTGGCTTTCGACCAGGGATCTCCGCCTCCAGGGATCTTGCCGCAAACTCAATCCCAGGTACGTGGGTCCCTTCCAAATTGAACGTCAAATTACACCTGTATCTTACTGTTTATCCTTACCTTCACATTACTGTATCTCACCCACTTTCCATGTGTCTCTGTTAAAGCCCGCTGATGCTCTGGAAGGACAGAGGAGCCTAGATGAGGTCGCAGACCCAGAGGTCGAGGGTCCACAAGATCCTGGACTCCAGGCGTTGGGGTTCCCAACTACAGTATCTGGTAGACTGGGAGGGCTACGGTTCAGAGGAGAGATCCTGGGTCAACGCACGAGACATCGCGGACCAATCCCTTACCAAAATCTTCCACCGCGACCACCCAGAGAAACCAGCTCCACGACCCCGTGGTCGACTCTGATTCCTGCCTGTTGCCCCGAAACTCTGCCTGGACCCGGACTTTGATTATTGCTTGTTGCCTTGAACCTTGCCTGGACTCTGTTTTCCGACTCTAGCCTGATACCCCGACCTTCCTGCCTGTTTTACGGTACAGTTTTTTCTCTGCCTTTGTCGATATGTCTGCCCCCGATGACCAAAGTATGTTTGACTATGATTACGATAATAAATCGTTACAAATGGATCAACTGTCTGCTGGTCGTTCATTACACATGCAACCTTTTGTTAGAACAACTACATTACCTTTAGATGTGATCCTAATGTTTCTGCTTTTCTGCATAACTTTTCCCCCATTTATTTTTCTCACTTTTTAATTTGTTGTCTTTGCTCAATGTGAAGATGAAAACACCTTGTCAAGCCTGATGGATGTTGAGCTTTGCTAGTAAGCTGGAGGTCACAACCTTCTAACACTTCCCGTGACACTTCCTGTGACTGATGACTTTTCTTAATGGTGCTATCAAAAATGCAGTCTCATGGATGTGAAGTGGCCAAGGACAGGCTCCTTTTTGCTCCAGGTAGATTTTACCATTTATAACTAATTCAGGAACAGACTTGCTCACCAAAATCAAAACCCCAACTGAACAACTGCTATCAGATCAGTATAAAATGACAACCACTACCAGATCCTGACCATGCCGTCAGGCAAATATTTCGCACTACTTTCCTGATTTAAAGGTCAACATTAGCTTAAAGTAATACTGTGTCACCTACAGTAGTTCACAAGTACACACACATTTCTATTGTGATTGGGACTAATTATTTTCGATCCCTTCACTTTACCTCTAAGTGTAATTCTCATAAAAACCTTTTACATTATTCATTAAATATGTAATTCAATAGGTTTATTTAAGGGTTAGTTTACCCAAAAAATAAAATTAGTCCTGGTCCCTCCAAGCTCTTCAATGGGAGTAAGCGGGTGTTTGTTGTCAACAGTTCTGAAGACGTTAAATAAAGTGTGCACATCTTTTAGAATGAAATTACTCTGATGTTACACAGCAGCGGGCAGTACATTAGGCTTTACAAATAAATTGTGGTTGGTGTACAGAATGTTACACTTTATATTAAGTGGGCAGTTCCTGAGGAGTTACCATATATATACACTGGTATTGCACCAACTCCACCCACTTTACATATCCCTAAACCTACTCAACTACACCACCTGTTCCAGTTACTCTTATACATACTGCTGTTACAAAATGTAGCTATGTAATTCCTGTTACATGATTACTTATGTATTAAAAAAGTGTTTAAAAAAGATAATTAAAAAGTGTTGTTACCAATGTCCTGTTACACATTTGTATTTACACACACCATTCTGAGGGTTGTTACAAATGTGTAGTTTCAGAAATATTACAGATGTAGATACTATGTAGCAATGTGTACTGTGGTTACATACTAAATACACTTACTATGTAAGTACACATGTATGAGGGACACTCAATATAAAGTGGGACCGAATAAAGTTAATCAAATAAGTTTATCCTTTGGTTTCTGCATAGACCTGTGGTCACCTCTCTTGCTATTTACACTATGTGTGTGAATTTGGTGGGCTGGGCTAAACAGGCAGTGATGTAGAACCAGGTGTTGATCTTTTTCGACTTTGCAGTGTTTAGCCACATTAATGCATCTCTATTATAGGTGGCACATTTTACAAGCTCTCATTTTGGCTTAAATGGCTTTAAACATAAGCTGTTTGTGGACTAACAATACATTTTTGGAGTTCTGAAACTACAGAATGTTTTTTAATAGCACAACGGCCTCTTATATATTGAAATATCAAGGACATATTGGAAATTCATTGCTACTTTTTAGACTGCTCTGTTCTTGCAAAAAAATTATTTGTAATGATGGTACACTGCGTAACACTGCATGGGAATCGTAAATCATTTATATTTCGGATTTACAAGAACTTATTATTATTATTATTCACATTCTTGTAGAAATAATACAATTATGATATTATATTATTTGATTTAAACCATAAACAGCACTGGTTTCCTTCTATAGTTTACCGAATCATGCTGTGATTATTTGATTCTTCTATATGACTCTGTCTTGGCCTGTTGGCTTGTGTAAAAGTATGTGGATTCAGATCAATCACTGCCTCTGTGTTTCCCACGCCCCCTCATTCCACAGGTGTTAAAGTCTTTTAGCTGCCCAAGTGTCTGATGGGTTCTTTCATTCATTGCTTTGAGAGATGGGCCAGTGCTGTTATTAAAACAATTGCTGTCGTGCAGAGAGGGGAGAAAGTAATTACATATCATTCATTAATCACATGCACATGCACACAGCACACACTGGGAAATTACACACAGATTTTTGAGTGTGTGTGTGTGTTTCTTCACATTTAATGAGGGAAAAACTGAAATCTGATCTCTGAAACCTTTGATTCAGCTTTTCGTACATTGGCTGCTTTTAAGAAGAACAATAGGAATGTTTGTCAAAAAGAAAAATAGTCATCCTGCTAAATTGACCAAGAAATTTCCTTATTTCTCAGCCCAGATTTTCAATATGTTTAGTGCAGTTGAGTCATTAGTGCATGAGCAGGGTTTCTATGACAGCATGATGTAAAAGGTGTGTGTGTTCGTGGAGGGAGAATGTTCAGGCAGGTGGCCAGACACTCTCATCACCACGGCAACATCCCAGACAGCAGCCATTGCCACAGCAACAGTGGCTTTGATCTTTAGGAGCCCTGGAAGCGCAACCTTTAACCTAGCAGCAAACACACACACAAGATGGGTTTTCGTGTTTTTTGGGGACTTTCCACAGGCATTATTGTTTTTATAGTGTACAAACTGTATTTTTCTATCCCCTTAGCCTAACAACAACCCCTAAACCTACCCTTTACACAAAACTTTCATGCTATTGTAGATATTTAAAAAAGATCATGCCCTATGATTTATAACCTAATTTCTTCATGGGGACTTGTCAGATGTCTTGCTGGCAATATATATATATATAGTCACAGTTGTGTCCAAACGCAGTATGTTTCCTTACCAGTGTTTGTTTTGTGGTTAGATGCTGAATGGGTAAATGTCACTTACCGAGTTATGATGGTTAATACAGGCAAAAATTTTTTATCTCTTTATCAGACACACACACACACACTGTGCTTTCAAAAGTGTGAGAAGTTTATATTTCAGAATTTCATCCTGTGAAAGCAGAATATTACAAATCTATTACACATAAACATTAATACAGCAGATGACACTGTTGGGCCTCAGTCATTCTGTGATTTATGATAATTATCATAATCTCTCTTCTCTTCTCTTCTCTTCTCTTCGATTTTAAATCTAAGTAAGATTTTGTAAGTATCATGGTAAATGAAATGTCCTTTTAGTGGTGTTATATCAGTACATTTCAAACACGAATACACTTCTTTAAGCCTGTATTAACACAACACGAACAACACTATTTAAGCATGTCTTTGAGCTCTTTTACCATGACATTTTACAGAATCCCGATGATTTGATTTTGCGAGCTACTGTGAGCTACTGAGCTTGGTAAATACATTATAAAAGCCAATTATGTGATGCAAATGTCAAAATGTGTTACTTTACAAATTACAAACTATGGTAAATGTTTTTACGGCATACAATAATATTGTCCTAGGAACTGTACAAGAATAAGACTTTATTAAGTCTTTTGCTGCATGTATTTCCTCATTTATTTACTTTTTCTTTCAGCCTTTTATTTTGCTCACACACTTTACACATTATTTCGTTTACTATTCTATTCTATATTCATCTTAAGTTTCAATCCAGTATTTGTTGTATAACCTATAATGATGGATGATGGACATAGTGATTCCACAAGAATTCAAATATAACCTTGCCGTAAATGAGCTTTATGGAAATGTGTCTGCAATTGTCCATTCATTCATTAATTACTCACTCACTCGTTTGCTCACTCGCTTAATGTGTTGAGCAGTGCACTGAGGTTATGTTGTTAGAACAGGTTGGGGAACTATTTTATCCTGTCAAAGGTTCCCTCTATTTCTCTCCTTTGTCCTGAACCCAGTGTCTCTCCAACAATAACAGCTTCAATAATAGGAGCGAAGGTTAAGACACTCAGATGAATATTTGAAGCGACTCAAATTTCACCTTCACCAGTAGATCTCACCGCATGCATCCAGGGGGCTAACGTCTGAGTGAATGGGACTTTTCCAGCGGTGAAGAAAGAGCAATTTTGGTTTTGGAGCGGTTGATGAAAACAGCAGATAAAATACTCACGCATGTATGCCAAGGCAAATTAGTTATACAACCAAAATGGTTTTCTCTCTCTGTCGCTCTTGTGTTTTTCTTTAAATTCAAAGAAGCCTTGCTCACAGGTATAATACTGCTGAATACAAAGGGCCGCACAAATTTACACAGACATATGGAAGGAAAAGATCTTTTAAGGTAGGATGAATCCTTCTAGTATTATTACAGTAAAACTCTTCCACAGGTCCATGTGGAAAATCTTTTGTAATGTGTTTCCCCAGAGAAACATGATCATTTCTGTGGGGAAACAAAGCTGTGAACTCCAAGAATGGACTGTGAATCTCGTCTCATTGTTCAGCAGATGTTCGCTGCGAATGACTGGAATAAGATGTTTAATACTATGTCATGTAGCCTTCAAAGGAAGTTAATAGTGAACAAATGCTATCTTACACACTCTGAAGGTCTGAAAAGGTCAAAATAACGCACCCCTGAAACTCAGTCTGGATGATAACCTCTTCAATCTTTTCAATCAGATGCTTTGTTTAAGAGTCCATGGCTCATCAAGTGCTCTTTGTCATCATCTGAGACATGGTTAGCATTGGACAGTTCTGATAAAAATAAGGAGTCAATCTGTTCTATCTTGAGACAATAAAAGTGCTGAGATAGGTTTAACAGGTCAGCTCTTAAACATGATGGATGGTGTGCCCATGCATAGCTAGCTTTTCATTTGCCCAGTGATGTTTTTTATTCATCCAGACTGCGCCATCTACTCCGTCTTGCTAAGATTTTCACATAGCATTTTACGACTAATTGACTGGTGACGCAGCAGCCACATGGGGATTTTACAAGTAAATTAAACTCTGTGTTCTTTAACAGAGACTCAGTGTTGAAGGTCACAAGGCTATAAAGTTTGTGAGATGGTGTTGAGTGTGGATGTGTTAGCCACTAACAGGTAAAAGGTTGAACCCCTTAGCAGCAGACAAGTAGCAGAAGAGCTGGTGTTGTCAAAATATATTATGGTGTAGCTTCATCTGCGTTTAGCATTATTGTGATGTCACAAGAGACTCCGCTGACTCTGTGGAACTTTATGATACAGTTGGAAGGGCGCTCTGGAATGGTGGAAAATGTAAATTAGGCTGATTCAGTGGCTCATATTCAAACAGGTTCTGCAGTGGAAGCAAAACAGGAACATTAATAGTTTGGTAATAGTGTGCATTTCTAAATGGCTGTAATGAGATCATTGCCCATAATGACAGTTTGAATTAGCAGACCTGTCTGTGAATAAGCTATGCACACTGCTGTCTTTTCCCTCCTGATGTGTCAAATGTTGACTCAGTCACTGCGGGCTCCATATATCAGCTGCTGTGTGTGTGTGTGTCTGGATGTGAGTGTGTTCATAGCAGCAAATTTGTGGAGGTGTCAGCTATGTGTGTAGGACATTGAACACACTAAACACACTATCTGCAACCAATAACAGCCCAGAATCCATATATAACTGAAACCATTGTTAAAAAATGTGATGTTTATTCATTTGAACATTGCAATAAATCATTTTAAGAAAGAATCATTTGAGAAAAAATCATAAACCTGGCCCTACAGTCATGGCATTGTACGGTTATAAAGCAAAAGCTAATACACTATTTAAAACCAAGTGCCTCATGTATAAAACTTCAGAATAGATTTTTTTAAAAAGAAAAACCACGAAACCTCATCTACACTGTAAAAATTGACCATGATTCTATCTGTAAAAAACTGTGAAAATGCTACAGTAAAAACCTGTTAAATGGTTAATGGTAAATTCATATTACATTTTGTTTGAACTTGATGTCTTTTCTTTGAAGTAACCATGTTTCTTCTTATTTTTTTGTATGAATTATGTTTATAAGGGTATTTCAATCACAGCTGCTGTTTTTTTTTACTGTACATTTTACAGATTTTTTTACAGTGTACATTTAATTTATTTAATTTCTGTATATTTTGTCATCCAGATATGCTATTGTTACATTGCATACAGTGTTGCAGCTGACATCAGATATACCTTGAATGTTTTGGTAAAACAATATGACGTCACTGAAATTGAGAGACAATTATTACTGACAGGTAAAACAACCAGTCACATTTTGCTTTGTGCCATACCATGTTTAGGGACATGGAAATGACACCACAATAAATGGCAGGTGTGTAAATCGCTTGGATTTATGAACTTTACATATTTCACATATTCATTAATTGTTTAATTGATTCTGATTAGAGCTCTTTGTAACAGTTGTAAACACAACAGCTTTCTCCTCCATTGAGGAGCATCTTGGTTTCCAGACACAACACTAAAGAACGCAACACAAAGAAATCTCCCAGAAATCCTGTATAATTCAATCAGCATGATGATGACTTTAAGACTCAAAAATCAGACATTCAGCCAACAGTCCATGTCATCTGAGGCTGTGACTGACTATATGAGCACTTCACATGCACATTTATGCTTAAGAATGACCTTATACTTTAGATTGGATCTGAGCAAGGGGGCTTAGTTAGGGACTGTCAAGGGACCTCATGAAGCTGGAAGAAGGTGTAATTTGTAAGGTGGGTGAAATGGAAACAGGGCCTCATGAAGGCCATGGTCACAACCTTTAGTACTATATTTGCAAATATAGATTTACCTACACTTTTTACACAAAGTACCAAGACATACCATGGTATCATCACAGTTTTGTTTTGTTTTTATTAAGTGAGGGTTATTAAACAAAATTTTGCTTTTTTTCTAGAAAAATGGAAAAAGTAGGAGCCCACCGAGACGTCTTCTGTGGAGGAAGCAGAGGCCGGGGGCCCAGGGGCGGACTCGACCATTACCCGGGCCGAAGTAGCTGAGGTAGTTAAGAAGCTCCTCGGTGGCAAGGCACTGGGAGTGGATGAGATCCGCCCTGAGTACCTTAGGTCTCTGGATGCCGTGGGGCTGTCTTGG
>JAUMHI010000033.1:1780516-1793941 GCA_032359435.1 Enteromius unitaeniatus
TAGATCCGTTACTCCTCCACATCGAGAGAGGCCAGCTGAGGTGGCTCGGGCATCTGTTCCGGATGCCTCCTGGACGTTTCCCTGGGGAGGTGTTCCGGGCATGTCCCACCGGGAGGAGGCCCTGGGGACGACCTAGGACACGCTGGAGGGACTATGTCTCTCGGCTGGCCTGGGAACGCCTCGGTGTTCCCCCAGAAGAGCTGGAGAAAGCGTCTGGGGAGAGGGAAGTCTGGCCATCCCTGCTTAGACTACTGCCCCCGCGACCCGGTCCCGGATAAGCGGAAGAAGATGGATGGATGGATGGATAGATGGATGGATGGACTGTATTTATCTGTAAATTATACTTAAAAATATAAAATCTAAAACGTTGTTAACATAATTTTTATGGATTTCTTTCACAGTGTACGTAAAAATAAATAAAAATGCAACATTTTTAGATTATTTGGCATTAAACCATATTGAAGTGTGTTGTTTTGTACACTCTGTGCCCATTTTGTATGTGCATGTGTTTTGTCACCAGTATATTTGTGATCCACAAGCCGGCATGTCTTTGGAAAACTCTCTCTTAAATGCAATATTATTGTTTTTGACTTGTCTTTTACTAAATGCGTGCTTGTTTGTGCAACTCTGGCACATATTTCATATACTATCATTGTATCGCTTTGGGCTTTTGTTAGGAATTTGTCATTTTACAATATACATCATAAAACACGTGCAAAAATACACAAAGTCTTAATTATTACCAAATATTTCCAGTTATTGTATTGTTATTGTCAATTCACCGTCTGGGTTTAATTTAGCTCATAACGTTTACATTTATACAATCATATCCGGATATAATTCATGGTTTCAAGGAATCTCATTGTAGCTAAAAGCAAGTACAAATCCTTCTTCACGGTCAGTGGATGGTTCCTTCCAAATGCAAAATACACATTTTAAAGAACTCAGTTTTCTTTGGCTTGCAATTACAGTGTCTTTTCCCAGCAGCATTGGTGAGTGATTGATATCACAGGACATGAGATGGCTTTGGTGCCCTTACAAAAAAAAAAGTTAAATAAATTAAACAATCTTTCTCTCAAGACCAGGGCTGTTCCCAGATGAAACTTTAGTCATCTGGAAAAAGAGACCTATCAAACCCAAATGATAAAATTATTTTATAGCACTTCAATTAACATGCTGTTTAATTTAAGAGTTGGTGCAAGTGGTAAAATTCACTGCAACTCTCACTCTCTCTCTTTCTCCCTGTCTCTCTTTCTGTCATTGGATTGCTAACTTTGTGGTCTGCCACATTGTCTGGACTCATTTGTGTTTGAGGTTTAGAAGCTGTGATGTGGTGTGTGTGACTGCATGTGTGTATGATGTGGTTATAGAGCATACTCTTTAAAGCAAACTGCATCAAACCAACGATAAACAGAATCTGTGCCGCCTTTATGGCTCATATCACTCTGAGAGGCCGAATCAGCGAGCCTGACTTTTGGCTTTTGTTAGCGTACATGTATATGAATATGAGTATGCGAGCCTCAGTCTGTCTGTAAGTATTTGAAGTTGAAAGCACTAACAGTTCACTGCTGGCATTTCAAAGTTGGAATACCAAATATGATGTGTGTGTGTGTGGGTGTGTATGTTGAATTTTGTCGTGGTTTCACAGTCATCATTATATATTCATACATCATAGAACACATGGCCTGTGATCGCAATGGGTGTTCCCTGACAGAATGTGTAACAGTATGTGAGCTTGCATGTGCAGATTGACTAAGTGCTTCTGATGACTAAGGGAGTTTTGTTGTGAGTGTGTGTATGTGTGTGTGTCTATGAAAGAAAGATGAAAACAAACGGCGAACGACGTTATCGGATTTCAGGAAAAAGCACCTGATTCCTATTCTCCACACATTCCTGCCTTTTGGTTGAGTCTCTGGCAAATCCCTCTCTTCTCCTCCTTTGCTACCCCTCCCTCTCTCTTGCTCTCTTACTCTGTCTCTCTCACTCACTTTCTGGAGTGGCAGTAATTGATTCAGCTTTGTGATGAAGGGTTGGGAGAGGAAGAGAGAGAGACTCTCTACTTCTCCTTTGATTTTTAATTCCCCTTTTCTCTTCTCCTCTTTGATTATCGCTTTTATTCTTTGCGCGTTGCTGTCTGTGACAGTTTAAATTGATATTCAAAGCAGATTAAAGGTTTCTTTGCACATGTGTCTGTGTTTGTTTCTATGTTTAGTTTACATGCAAGAAGGTATTTGTGTTTTTTATGTCATACTCTTCCAGTAGTATTAGTATTACTACATTTCAATCAATGATTAATAAAACTAAATAATTACACATAGAAACACATAGCACATAGAAGGAGAGAGCAAACAACAGTGCATATAAAGCATAGTTAAGGAAGACAAACTGAAATGCTGTAGAGTGCAAACACACCCAGAACTGAAATATATAAAAATATAGTTTCCCAAAAAAGTATTTGGACAGCTATTGCACACTTAATATGACTTTTATAGCTAAGAGTGACACCTCTTTTCTCAGAATTAACCATTTTTAAAATCAGGCTTCTCTTAATAGTAATGTTAATAACCAATTACACTTTAGATTTCAGATATAGTTCCTGAATTTATGATTATTAATACTAACAAAATACTACAAAGTATTAGTTAAATATTACACTAATATTCTTTGTAGATGTATTAAGTAATTTCCCTGTAATTTCACATTGCTTTTAAAACCTAAAATTCTTTATAGGACCCACATTTTTATATTTAATATTTAAAATTTTCAGAATTAAAATGGTATGAATGTATACACTATATTTTTAATATAAATTGCAAAACAATTTATGTGCTTATTGTGTATTAATAACGTCTAGGTTACAAACGTAACCCATGTTCCCTGAAGGAGGGAATGGAGACAACAAAACAACGGAGAAACAAAAGGCCAATGCATATTGGCATGCACAGATTGCATTCAGGTGCACCTCATCACTACATGAATATAAGAGTATAATATAACTGCAGTGCACCTGCAGGTTTTCGTTGAGGAGCTGAGCCGGCGTCAGTGCGACCCCAGAGTCATGGAGTGAAAGTGTAACGTCTCCGTTCCCTCCTTCAGGGAACGTGGGTTACATTCGTAACCTAGACGTTACCCTTTCAGTCGAATCGTTTCAACATTACATATGCGAACAGCTGTGTGCCAGTGCATCCCTGCCAAGGGGTGCCTCCTCGAGGGATTAATACAACTCGGGGGAGGTTGTGACATGCGCCGAAGCGTAGACCACTTTGATGGTTGATGTATGCTCTGGCTGCAGTGTTGTCCATCTGGACCAACACATGCTTGTGGCGCTGCATCAGTTGAAAGCGACGCAGGGCCAAAAACACAGCTAACAACTCGAGGCAGTTGATGCCACAGCAGTCAGGCAACCCGAGGATGCTTTGCTGTTTCATACAGCACCCCAGCCTGTGGAGGAGGCATCCTTGTTGACCACAACATGCCAGGACACCTGCTAGGGGCTCCGGCTCATAGGAAGGCAGGGTCTGACCACGGCTGAACAGGTGGTGACACTCGGGGAAATGCCAATCCGGACAGTGCCATGCCCATCTCGGGACTCGATTGTGCTGAAGCGGTCTGAAGCAAGCCCAGTGGCTTTACTGCAGCTGCCATATTTTAGAGGGACCGCTGTCTTGTGCCTAAAGAAGAAGTTCAAGCACCTCAGCACTGCATGCACATGCTCATTGGTGAGGCGGGCTGTATGTTGAGTCCAGCTCCATACCAAGAAAAGAGATACCCTCCTCTTCTTTGGGAGAGTTTGCTCTTTCCCCGGTTACCCTGAAGGACCAGATGGCTGAGGTGTCGAAGCACCAAGTCCCTACCACCAACTGGGCATACTGACACGCTTGACCCCATGAGCAAACCGCTTTTTGGTTTGCGCTGACGTTAAATCGAGACATGAAAGTACACATCCTTCAGGTTCATGGCTGCGAACCAATCCTGGGCCGACTGTACATTTTTAGGATGCACTTCGGGTTGAGCATTTTTGAACGACTGTAACCAGACTCCCAGCCGGGTCGCAAGGGGAATCAAGGGAACATTGACCGCCATGCTTGCTCGTGCAGCTCGGGACATGCAGGGCCCAAGGCAGAAAGCTCGGCCCGCGAAGGAGGACGAGAGCTCACATGCTTTGGAAGGCATACGCAGCTGATTCAGCCAGCGGTAGCACTGTGCGGGCATGCTCTTGGCTGCCCCGCCATCGAGCGTGGAGAGGGGGGAGGAGCTGGGGCGCGGTGAGGGAAGGAGGCCCGCCACAACCTGCCAGCTCCGCGTCCACCTCCGGGAAGAAAGGCACCGGGGGGAAACGTGGGAGTACAGCAGTTCCTGCAGAGGGCACTGTCCTGGCAAAACGTCCAATTCACCACTGACTCTCCCTCTGATGCTGCAATAGACATCTCATCTGTCTGCATCGGAGGAGATGCTCGGCCTACTGTGCAGGGGAAGCAGTCTGTTCTGGAAACCCTACAGAACGATGTGACAGGGCAGAAGTTTGCAGGTTGTTTATGCCCGGCGGGAACTTTCTGCGCGGTCTGCGTAAGATTCGCCAAGCACCTCTGGAGGTGCACTGCATTCGTGCCTTCTTATAATCACATTTTGATGAGGTGCACCTGAATGCATTCTGTGCACGCCAATATGCATTGGCCTTTTCAAAGACAAAGACAAAGACAATTCTGAAAAAAGATAAAGCTGTGGCAAAAGGCTGTAACTTCAATTTTAGTCGAAAGTGAGTTATTGATAGTTTTTAGAATATTCAACACCTCCTTTATCATGTGGATAAGTATCTTGAGTCAGCTTCATTGTTTTTTCGAGAAAGTAATGCGTTGTCTTAACAGTACCTTCCAAAAGCCCTAGAGAAATGAAGTTAGAACACCGTAACACCTGTTTTGAAACGCTCTAATTAAGTTACGGTACTGTGTCTTTGTTTTACCATAAAATAAAGTTTGCCGTGTTTAAGTTACGGTGTTGCTTCGCAATTAAATCTATATCCTACCTTTTCTTGTAACCAAATAAAATCCATGGCAATGAATGTCATCAGAGATATTTAATCCACAACAATCCACAAGAATTCTGAGGCATTGTTCTTGTCTGCTGACGTTCACATCAATCAAATCAAGACGTCCTTTAGGCTAGGCTATTTTTGTGAATAAATCTGTGGCTCTGAACAAATCGTGAGTCAATGATTAATTTAGCCATTCATGAATACAGCAATTTGCTTATTCATACAGGTAAAAACAATCCATTGGAAAAGTGGAAGTTACTGCTCTTTGCCTTGGGATGATATCTTTTTGCATACAATTCAAAGGCAGAGGACAGTAACTTAAAAATAAGGGTCAAAAAGTCTTGAGCTCAAGATTTTTTATGTAGATAAATTGCATTATTAAAACATCTAATTGCCAGATTTACAGTGTCCTAGCTATAATTAATTTGGCTGGACAACAAAAAATCTTTAAAGTCATTTTTTAGATCCACACTCTAGTGAGTTAAGGTCTTTTGCCTTTGTAGGGCAGAATTGGTCTCACTGGCGAATTCCCATATGTAACGTATATGAAGACATTTATTACACTATTTATTAATCTTTGTTCATGACAATACAGTCATTCACTGTTCATGTTAGCTCACAGTGCATTGGCTAAATTAACAAACCCAACTTGTGATTATAATAATGCATTAGTAAATAATAAAAAAATAAGAAAAATAAATGTTTTAGTATTGTTCATTATAAGTTCATGTTACAGTAATTAATGTTGAAAGTGCTACCAGTATGCTATATTAAAGGAAAACAGCACACAATGTTTTGTAAAGCATGATTAATTTTGCCCTTTAACCTTTGCAGCACTCAGGAAATGCCTGTTCATGTGGGAGGTCTTGTGTTAATCTGTGTTAATCTGTGTCAACACGTGGGCTTCATGTATATTTATTGTACAGTAAAGTACAGCTTTGGCCTGTGTGAGTCATCCTCTTAAAGTTGAAATTAACATTCCTATTTTGAAAGCTTTCTAAAAGTCCACACAGGAGTCAAGTACTCTTGGGAAGTTTGTATTTATGAGTTTGGACATTGTAATCAAGGCTTCAGGTGCATTTGATCATTTGGCTTGTGCAAAAGTACCGTTTTCTACTGTAAATTAAGACATTAATTAGAAACTAATAAGAAAGTTACAAGAAAGAAAGATTCTTACTAGTAACTACTGTATGAGACCACAATAGTGTTTGGTTCATTTATCTCATAAATGTGATCTTTCCAACATGACTTGAATAGTAATAGTAATAGCCTTATTTTATCACCCTTTGTTGCTGTTAATATTTTCATCTTCCCAGCTTAATATGCACTTGATCTATTAATAATGTTTTTGTGTTATGTCGTGATTGTCTGACACCTGTGAGTTGTAATAACTGTTTGTTTTCTGAAACAGTCTCTCCAGGCTTTGGTGACATTTCCAATTTGGTGTGGGCATATGTGTGTGCGAGACTGTGCGCTAATGTGTGTGTGTGTGTTGTATTCATTGTGAAGACACTGATGGTTTGGGATATTTCTGTCAAGTAGATTCACCAGGCCACACGTCTGTCTGTTAATGTGTGAAAACCAGTGAGACATCCACATTTACAAACCAAACACACACACAAAGTGAGCGCTGATTATTGCTGTCATTAACAGCTGGTTGGAATCCTTACAATCAAAACAAACAACCTAGGGGTGGGAACAGTTGCCAACGGTTACCATGTAGCAGAAACACATTTCTTACACAGTATTATTTTATTTTTTTCCCTCTGGTATGCCCTTATTTCTTGCTTTTTTTACTCTTCTTAGTAAATACCAGCCACAGAAGTGGTTTAAAGGGGTTTAAATGGGTACTGTAGCAGAGCAGAAGTGATGCATACGGACGGGATGTGTCTTGAGGTGAACAGAAATGTGTGGATCACCTTTAGGCTCTGTCTTTATAGCAAAGGACAGGGTGACCGGCAGAACACTGGGATGAGGAATTGGAGCTGTATGTAATTATGTGTTGAGGTTTATGTGTTTGCATGGTACAGAAGTCAAGTCAGGTAGCATAAATTAATGTGTAAAACATACATTGTAAATGTATTGATATTTAAAATGTATTGATTTCATTAAATTGATGTTGATTTTATTGTAATAATTGAAAACAAATATATATATATATATATATATAAATTACTTCAAATATGTAATATATTTAAAGTAGGAATTTTAGTATAGTATAAATTTTGTAGGAATCATTTCATGAAATTGATTTTGTAGTTGTGTTGTATGTTACATTTTGGAATACATGTACATTTTACATCCATTACTATTAATGAATGTCTAACTAATATACACACTGTTTATTTATTTAGGTTTCATGCACAAATCAGTAAATCTGAAACTCACATTAATGTTAAAAAACAATGGTGTTTTAACTATTTATTACTTAAAGTGCCCCTGTTATGCCATTTTAAAGGTTGCTAATGTTTTCTCTTAAAACAGGTTTACATGTATGCAAGGTCAAAAACTACACTTTTTGGCATTACTAGAGGTGCTTTCTGAGAGAATACGTCAACTAGTTAGCAAGGACTACCATGGAAAGTGCTTGCAATTTGCTTTTGTAAGCGGACCAGACACACCTCTACATTGTGAACTTCAACACTGTATGCATAACACTGCGTTAAGCCATCGTTTATCATTACTTAAACCAGTGAGACAGACAGACAGTCAAGCTGAATCTATCACAATGTTTAGACTACATTTGGCATCTTGAGAGGCTGGAGGAAAGGTTGGATTTTATTCTGGATTTGATAATGAAACGAACTGTATAGACCAATTAACTGCCAGTGATTGTTTTTGGTTTGTTTAGTTTTTCAGTTGCCTGGATTGCATTTCAGTTTGTTCTAGCCCAATGTAACACCTAGATGCAAAGAGTAATAAAAACAGTAAGTATCAAATCTGAAACAGGGCGCAGTATAAAAGGATTTTATGTGTGTGTGTGTGTGGAGGGGGGGGGGCGGGGGGGGGGTGCAAGGTGATAGATAGATAAGTTCTTCTGTAAGTTCTGATTGGACCCAGAGAAAAATTGGCAACAAAAAAAGAATTACTTACAGGTTTATTTATTTGTTTGACATCAACTGTCATAAAACTCAAAACTGTTATTTTCAGTGAAAGCTGACATCATCCATTACGTCAGCCGTTTGAACAGGCTTCTCTGATCTAGCGCTACAGGTCTGACCAGGTCTTAGAGTGCTTAGAGCTACCATTGCCATATAAAATATGGAATGAATCAGGGCATAAATAATGTATGCTAAGGTCGTAAAGAGAACATGAACGTGTGGTAGTGTAACATGGATTTATGGCCTAACTGTGTGTTCATACAATTGAAGGTCAAAGATCATCATTCGTTGCATGTTACACTATGTCTACTGGTTAGAAGTGGGAATAGCATCTTTTCATAGCAACCTAATAATTTTATCATTTGTTAAATCTACTTTCTTCCCATGAAACGGGTGTTTATTTTTCGTTTAATTTGTTTATTTGAATCATGTTGTAATTGATGTGTTCTTGGCATGAACAAGGAAGTAGAACTCAAATCTACAGCCTTACTTAAGCAAATACTTCCTCCCATACAGTACAACAGGACATTGCTATTGCAGATATATTGCTGTGTTTATTTCTCCAAGGCTCACAGACAGAGAAAAATGCTCACACATCTGGTCCAAAGGAAAGCAGCCAGGTTGCGTGTTTGTGTATGTTTGACATTGGTTACTCTTCCATCGGCACTGTTTTGTCTTAGCTTTGATTGTCTTTCTCTATGTGCCAATTCTGACATGTCTTTTTCTCTTTCTTTGGTTTTCTGGGTGTCACCTTGCTCTAGGGCTGTAGGGGGGTAGCGGTGGAGTGCTAGCGCAGATCAAAGCCTCCTGGCTGGGTCAGTGCTCTCCCTGTCCCCTCTCCGAGCTCTGGAGGTGCTGCTACTCACAGCTGGTGCTGACTTCAGGCTACCGATGTCTGCCGCAATCGGCACTGTCAACTGCAATCAGGGACAGAGTGATGAACGTAGTAAACACAGACACACACAGACTTTTTATATTACCCCTCTTATAGACGTCATGGTTTTCATACTAAAATAATGCTATTTTCTATGCCCTACCTCTAAACCTAACCCTCAAAGAAAGCTGTTGAAATTATTAGGTCTGACATGATTTGAGTCTTGCAAATGTGAGGTTGACTCCAGAAGTAGGTTTTTAACATGTTTTACTTTATTTATGAGGACATTAATGAAAAGTCAGATATGTACATACACTAATTTTTTTAAGACTTTTAAAATTGATGTGTATTTGCGATCACATAGTTTGTGATCAGATGACTGTAGCAGATCATTTTGGGTCACTCTGTATGTCTTCGCCGCTCACATTTTGATAACAATCTTTGTCCTTTGGAGAGGTCGGATGGTGAGCTGTGTATCTATTTAACATTCCTGTGGGAAGGGAAAGTGCAGAACAAAGATTCTGGAGGTTTAACCTCAAATATCCGATGAGATGGACAGCAGATTCAAATGAAAACATTCTTATTTTGTTTCTCTTTTTCTCTCTGTGAAAGATGCAAACACTGCTTTGACACCATAGTCTCATTTGCCAGGAGCTACAAATACCTTGAGTGAGTGTGTTACCATACAAAAATACCTCTTGTTTAATGTCAAATACCTCCACATATTTTTTCTACTTCCCTGGAGTGTATTATAGTGTTTAGACTTTAGTGGGGCTAGTTTTGTTTTAAGAAAACTGAACAAACTGAGGTAGATTTCTCAGTGATGTGGTTTCTTGGTTTGTATTATAGCATGATACATGTATCATGATCTGTGTATAGGTGGTATAAGTAAGTAGGTGTCTGCCTCTTCTATCTTGCCTGTTGATTCCGCATCACAATTGTTTTGAGTGTGAAGGAAACAGTTTACTCAAAAATGGAAATATCATTATTTACTTACCCTCGTGTTGTTCCAAACTTTCCTTCTTCAGTGGGAAAAAATGTAAATTAGAAATAATGTACTGCTCAGTATTTCCATACACTTACAATATGAACTGAAGCATTCAAGCTTTAAAAGCACCATATAAGTCTGTGTTTTCTATTCCAAGTAACCTGAAACCATGCGATAGCTTTGTGTGAGGAACAAACTGGATTTTCTTTTTTGAAAATCTTGACGGCTGTCTAGCTGTTCTTGGCATGTTTATCATGCCTAATTCATGAACAAGTTTTCAGCTGAATCTTTAATGGAATGTTTGATCTGGTTCATAAAACAGTTCCTTCACAAATTGAATTGATCCAGTTTAAGATAAACTCACTGACTCTTTGATCTAAGCAGCAGTTAAAGCATTGGAGAGAGAAAAAATATATAAAGGAGTGATTTTGCACTCTTTTTTAAGCTAGAAATAGTAATTTTATAATAAAATTGTATTAACATTTTTCTTTTTGTTGTGAAAAAAAAACTGCTACCATATTCCTTAAGAACGTAGAGCCCGTCCAACAAGAAAATAATTTAGCAATAAAGAAGGGTGTTTTGCATATCGCACCAAGCATTACAATCACAGTTGCAGATCAAATTTACATATACCAGGATACAATTTGAAGTCAGTGTGAGTACCGTGTTTTCACCCCGGGTAGCTTCTCTGGTAAAACAGAACCTAGAACAGGTTGAATATGTGTTCCTGTCCATTAATGTATCCAACCATGTGAAGGTTCTGCCAGTAGTAGTCCTGGAGTTCAAGATATATGATGGCAGCAAATTTGTGGAAACAAAACTGCAAGATTTAATTGAACAGGAGAAGAGAAGCAGCTGAGGCCTTGGTAGTTTTTCGGTAGGGGTTGGTAGGGTCAGTGCCCATACAAAAATGCAGAGGAATGTAAATGGCTTAGGTTTCCCTGCCCTCATCATTCATAACACTCTCTTAATGTTGAACACCTGCTCACATTAGGATATATTTTTATTTGAAATACTAAAGAAATTTTGTGGGTTTGTTGGTCAGGAATACCAAAACATACCTGGTTACAGTAATGTTCGCTGACTGCCCATGCTCCCTGCTGAAAGAGTGCTGAAAATGCATGCGCCATTAATTAATTCATTAATATTTTTCAGAAGACATATGCCCTATGTATTTACAAGTAATTTTTGATGATTCACAGACTGAACTTTGGCTGGCCTTTGTGCAACTTAACTGGATTCAGTTCAACAATTAATGCTGTGCTGATGGACATGCTGAAATTTTATATAGAGCATTTAGGCAAACCTGACAGCAGGATATGATGAAAACTTTATTCCTGTTTTGGTGACAACTTGGTGACTACTTGGTGTAGACTACTTGGTGAGAGCTTGTGGACATTGGAGCAATTTCTAATAAGTACTTTCTAAAAAACATTCAAGTCATTCTTCACAACTGCACATACAAAAAAGCAAGTACTAAGATGATCTCAAAGACCTGCAATGTCTCTTTTTTAAATAGCAAATTCAACAAAGAAATTCAGAAGGCAGCAGTCACACTGCAGGAGGAATGCCCTAAAGTTACCATCAATAAGGATGAGGATGTTTGATGACAAAATGTCCTCCAACCAATACGCTCGTATAGGTCGCTTGTACATAGCAGCGAAATACAACCCATCATAGTGTATGCTACACTTGCGCCCCTATCAGCAGAGAAACATTAGCACATTAAGCTTTGGTTTAGCTCAGGTTGTACAGCGATGTGTTAGAAGACAAGACTGATCATGCGCTCATGGGTTTGTTTTTTTTTTAAAATTAAACACCACTTTGTCAGAGATGGATCTTTTTTCTAGACAATGACATCCAACACACTTACCTCTTTACATTATCATCAATTATCATGTGTTTGCCAGAAAGAAATGCACCAGAGTATGTTCTCTCAGATGAGTGATGCATGGACTGCATCAAATAGGTTCACTGTTTCTATTATAAAATCAATATTGTGAGAATAAATGTCATCCCCTCCTGCCAAGAGTTCATGGAGAAGCTGGTCAAAGACAACCTGGGTTAAATTTATGAGTGTCACAGCAAAGGGTCTGAATACTTAGGACCATGTGATATTTCAGTTTTGAATCTGCAAAAATGTCAACAATTCTGTGTTTTTCTGTCAATATGGGGTGCTGTGTGTATGTAACGATCAGCTGGATGTGCCAGCTCAGCATCGGATGGCACTCCAGCGCTCTACGAACTCTGTGTGTCTTTTCATGCCTGGACTCATTCCTTGAACTCTTGTCTCCACCGATCTCGTTGTATTTTTATTATTGTATTGTATTAGTATTATTGTATTTTCTGTTATCGACCTCGCCTGCCCGGGCTACCGATCTCGCTTTGCTCCCCTGGATTCTGTTCGCTACCCACACGACTCACGCCTGGAATCTGACCACTCTCTTGCTTAGCCTTCTCTGTTTATGTTCGCCAGTGTTGACCCAGCCTGTCTGTCTATGCTCTGTCTCAATAAAACAGCTTGCACGTTAATTCGAACGCTTCCTCGACTCCTTCCCGTGACAGTGTACATTAATGACGAAAAAATTAACTTAAATGATTTTAGCAAATGGCTGCAATATAACAAAGAGTGAAAAATGTTAAGGGGGTCTGAATACTTTCCGTACTCACTGTATATGTGGACTAGTTTCCTTACCCCTTATTTAGTAGCAAAAAGGACAGCTAGGGAAGTCAGCAAATCACAATATTGTATTTTGTGTAAATGTTTATATTTTAATTGTTCCTTCTATTCTATGTTTATAATGCTATGAAATCAGCAGTAGTAACTATGATGCTTAATATATAATTACAGTGATTCAGTTTAATTAATTGAATTAGAAACCCACAATAACAAAAAGAAAAAAAAAGTTTTATCCCCATTTTTTAATTTAATTTAATTTTATTAATATATAATAACAAGTGAGATTTCAATAATATTTGTATTACTGTTTTTGTCAGAAACTATTTTTAGCAGAACTTAAATTTACAAACTTAATTAAAAAATGTATATGTATATTTTTGTTTTGAAAATATTTATTGTGTGGGTACAATTTCATAAAACAAAAAAGTACAGCAAGGCATGCTGTATTGATGTGATACATCATGAGAGTCGAGTGGATCCATTTGCAATGCTTGTTTAATGGAGGTATCTAAGGCAACCACACAGGTGAAGATACAGTCCACAGTACAAAGGGGGCAGGCAGTAGAATAGTCGTAGTCCAGGCAGAAGTTCAGGGCAGGCGGCAGAGAATCGTAGTAGTCCAGGCAGAAGTTCAGGGCAGGCGGCAGAGAATCAAACACGGAAAAACCAGGCAAGAAAACAAACACGGGAAAGTCTTCAGGAAATACGAGGGAAACGCTTAGACACGATAGCCGAGGCAAATCGATACTT
>JAUMHI010000033.1:1795164-1809209 GCA_032359435.1 Enteromius unitaeniatus
TGTTCGCTGCCTCGTCAGCTCTTTGTTTTTTCCTCCGTGTTGCTAAATAAATGTTCAAAGTCTAAGCTCCGTGTCCTCCGCTCCTTGCTCCGCTGAGAAGCGCGCACACACGCACCACTAAACGGACCGATCGTGACAATAACTCACCATAAAATTATATGATTTGATATGAATCATTTTTCATGATAGTTTGCTGGTTTTTGCTTTAGAGTTACTGTCACTGTAAATATGTAGTATTTTTTGCAGTGTGGATTTGTACATGTCTGTGTGGGTTTGTGGATTGGGTGGACCTCATTAGAAATGCTTAATAAAGCCTGCAGTCTTAGTATCACACTGAGAAGCTCATTAAAACTCAGAAACTAAATCCAGCTGCCCTGCAATATATATGCACACACACACACACACACACACACACAACAGAATGTAAGTTGAAGCTTAATGTAGCTCTCTGCTGTTAAACTGTTCACAGAAACAATCATTAGCACATAAGAGTAACAACATATTCTGATTTATGATTCAAACAGACCTGAGACAAATAGTTGTATGTGCTACATACTAATCCCTTGTTAGTTCCAATGTAGGTTACATGTGTAACTCATCGATTTGTCTGTCCTGATATACATTCATAAATGGTGTCCACCCTCCATTCCCGCCTTCCTCTTATTGTTTTCTTTCTACTTACTTGTCCACTCAGGCTTGCTAAATGAATGCATTGTCTTTGTAGCAGTTCATTGAGGAACATGACTGTTCTCCACAAACAAACCTTCTCCACTAATCAGTGGTCTAATGAGAAGGGCTGTGTGCTTGTGAATGAGCAGTTGTGAGAGAGTTCTGTCAGACAACCTCCATGACATACAACAATACAGCAAACTCTGTTAACTCTGCTTTCTTGCATTATTTAAGCTATTAAATGAATATTCCAGCATAAATACGTTTAGGGCATGTTGAAGCTTTAAAAACAGTCCCTTCCTAAAATTATAAAAACCTTTTTTCAGTTTGGTAGGTCACACTTTATTTTAAGGTTCAGTTCTTGCTTTGAACAAACTAATAACTATGTCATTTGCCTAAAAAAAATAGCTGTTTATTAATAGTTCGTAAAGTAGTTGTTACATTTAGGTATTACTGATGTAGAATATGGTCATGCAGAATATGTGCTTTATAAGTGTCATGATCAGCTGGATGTGCCAGCCTGCGCATGGCAATGCAGCTCCCTGCAAGCTGTGTGTGTGTTTTGTGTCTGTTTTCATTCATGGACTCGCTTCAATGAACTCATGTCTCTGCCCACTCGTTGGTTGTCTAGGTGTTTGATTGTTTGCTCCACCCCTTTGACCTACTTTGACCTGTATAAAACCCGGAAGTGTTTGTCTGTCTCCTCACGGTCCATTGCACTGTCTTCCTGTTGTTTTGCTACTCCGTGTTTATCGCTGTGTTTTGATCTGTTTGTTACCGACCTCGCCTGTTTTTTGCCTACGTCTCTGTTTTGCCCCCTGGATCGTATTTGTTGTTACCGACCCTCGCCTGGACTTTGACTACTCTTTTACTTTGCCTCTGCCATTGTTGTTCTGCCGTTATCGACCCTGCCCGTTACGTGCAACAGCTTGCACATAAATCCGCATTCCTCTCTTCCTGAACCTGCCCCGGGAGCCGCTGAACTCACCCTCGGGTCTTACCTGGCTGCCGGGACCACTCACCCCGAACCAGCCTCAGGTATGAACTCAGCCGATGAGGCCAATAATAATCTGTCTGTGCTCCTCTATGCAGTTCAGTCTGTCACGATTGAGGAGACGAGAGGAATGCGGATTTACGTGCAAGCTGTTTAATAAACAAACTCAGAGTACAAACGGGCAGGGTCGATGACGGCAGAACAACAATGGCAGAGGCAGAGCAAAAGAGTAGTCAAAGTCCAGGCGAGGGTCGGTAACAACAAATACAATCAAAACAGAGACGGTAGTCGAAAAACAGGCGAGGTCGGTAACAAACAGATCAAAACACAGCGATAAACACGGAGTAGCAAAACAACAGGAAGACCAAAGGTCTTGACCTTTGAAAGGTCAAAGGGGTGGAGCAAACAATCAAACACCTAGACAACCAACGAGAGGGCGGAGACATGAGTTCATTGAAGCGAGTCCATGAATGAAAACAGACACAAAACACACACACACAGCTTGCAGGGAGCTGGATTGCCATGCGCAGGCTGGCGCATCCAGCTGATCATGACAATAAGTACTAATAAACAGACAATATTATGTTAATAATAGGCACGCTAATAAGCAACTAGTTATTAGTAAGAATTGGTCACTATACTAACGTGTTACTATTTAGTCAGGAGTCATGTTTTGTAACTTTACAATTAGTGCCACTATATTAGTTGTACTCAGTATTACAAAAACAACAGACAGAAATGATTGGAAATCTTTAATTATCTTATCTCTCATTTTGTCTGTGTCATCCGCCCTTTCCCCTATAACCACCTTTGATAGGCTGTGACTGAAAACGTTTTTGAAATGTCACTCCAATCAAGGTTTGTCTCAATGAGTCAGTCTCCAATTGAGTTATTAATTTTTCTTCCCCTGCAGTTATAAACTGCAGATCACAACAACATAAATGCTCTTAAATGTCAGAAAATAAATCATTAAAACATCTTTCAAGACAAGCACATCTGAAAGGTTTCTATTCTGTGTGGAATTATCACCCTCATCATTTTTATTTCCTGTGATATATTGAAATATCACATGGTCGATGGTAACTTTAACTTCAGAATTTAATCAAAGAGCTGCCCATGGATTTAGGTTACAATACATAATTATCCTACTGGGGAATACATATTTATTCATATATAGCTTGCCATATTGCTATATTGTTCTCAATATTCTGTAGGCCTACCCAGACTCAACAAGGTGCATTTTTAAAATAATATTATTTCTATAATATATCTCATATATATATATATATATATATATATATATATACATCTAATATGTGCAAAATGGCTAAGCCTAAAAGAACACTTTTAAAAAGGCATTAAAACATCAAGTTCTTAGTAAAGGGAAAGAAAAAAATTGTTAAAAACAGCCCAATAGGTGGCAATCTGCATAAGTAAATTTTAGCAAAGTAATAAGGTGTTGTTGTCGTATACTGTAGCTCACTTTTTCTTTCCATCTGTTCCCATGGTGACTACTTTGGCACTTTGCTGGAAATGTATTTCCCTTAGAAACAAAAGGCCCAACTAAGTAATGTTTTATGTAATAAGTTCAAGGCGTATTGGTTAATCTTACTGTTAGTAAACCCTTCTTTGGGAATAACCTCCATAATTTTAATGTAAGAGTGCGCACAGCCATTTTTAACTTGAATGTCCAAGGCTTCCAGTGTCAACTCAACTGATGCTGATAAGTCAGTGGCAATGCCAAAATGAAGGCATTTTCTCAATTCTAAGAATACAACTTGCTTTCTTGTGGAGACTGGTCTTATCAGGTTGCCTTGGAAAAACAAACTCACAAAGACATGAAGAATTCAAACACTGCTTTTTGATTGCTGTGATCTTGTTGCTCAGCTGTTTCTACAAGTTCAATTCTCTAAAGTCTGCATTCGGTGCATCCTTGAGATCAAGAATACATCCGGGTACTTTCATGCATCCACTGCACTTGTTTCTGAAGATTGGAATTAAACTTTGACGATGGTTGATGATGACATCCAAGAATACTACTACTATACAGTATATATGAAACGTATTTTTAGTGTTCACAAAAGCAGTACTGGAAAGTACTTATTCAAACAAAGTACCCACTCAGAGAGTGTTGTTTTCAATCACATGTGAACAATGTTAGGGAACAATTTCCGATGGCTACTGATGCACATTTCGTAATGAAATGTAGTGCAAAAAGCTAGTACTTTCAGCTTATTGTTTTAAATACTGAAGGTTCCATCAGTCCAGTTCAATGTCTCTTTACACATAGCCTAAAACATATTGTCTGTTTGGTTTGAACCCATTGGACTGGCCCGTTGTTTTGTTGCTTGCAGTCAGTCCCTCCTCTAACACCTCCATTTGTGAAACACCCACAAGCCTTAAAACTTGTCATGAATTTTGATTTGGTGGGGTTGTATTGGTACAAGTGTTTCACTCTAAGGCTTTTGGATCAATTTTGTATTGTTCTTTGGGAAAACCCCAGCATGACATCAGCATGGTGTGGTTCAGATTGACTTTGCCATAAGAGTCTATTAGAGACTCTCCCACATGTACTTTGGGTTAGTGCATTTGATCAGAAGAAGGTCTGGAAATGATTGTTGTTATGTGGCTTTTGTTTCAAAGAGACTTTTGATTTTGGAGCATTTTAACTGTCCACCCCCCTAAAGTTCAAACGCTATGGCTCTGTTTTACACTTTCTTTTTCAGTCTTTCTCTCTCTGTCTCCCCAGGCCACAGATGATGTATAACTGTTGTGCTTGATATGTCTAGTGAGCTACGCCTTGATGATGCACAAAATATTGGCATAATACAATACATTGTTTCTTCCATTATTTTCTCTATCTCTGTCTCTTGCTTGTGTATTTTATCCTAAAGCAAGCAACTTTAACATCTTTTAATAATACAATAATTCACTCCAATCGGAAACTATCATGTTGTTCCAAACTCATAGGAATCATTAAGCAACACTTGCCATACAACAACAGTCTATTGTGACCAAGGTGCTGCCAAGTTCCAAAAAGAGTACTGTAAAAGTCACCCATAAAACTCTATATTCCTAGACTTCTGAATGCAAACAAGGCTTTAGCTTTTTGATCAGATATTTCGGTAACACTTTATTTTGATGGTCCCTTTTGAACAATCTGTTGACAATAATAATCTTTGCACCTACATGCCAACTACATAACTCTCATTAGAATATTAGTACACTCTCTAATTAAAATCTGCTACTCTTTATTCTTATGGTCTCCCGAAAGACGTTCTACTGAGTATAAGTAATTTTGCAAGTACATATTAACTTATTCTAACCCTAACCGTACCAGTCTACTAATACTCTGCTAGCACTCTATTGAGAGTTAGTAGATATGTAGGTGCAATGTTACTTATAATAAACAGAATACGTTAAAGGGACCATCAAAATAAAGTGAAACCAATATTTCAGTCATTATTCATTAATAATCTTTCCTTGGCCAAAGATTATGTCCAGATTCCAAATTCTGGTCACAAAGCAAGCAGCTTCAGGTGAGGCTAAATTCAGTAAATAATAACTGAAATTTGGGCACTTCTAGTGATGAACTGAAATTAATTTTTACTGAACATTTTAAAGATTTCATTCAGCCAAAACCGGAAAATAATAATTCTTAAATAACTGAAATCCTATGATGTCTTGTTCATAGGTGATAAATAAAACCTGTTAGCCTGACTACGTCAAACTTCTTACTTTAACTCGATTTCAATTCGCTTCTGTACTCAGTCTGAAATAGCAAATCAGCTCCTAGATTATCTCCGGCTCCGCAATACCCGTCCAACCAACAAACAGAGGGCGGACTGAGATCCTTGACGTAGATGCTATTCAACGAATTTAAGATTGTAGTTTAGGTTAGGGAAATCCAAAACGACAGAGGATATGTAGACAATGAAAGTGTTTAACCCACCTCTGTGACATTGCTTCCTGGTGGCAAGTCCATGGCCTTCCTCAGCATTTTTGTGGTCCTTTTAGAGGGTGTATTTCAGTCTCTTTTACCTGCTCGACTTGTTTTGACAGGTAAGTGTATTCTTTCTTTTCCAGCCTTTGAATATGTCCATGTCATGCTGTAATCTTGCAATTAAGTTTCAGCATTTCCGACAAACAGAAAATTAATGAACAACTGGGTTTAACCAATCATAACTTTGACAGTCGAATGCAAATTTTTTTGTTTGTCACTACTGTCAAAAATTAGTTTAGATGCACTAATTGTACAGTGGATGCATACATTTAATTCACATAATCTGCAAAAGTTGTTCACAGTCATCTTTACTCCGGTATTTTGTTCAATGGTTTCACTTTGGCGGCTTCTCTTTTCAAGACTCATGCAGCACACCCGGTTTACAGCGGAAGAAGGAGCTGAGCCAGCATATAATGTCATAACCAAACGTTATGTCATTGGCTTATAGGTACACCAATGATTTTAAACTTCAGCACCCACCCCACCCCCATGAGAAAGTAAACACTTGTCAATTATGTCCGTCCAGACTCTGTCTACGAAGCAAAGCGAAATAGCAGAGTTTAGTATTCCCAGGCTATAAACCTGTTCTTGTTCTCAACAAAAAGCTGCCTTTTGATATTTCAGCCTAAACAGTCAAAATTTTAACATACGACCATTCTTGGTCAGAGTGAATTACAGTATGTCCAAACTGCTGGCTGTAGCTTATCCATGTTGTGTGCATAAACTATACACTGACAGTCAAAACGTTTAATCAGATAAGCACTAATTAACGTCACAGTTTCAGTCAATGATTTTGGCCCTCTAAAAGTCTTTCAGTTGAAACTCTTTTAGTCAAATCTGTTCAGTTGAGTCTATTTCTCACACAAAATTTAAAGACTTGGGATATTTTTAATTATATGTGCTTTTGTGGGTCTTTTACCATATATAACATGAAGGTGAGTAAATGGCAGAATATTCAGTTTTGGGTGAACTATTTCTTTAAAGAATGCAAATATTAGCCCTCTCATGGTTTCTGTGACCTTTCATTTCCCATCTCTACAGCTTTGTATTGATTTTTTATGTGCCTCTTTTAGTAAATGAATATATTCATTGTTTTGATTTGAGCTCTCTGGAGTGCAATAATAGCCCTGATGATAACATGCTATGGACAGATTTGATTGGTGCTTAATTCAGATGGTGTTTAGGTTATGCCTAATCACTTACGGCCACTGCTGACAGGCCCAAACATCTCTCAGGCTCACATTCCACAAACTGCTCCCAAGAGTGGGCCTATTTAATCATTAGCAACCACATTATTAGCATTCTGAAGTTACAAAAACAGCTTTGGAGGCAGCATGAGCTCTTCCTAATATTTTGATGGAGACAGAGAGCGTGTGTACTTGTGACCGGCAGTTTATTCCAAGCAGACCGTTTAGACAGATATACAAACATGTAAAGTCTTACCATTACTTAGTGACCTCAACTGAAGAGAGAGGTGTGCGTGTGTTTGTATCTGGAATTTTTTATTCATTCACTGACGTAGCCTTGAGTAAATAAGTAGGCCCATTCCTGGTACATATTTTCTCATTTTGTTAATTTAAAGAGCTATTACCATCAATTAAAATAATTCAAACAGCATTGATATAAAATTAGTTTTCAGCAGTTAATTAAAAACACTTTCCTGAAACATAAATCACAAGAATTTGTGTTGTGTCTAGCAAAAACATGCAAGTAGTGAATGATAGAAATTTGTTGTTCTTTGTCATTTGTGATCTTGGTTAGTATCATGATGTTTTGCACTCTCTCTTTCTAACACACACAAACTAGCAAACAGTGTGTGTTTGTGTGTGAGCACCAGGGCCTTTAAAGACTCATAGTTTGCTGGCTGCCCAAAACACAATGGCTTTCATCATTACTCTTGTTCTCAAATATTTGCAAGTGTCTTATTGAGGAGATTCTGTCTACATCTATACATGCATTTAGACAGGCAAATGTCTGTATGTGTGTGTCTGTTCCCCCTCTTTGTGAAAGTGGGAACAATTTCTGTGGACTGTGGAAAAATATCAAATCAAGGGACTGTTTTGTTGTGTGTTTCAGCATTGTGTGTGTGGTTTTGTTGTCGTCTGGTTTTTTTTTCAAAGCAAATGTTCATATTTTTTGTGAATATGTGCAGTATCTGTATATCAACTGTGTGTTGGACTTCAAAAATGAGAATGCACAATTAACATTCCATTTCCGTTTTTAATCCGTTTCTGGATTAAAGCTATGTGGAGCGCTGTTTACCTTACACTATCAACAAGCAATCAAAACTAAGTTATAGATAATTTACAAAAAGTTTGGAAGTTAAAAAGCTGAATATCAGCACAAAACCTGAATTTTGTGATGACTTTGCATTGCTAAGGGACAAAACAAACTGTGAAAACGTTTTACTGAATAAAATTGTATGAATTCAGAAGAGACTGTTACTGTTTTCTGATTGGTAATTAAAGCTCTAAATGTATGCTGCTCCTATATTCAGAAAAGAAGTTGATATCAAAAATCACAGATGCCAAGGCCCATGTCTGACTGTGAATTGTACACAGTGCATTGATTTATGCTGACATTGTCCAAAACCCCACCTGGGGCAATTCCATACTTATGTAGGGCACTGTATATATTAATTTATATTACAACATGAATTTTTTACAAATAGCCAACATCTCAGGTTTATGGATTATGGTATATCTTTTAGACCATTAGTAAATGGTGGTTAAACCAAACAGGTGCCATGAGGCGTGAGCAAAAGAGCTCATGTGATGATGATTCTTTACTCTGTACTTATTATGTCCATTTCCACCATTTATGAACCCACTGCATGGCAAAAAAAAAATAAAAATAGAGAGAGAAAAATGTTTGATCAACTAATGATAGCAAAGACAATGTAAAAAAGAAATGTCTGCTTCTGAAACTTTACTGTCACTGTTAAAAAGGTTTATGTCATTGTACACTACCATTCAAAAATACTTATTGATAAAATTACAAATTAATTCATCCATGTGATGGCAAAGCTGAATTTTCGGCATCAATACTCCAGTCTTGTAATAAAATAATTTAGGCATATTAATTTAATAATGATTCAAAATTAATTTGAATAATAATATTAATTTAATATAATATTAATTTATTAAAAAATAAATAAATCAGTTTTGTTAAGATTCCCTTAAATACTGTAAATAATGCAATTCTCTTTAGTTACACTTTATTTTTGTTACGAACCGCGCCTCTGTGGATTGCTCCAGCGAGCAGCAGCGGGAACCTTCTCCCGAATACTAACGTTCCCACTCGGACCCTTTTACCCCACGTACCTAGGCCTTGGTGCGCTCGGTTTGGGGCCTCGCCAGGGTATTTAAGCACTGACTGTGGCCCAGATCGGATGCGAAGTCTCGATTTACCCCTGGTCATCGTTACTAAGCGTTTTCTACTGACTTTTCTGATTTCCCGTGCTTGATTTACTGCCTGAGTTTTGATTTCCGCTTTTCGCCGCCTGCCCAGACTTCCTACCTGCTCTTGACTACAATTTTGGATTATCCTCCCACAGTTTGTTTACTTCTGGGTACCGTACTGTTGCCTGTCTGACTCCGAGATTAAACTGGTTGCAAATGGATCCCAACGACCCCCGAGTATCATTACAGAAGACTTCACCACAACCGGATCCAGCAACTATGTGGCAGGTTATTGATGAAATCAGCCACCAAGCCACGGAATTACTGACTCATCGCCAGCAGCTGGAAAAACTCACCTCACTTACGGCTGAGCTCGTGAGCTCCATCCAGGCCTTAACCGCCGCAACGACCGCCCAGAACAGGCCCACGGATCCTCCCGCTCCTCCAGCACCACAGCCGGGCCCATCCACATCCAGTCCCGCGCAGCTGGATGCTTCCGGAGAAATACGACAGCTCCCCAGGCAAGTGCAAAGGGTTTTTACTTCAATGTGATATATATATATGAAGTCACAATCCGTCTGCTTTACTGAGGATAACGCTAAAGTTTCTCTGGTGTGCTCGCTGTTGACTTTAGAGTGTGTGACGCGCTCTGGGAGGGGCACCAGATGCACTTCCCGTCCTACCAGAGTTTTCTGCATCAGTTCCGGGAGGTGTTTGATCATTCTGCTGACGGAAAGAATGCTAAGGATGAACTGTTATCACTAAAACAAGGCTCAGTAACCACCTCGCTCAGCACGGCCAGCGCTGCACCCGCACCCCCCGCGGAACCCATGCAGATCGGAACCACCCGCATCTCACAGGAGGAGAGGGACCGGCGCATGGAACTCGGCCTGTGCCTGTATTGCGGAGGGACGGGTCATCTAAGAGCTACCTTCCCAACCAGACCTTCACGCCCTAGAACCCTTCAGGTGAGTTCCTTCTCTCTCAACATGGCTATGAGACTGGATGTAGAATTAGTAGAGAAGGGGGTGCATGTGGTTACTCAGGCTTTCTTGGATTCTGGGGCAGCAGGGAATTTCATTGACTCTGGCTTCGCATCTAATCACAACCTTTCTCTTGTTACATGTAAACCCAACCTGGCGGTGGAAGCCCTAAATGGCCAGCCCATAGGAACCGGAAGAATCACCTCCCAGACTGCACTACTGACACTTTTAACCAGCTCACTGCACACAGAAAGCATTCAGTTCCTGGTAATACAGTAACCCGAGCACCCTGTCATCTTGGGCCTACCATGGCTGGAGCTGCACAACCGCGTCATCTCCTGGTCATCCATCAGGTCCTTCTCTGGTCTCCATACTGTCACAAGCATCGTCTGAGCAAAGCCACCAAGCACATCCATCACCTTCAGCTGGCTCCCGATGAGACCGTCGATCTCAACACCCTGCCGATGGTTTACCAGGATCTTAGAGTCGCTTTCAGTAAGGAGAAGGCCATACAGCTACCACCACACCGTCCCACAGACTGTGCCATCGACTTGCTGCCAGGCTCTTTACCCCCTCGGGTAAGGATCTTTCCCCTTTCTCAACCAGAGACGGACTGCATGGACCAGTATATCCAAGAGGAGCTAGCAAAGGGGTTCATCAGACCATCCCGATCCCCGGCTTCGGCTGGGTTCTTCTTCGTCAAAAAGAAGGACGCGGCCTGAGGCCTTGCATTGACTACCGAGCTCTGAACGACATCACCATCAAGTATTGCTACCCCCTACCACTGGTCCCTTCGGCCCTGGAACAGCTCCGGTCGGCGCGTTACTTCACGAAACTGGACCTCCGTAACCTCACATCTGGTACACATCCGAGAGGGGGACGAGTGGAAGACCGCCTTCTCCACGACATCAGGGCACTACGAATATCTTGTGATGCCGTTCAGACTCTCCAACAGCCCCTCGGTGTTTCAGAACCTGGTAAATGAGACAGAACCTGACAGCCGCGCCTCTGACCGCACTCACCAGCAAGGCCCACAAACGTCTTCCTTGGGGTCCCGAGAGTGAGGAGGCCTTTTGACACCTCAAGCAGAAGTTCACCTCCGCCCCAATTCTCAAACACCCGCACCCCACTCGTCAATTCATTGTGGAGGTGGACGCCTCGAACACGGGAATTGGGGCGGTACTTTCCCAATGCCAGGGGACCCCCGAGAAACTCTATGCTTGTGCCTTCTACTCCAGGAAACTTACCCCGGCCGAACGCAATTATGATGTGGGTGATCGAGAGCTGCTGGCCATGAAGTCAGACCTCGAGGAGTGGCGTCACTGGCTAGAGGGGGCCAGAGAGCCCTTCGTTGTTTTCACCGACCATAGGAACCTGGAGTACCTCCGCTCAGCCAAACGACTGAACTCCCGCCAGGCCAGGTGGTCATTGTTCTTTTCTCGGTTCCAGTTCACATGCAGGTTTTCGCTGAGGAGCCGAGTCGGCATCAGCGGGACCTAGGGTCATGGCAGAAAGATGTAACGTGGGTTACGTTCGAGTCACTTCGACGTTACATATGGGAACAGACCCATGGAAGAGGCCACGACCCTGAGGCCGCGTTACACGGAGACACCGGTGCCTTAGGTAGGCTTTCCCAATGCCCTGGGGGCCAAATTTAGGGGCCCCGTTGGGATGCCAACTTCTATCATTTTTCAATTAATAAAAAGTTCAAGCATGGTTTGGGGGGGTGGATCATGAAATTTCATGATCTATGTAAAAAATCCATGTTCTGAACATGGAATTTCAAAGGAATGCACTATATTGATAAGATATGGATAAAAGTGAGGGGAAACACAGCCTTCAGGCTGACTGTGGAAGATGTTTGAAGCCACAGCCTCTGGTGAAGGAAGTCCAGAGAAGCACAGTCGAGACTGACTCCGCTCTGAGTTCGACTGCAGGGCAGGAGGAAGATGTTCGCCTTGGCATTGGGGAATCTTTGAGGGGCACAGCAGCACGCCAACACCAGCCGGTCTTCTCGCTACCTGCTTGTCTGATTTCAAGACACGGGAAGCCTCTTAGCGGAGGCCGTAGAACCTGGCGAAGGTGTTTGGTGTCGCCCAGCCCGCAGCTCTACAGATATCTGCTAATGAGGCACTATGCACCAACGCAGAGGTGGAGGCAACACTCCTCGTGGAGTGAGTTCTCAGACCTAGGGCACGGCTCTCCCTGGTATAATTAGGACAGGGAGATGGTATCCACCAACCAATGGGCTAGCCTTTTTTTGGAGACAGCATTCCCTTTCTGCTGACCTCCAAAGGGGATTTTCCAAGGAGGGACTGCCGCAAGGAGCATTAGGTCGGCAAACCATGTCTGGGAGGGCCAGTAAGGCACTACCACCAGAACTTGCTCCTCGTCCTCCCTGATCTTGCACAGGATCTGTGCAAGGAGGCTCACTGGGGGAAAGGCGTACTTGAGCCCTGGAGGCCAGCTGTGTGCCAGCCCACTGAGGGGCGCGTCAGAGGGGAGAGTTAAACAGGCGACAGTGGGAGGACTTGGGGGAGGCAAAGAGATCTATCCCTGCCCCGCCAAAGTGGCTCCAGATCAGCTGGACTACCTGGGGGTGGAGTCGCCATTCTCCAGGGTGGGTGGATTGAAGTATCCCTGGAATATGAACAGCGTGCAGAGATTTCAGCTGTGTCTGACTCCACAGGAGCAGATGGCAGGCGAGTTGTGTTATGCGGCGGGAGCGTAGATGGTAGGTGTATGCTACGGCCGTAGTGTTGTCCATCTGGACCAGCACAGGCTTGTGGAGCAGCATCGGTGGAAAGCAACGCAGGGCCAGAAGCATGGCTAACAACTCAAGGCAATTGATATGCCACAGCGGTCAAGCACCTGTCCAGGGGCCCGAGGCTGATTGCCTGTTGCAGACAGTACCCCAGCCCGTGGAGGAGGCATCCGTGTGAACTACAAAATGCCTGGACACTTGACTCAGGGGCACTCTGGCCCGTAGAAAGCAAGGTCTGTCCACGGGCTGAAAAGGCGGCGACACTCCGGGAAAACGCCAATCCGAAGTGTGCCACGGTGCCATGCCCATTTCGGGACCCGATCGTGTAACCAACGCTTAGACATGTCAGTATGGCCTGCCCATGCTCCCCCATGAGGCGGGCAGTTTTTACGATCCAGCTCCATTCTGAGAGAAGAGATCCTCTGCACTGGAGTTTGCTCTTCCCTTGGTTGACCTGAAGGCCCGGATGGCTGAGGTGCCATTGCACTAGGTCCCTGAGCGGACACAACAACTCCCGCGACTGAGCCATTGTCAGCCAGTTGTCGAGGTAGTTGAAGATGTATCCCTCCGTGAGCTTTGGCAAAGACTCAGGGAGACAGGACCAGGCCAAACGGGAGATGCTTGTACTGACATGCTCGAGCCTCGAACGCAGACCGCCAAAGGAGTCTTAGGCAAGGCAAAACTCAGAGGTGAAAGTACGCATCCTTCAGGTCGATGGTTGCCGACCGATCCTGGGGCTGAATGCATCTTAGTATGCGCTTCGGTGTGAGCAATCTGAATAGCAGCCTGAAAAGGGACTGATTCAGGGCTCAGAAATCCAGGACAGGTCTCAACCCACCGCTCTTTTTTCTGGGCTCGATGAAGTGAGAGTTGTGACACCCTGACCTCATCTCGGCCATAAGGACAGGCTCGACTGCGTCCTTTGCCAGTAGGGCAGCAACCTCCGCACAAAGGATAGGGGCATCCGTGTTTGAATGAACACAGGTATAGAGAATGCCTCTGTACCTGGGCGGGCGCCTGGCGAACTGAATCGCATAGCTGAGTCATACCGTCACTGTGAGGGGTTGAGGAGCATCGTGTGCTTTGGCCGAGGATGGAGCAGGATGACTGGGTGCTGCAGGGGGACGCTCTCGGCAAGAGCTTTAAAAAGCTGCCAGTCTCGCGGGTCCGTTGACAGCTGCCCAGTTGAAGATGCTGCAACGACGAGAGAGCTTGAACTCGGACAGGAACT
>JAUMHI010000033.1:1817411-1831773 GCA_032359435.1 Enteromius unitaeniatus
TCAAAATTCGCCCTGCCAACGGCGCTGTACACTGATTTTTGGACGCTCTTGACGCTCTGACGTAGATTGAATGCTTGTCTTGTATTTAAACGGGAGCGCAAATAAAACAAGCTTGTGTGGACTGACCACACGGAGGGTATAAGTTAACCTCATGAAATATATTGATTGTGAAAGTAAGCAATTGATTGATGGAAATAACTTTTTTGTAGTACATGTTTTCTTTCAATTGAAAGCCATTTGCTGCAGCTCTCTACAACATGAACTGTGTAGCCAAAATATGTGTGTTAGAGAAAAAATTTATGGTTAATGTTTGTATCTTTAAAATCGGTCCCTCAGAAAAGCAGTTCAAGGCAATGAAATATAGTTTGCGCTATTTGATTAAATAAAAGTCCTCTTATATAAAAGTGTTTTTGTATTTTGCTTTGGTACCGAAATTGGTACTGAGAACTGGATTTTCACTGGTATTGGTACTGAATACTGACATTTTGGTACTTTTTTATTTACAAATTTGTCTACTTTGTTTCTCTCTGCATCACTGTAGCTCCATGATGGAGAATATCTACTGGACACAAACAGTGTATGAGTTTCTATGTCAGCCATTCCACAAGGATGTGCTATTTTCATTCAAATTAAAGTGTAAAAACACGTAGAAAACACATCTGTGTGTTAAGGCTGACCATGAACCATGTGCACTATTTGCATACTATTTCATATTTTTCTCTAAAATGGTGCTGCATTGATGCAGAGAGACAGAGTAGACAAACTGTTGAATAAATGTCATTTTTATGTTCTTTGCTTAAAAAATATACCTCTCGGTTTTCATAAAATACAGATTGAATCACTGATGGCAGATAGACTCTTCTGACTGTTCTTTCATAGTTTCCATGCTTTCATACTTCTCTGGACCTTGACAGTGCCCATTACTTGGAAGTCAATTGGACAAGCCTTTCGGTTTTCATCCAAAATATCCTAAATTGTGTTCAAATAAACCTTTTATGGAACGACATGGGGGTAAGTGATTGCTGACGAAATGTGCATTTTGGGCTGGAGTAACCCTTTAAGTAATTTTTGAACTTTGTTTGATAAGCGTTTCTTGTGTAGTCAGCAGAGAAGTAAGGATCAGTTTCATGTTTAGTCTTTATATTCTTTTGGAGCTTGTAAATTTTGAACATAATTGGAACAAACCAACTAAATCATTGTTTAAAAAAAAATGTCAGTGTTGCATAGAATTAAGCCATAAACATGTTTGAAACTAAATGAAGGCAAGTAAAACAGAATAATAATTTCTGTGTGAATTGCTAATCTGATGTATGCAGTTTAAATGTAAAGGCTGGAATACATTACATGACTTTTAATATCTGAACAGATTTTAAAACTCTAAGCATGCTACGCTTGCACACTTTGTAAACGGTTATGGAAAAAACGGGCTTCACACACTAAATGAATTAAGTTACACAATACCAGACATCCAAGTACTCTCTGAGCACAACAAACTTGCACGGAAACAAAATATGTTCTAAAATCAGCTCAAAATATACACATAATGTGGTATTGGTTTTAGCACTTACTTTGACCATAGTTGCTGATAGGTTTCTTAAGAGCTGTTTTAAAGTTTTGCTTTGTGCTATCTTTTTAAAGAAGAACACCCTGAGTGGTCAAAATTTTGGTTGATATAATGGTTTGAATGTGCTTTTTATTTAGTTTAGCTGTTCATTTGTGGTTGCTCTTGGTTTGTGAATGGTTAGTGTTTGGTTGTGTAATGGTTTGAGCATTTCCAGATCAGTTATCTCTCATGAGAGGCTCATTCAGTGAAACCATCTGTTGCCTGACAACCCACTGCTGCCAGCAGTCACCGTGTATGTGTGTGTGTGTATTTGGCACAGCCTGAGCTCGGTGAGTGGTTCAGTGGGCCAGCACAGTTTGAGTCTGGCATGAGGCCTCAGTGAGAGTGTGTGGAAGTGATAGAGAAATGCCACACTGGCAGATAACGCTCTCATAGGCCACACGCCAACCTTAATTTCTCTCTCTCCCTCTACAGGTTGAGCATGTTTGTGTTTATATGTATATTAATAGTTGGTGTACTCTGTCTGTGTATGTTTTGATGAGTTATACCACATGGTATGAGTTCACACTAATATTTTATAGCATCTTCCTGCTGTTTTGACCAGAGACCGTGTAATGGGGAGGAAAGGGACCACTCATAGAAAAATGAATGGGAGAAACAGAGGATTTAAGGTCCTGTCTTTCAGTTCAAACAGGCAGCTGGCTTTAACGTGATGATAGTTAGTTATACTTAGTTAGACGGGTTTAGGTCATTCTGACCAAATACGTTGTGATATATCAGAGGTCACTGCCAGTATCGTTATTGTTATGGCTATGAATTGTAAGCCAGTTCACAAGTATCTGGCATCATTGTTGCCCTCTCCCTTTCCCTCCTTCTCCCTTCCGCATAGGAAATGAATCTTTTGGCTACACAGCGGTCTTATTTTCAGAGCAAACACCAGGAGTGTTTGAAGTAGAAAATCAGCAGTGTGTGTGCGTTTGTGTGTGTTAGTGTGTGTGCATGTGTGGTAAAAGTCAGCTTTGAAGTGTCTACTTCCTCCTGCTAAAAAACGTCAGGTTTAATCAATATTTACGTGCTTGCATACACACACACACACACACACTGCAGTCTGTAGCCTAGTTAAACCGCTCTCAGGGACCAAAACTGAGGTTTTATGATAGATCAGAAAAATCATTTTCTCAACCATTGAGATGTCTGTTTTAGACATTTTAACTTTTAATGCTCTGGAAAAATGGAAAGGTATAACAACTGTAACAATCATGTTTAACTTGTTAAACATATCTCATTTTAATGGCTGCATATTGCGACATTTATACTATACGTCCTGTTATGAATATGGACATGTGGTATTATTATTATTGAGTGAATAAACACTCATGACAAAATTAATCTCTGTGTACTGTATATCTGCATGAAGATGTCTGGAAAACGTGAGTATGTGAATGAGAGCAAGGAGAGAGTGTCTGAGCTCACTAATGAAGATGAATTGAGTCATTCAGTGAATCACTGGTCTCATTAGCTCTGTCTGGTACTTTCTACAGGGAAGACAGGTGCTCTCCGACATACACCCCCCCTACACACACAGTTTTATAGGCTATGCCTGGCGTACTAATAAATTTGAGCCTAATCGATTGGCATGTCATCCAGATTACATATTAAGGCTTGTGTTACCAATTCTGGATTGTTTGAACATTTGGATTGCGAATCAGAAATGTCATGGCATGATGCCACCAGTGATGCAGAGTCTGCTTAAAGTTCACAACTCTTTCTGTACAATGTTTTTCTGTTATAATAACACTGCAGGTTGTGTTTACACATTTAGTTCTGTGCGCTTAACCAGAGATCTCATATTTAAATTACATGGGGCCAGCTGGTGTTATCCATTATCCGTTTACCATTATGAATTCGAACGATATGCAGTTATGTTAGCACAGTTGTATAGTTATTGATGCATGGACTAACACCTAGAATACTGATCCAGACTAATTATGCCTAAAACTCTATACTGTACCTAGAATGCAATGTTCTCCTTGCAGTTCAGGCAGGAAGTCTCATTAGAGACCAGAAACATTACAAGCTGACTTTGATGTAAGAAAATTCATGAAAATATAAAAGGACAAAAACATATAACAAAGAAATCACTTTAATGAACATTTTATTTCAAGTGCACAATAAAAATAAAGATGCTGGAGTGGTTGCAACATTAATTAATGCAGTAGATATAAAGTAATGGTGAACAACATTTACATTAGGTCTTGATTAATATTCTATATATTACAGATTAATTTCTTTAAATATAAAAACCCTACATTTTATATAAAAACCTTTTAATACAGAGGTTCCCAAACATTTTTGTCAACCAAACTCTTGTAAAAAAGTGTAAAAAAAAAAAACCTCTGAACAGAGCCACTCTGAAAAAACTGTTTATGATAATCTACACATAAATGAACACTGCTACTATTTACTTTGATAGGATTCATGAAGAACAGACTACTATGGCACTTTACATACAATTTAGCCTTTGATCTGATAATTGTGATTTGATAAGATATATTGCCATTTCAGGTTTAGTGAGATTAGTTATACCGTTTGTTTTTTTATTTGTTTTATTTTATGTTACGTCTAATTTAATTATTAGCTTTTCATAACCACACAAACCCCCTAAATGCCCATTTAGAAAACTGAGCTTTTTACTGAGCACTTTAACAAAGTCTAACATGTGTTAATAAAAAAATCCACTGAGCTTGAGAAAGCCAACTGACTGATCTACTATTTAAACTTCTAAACTAAAATGATAAAAATGCTACTCCTCCTAGAACTTTAACTCTAAAAACTCTTCTGACTGGTCTGACTTGGGTTGCTATATCTTTTCTAACTGATCTGAACTTACTGTTTTCATAAAAATGAAGAATTAGATCATAAAAATAAAATTACATTGATGAATTGTAATCTAAACACACTGAAGCCCATTAGACTCAATCAGACTAAGAAACTCATTTAAACTCTATCTATCTACCTTTAAGATTTTAATAACTACTAAAAACAATTTTTAGACTGAAAATTTTCTGTCTGATAAATGTGCCGATCATTTCCTTCTTTATTCTTTCCCTCAAAAATAAGTGATGGACTTATGTGATCAGCTAAACCACCTTTAGAGTGCCTCTCGATCGGGCAGAACCTGTGTAAGCACGGCTTTTAGTAGTAAGCCTATTTTTTTGTTTGTTTTTGTTTCATACTTTTATATACACTGTTCTTTGTAAATGCTGCTACTATGTTAACTTTTAATAAATGGTTTTATTCTGATTAAAGATTTTATACAGTATGGTGTACATGTATTACGCTAGCTATGTGAAAAGCGTATTCACTGAGCTGATGATTTGAATAAGGGAGAGAGGGGGAGACAGAAGGAACAGTAATAAAAACCGCTGCTTTAGAACATTGTTTTTTTAACTTGAGAATCCATCAGAATGGTTTGAAAAAAGAATCGTGATTCATATATAAATAGATTTTAACCCTAGTTTTATATTCCTCTTCTCTAATGCTGCGCAGCATGGCCTCGCTCCCCTTTTTTTGCGTTCCCGAAGGCGGGGTTTATCTGGGTCCCTGATGTAACTTTCAAAATTTAAATTGTTACTTTTAGTTCAGGATACTTAATAGCCTGTTAAAAAAATTTAAACTGTGTCACTCACCCTCAAGTTGTTTTACTCCAGTATGACTTTCTTTCTTCAGCAGAACACAAAAGAAGACATTTTTTAAGCAATGTTTGTTGCTACAGAGTTTTGGTTACCATTGACTTCCATTGTATGGAAGTTAAAAAAAAAAAAGACATTGAGACATTTTTCAAAAAACCTTCTTTTATGTTCCACAAAAGAAAGAAAGTAATGTATTGACACTCAAGGGGCTGAATCTCGAGGGCTGAATATGACACCTGTGCTCTAAACATTGCTGTTGTTGTTGTCACATAAAATGGCAAATCCACAAATTTAGTGAACAATCACCATAAACAATGCAGTAAAGTTCAGATATGAGTTTATGCTCACATTAGCGCAATACTTTCTGTTTTTAAACATTACGTATGCACTAAAGCAGGTGTGTCTGTCATTGGAGTCATACAGTATTGTGTACTGTATTCAAAATTTGCTGGACAGTGTCCAGCTAGCTGTTGAGTACATCAAGTGCAACACGCATACCACAACTAACCATCTGTTACACATGCAGAAAAACACACGCAGGGAGAAACAAACACACTCACATTCATGCCCCCATCTGCCATGAGGCTACATAGACATGCTTCACGCAGTCTTGTACAAGCATGTGGACACACACACACACACACACACACACACATACACAGGCATTCAGCTTGCCTGAGTTTCACTTGACAAATAGCGCAGATAGACCTAAGCCACTTCAGAGTGCCTTTCTTCCTCCCTTTATTTCTTCTCTCGATGTTATTCTGTTGTTTCTTTTATGTACAGTAAAGGCGTGTGAATGGGGAGGGCGGCGGAGACAGAGAAATTCCAGGGAGGGAAAAAGCTTTCCATTCAAATGCAGGATTATTATTGGCTATTGCTTCGGGCCTCCCTGAACAATCGGTAATACCATTCATTCTTAATGCTCACAGACGGATCCAAGCATATATATGCACAAACACACACACCCATACACAATTCTTAATTCTCATAAACACATGCAAGCAAAGTCAAGTGGGCTTTACTTAAAACTACCTCTCTTTCTTTCTTTATTTCTTTCTGTCCACTCTATTACAATCTTTATTTTGTTTCCTTTTCCAGTCTTTCTCCGTGATCCCTTCTTTTGGTTCTGTTATACTCCAGGCAGCTTTCAATTGGCTGAATATAACAGTCTGGGGTGCCCACTTCACTTCTGCACTTTGTGTGTGTGTGTCTGGGACAGTCTGTGTGTGTGGATGTGCTCTGATGGTAGAGAGGTACCAAGTAGGTCTTTCTGTTTATCCACCCCAAAGAGAAAGAGAGAGAGAATATAAGAAGGAGAGAGGTGGGTGATTGTTTCTTTTGCAGACGGATTTGGAGTGGGAGTCTTATTGATTTTTCCCACACTTCTCTCTTTCTCTTTTTTCTTTCACTCTGCTTTTCTCTCCACACACTCACACTATCCTTAAAATTGTTCCTCCCCTTTTCTCTCCTTCCTTCATTTTACCTTAATTAGTGAGAGCACCTGACAGTCTGCCATTATGCTAATAAAACACTGTAATAAGATCCCACTCTGTCTGCCACAGGTTTGGTCAGTTAAAGAATGTTTCATTAAGTTTATTAGGATCTAAACTCTTAATCTCCTAATTAAACACATTCATGTTGTCACAGAAACTATAAATGCCATTTTAAAGCAATTGGTTGGAGCAAATGTTCCAAAAGCAAGATTTTAAGGAATATTCCAAATGTTCAGTACAAGTAAAACAGCCTTTGTAGCATAATGATCTTTACCACTAAAAGAAGAAGCAACGAGGCAAACTGTAGAGGATTTAAACGCGGAAATGCCAAGTTTATGTAAAAAAACTAAATCCTCTGTTAAAAATATGTTTTTGTTTTATCTGTCAAGCTGTTTATTTATCACTTTTAAGATATACATAGTTGTTTTTTTGTTTATAGGTTTATAGTGTTGCTTTTCATGGCATTAAAAGTTGTTGAATTATATTCTATACACAGATAAAAAGTTGGTAAGCGTTTTTCACAAGAAAAATCCTGTTTTTATTTTTGAAATAGTGAGTGTTTTATGGTTACAAATTTTGCTTTAATTTTTTCTTTTTAAGAAAAGGACCTACATACCTTTGTTGTAATCAACATTCAAGTCGATTGAGCTTAACTTGTATTGAGTTGAACTGAGCTGGATAATGACCCTGCCTTTACAACATTGATGCTGTTTATTGAACACAATTGAATCAACATTGAATTGACTTGAGCTAAAAAATGAAACTGTTGCTTTCTGTAGAACTGCTTACACCTGAATTGAGCTTTTCGTCATTGACAAACCTTGCAACACTGACAGTTATTTTCCTGTTAAAGCTGCTTTAACAATCTATATTAAATGAAGTGCTATACAAATAAATGTGACTTCAAGCTGTTCAGTGTTCATGCTGACACATACAACTGATTTTATTCTGCTAAATAAGAATAAATCAGAGTTTCAGCAAAAAACTTTTGACATCTGAATAAATTTTAAATTGGCCAATTGACAGTAACTGAAGCAAGTAATGAGATAATTAAAAAAAAGAAATCAAGAGATAAGAGACTACAGTAGTTAGGCAAAACAGCAGTGTACACGCTGAATAGGCAATGTGTATTTGGACAAATAATTGCATTCTCCATGTTTAGAGAAGAGTTCATGATATCATTATAATGCTGCCATGCTGCTGAGGTCGGTCGCTTTCTGATTAAAGACATATGCAGTCGCTCCCTCTCTTTATCTCTTCATCTCTGCCTTCCATCTGCAAGACCCCCCATCTCCAACTTTCCTTAGACGAAACTTCAGTAAAGCTAGTCAAAGCTAGTAAATAAGAAACATTAGTCATTGAAACGCCTGTTGCTCATTTGTTTTGCCTGCTATTAAGATCAGTTGTTATTTCACCAGAATAGAGATTGTATCAACATGCTTGTATTGCCTGTCTTTAACAATTGAATAGTTGAGATGTTTAACTGTTTAGTTGCAGTCTTTTGTAGTGCCTGAACAAACGCACAGACCTGACAGCTTTTGTATGAGGGATTTAAGTCTAGGTCTTGTATTGTGGTTCACACTCTGCAGGAAATGAAATGTTTTGTTTAAGTAGAAAACATCGACATGCCATTCAAACAAACATAGTCATAACCACAGAGCTAAAATTCCCTTCTTGACGACACAGTACTCAACAAAACAATTAACAGGAAAACACCTGAACTTGGAATGTAGAATACTTTGTTCTGGCTACCTTTATTTTTTGGTTGTCTTTCTCAGTATGCAGCTCACATTTTTTTCAGACAACTGTTAATAAAGATTGAAATATCAGACATTTGGTATGATGGGCTTTCAGAATGGCACAAGTTTCATTTGTATTCATTTGTTCCTGCATGCAGTTTTGACTGACTGTCAATTAAACGTGTGTGTATGTGTTTAGTTTTTAAACAAGATGTCACTGTAATAGGGACATGGATATTTTAAACCACTGCCTTAAAGGAAATTGTATTTGTTGCATTGTTTTGATATTGATTTATTATTTATGTTTCAGTGTTGACATCAACATGAAAAATTAGCATATTGCTCTCCATCTTTTTGCATTGGTCTGAATGAAAATGCAAATTGTCACTTTTTCTACAGAAATGGGATACTTAAAATTTTTACTATAAAGCAACTGCAATAACGTGATATTTTGCAATGTCATAATGCCCCCTGAAAAGCAATTTTGCTGAGAAAATCTGTCAACCCTGTCTAGATGCTGCTTCTGGAGCGGTTGAATAGTGGTTTTCCCGGTAATGTTGTACAATGCAGCACTGCACTCAAAACCACTGCTTTATCAGGCATTACAGGCATGGTCAAATGAAATGACACCAGTTGGTGTTGAGTGTTGATGAAATGTTGAGCGAAGTCACTGAGCGAGTAAGGTAAAAAAAAAAATGCATACTATAAGATATTTAAAGTGTTTTTTTGACATTTCATGCATGTCAAATGGCTAAGGTAAATAGAGGACCGCCAAAGACCATCATGACAAAGTCAGTAAGTGTATAAAGCCATTCAGAGTCAAATTTTAGTCTCAAATAATAATAATAATAATAATAATGGTAGTAGTAAAAAATATAAAACTGAATTGTATTTCTCCTAGACTTTAGAATAAATTTGATTCATAGAGGGTTCACAAATTTTAGCTTAAAGATATATTACCAAAATAAAGTCATTCATGGTCAAGGTTTAAGGAAAGTATGTGATTATTTTTTACTTGATTTGTACTTTTAAGTTGTAGCCTTTAAATTGTTTTCAAAACCATATAACAAACATAAATACAAAGATTGGATTTCTAAGAATGTTGACTACTTTCAAACTAGATTTGAAAAGGCAATTTCTTTAATAATCTTATTGTTTTGTCATAAACTGATGCTGGTAAAACATTAGCTGGAATACAATTTTTAAAGGAATTTCTTCAGATATCATCTAAATTTATTTTACTGATGTTTTTACACTTTCTAATTATTAACAGATGTACTCTCGGACACAGTAAAAAAACTACAGATGTATTTATATTAATCAGCCTAAAACCATGACAAGTGCCATTTAAGACCCTATTTATTTTATTTTATCTCTACAGCAGGCTTGTCATTCAGCTAAGACTTGGGGTACCGGCAGATGTTCATAAGGAACGTTTAATGCTTTACCATGTGGTCTGGTTTATGGACTAACACACACAGACACACGCTCACAGAGAAGGACAGTGTGCAGACTAACGTCCATCTGGAAATGTGTTTACTGCAGTCTAAACAACAGTAAATTACAACAAACACACAGGTTGTAAACTCACTTTCAGTTTCTTAGTTGCTTACACTTTCTTTTCCATCTTTCTAGCACACACAGAAACACTCAGTACCACATTTCTGGTGTTCAGTGGTAATTACAGCAGATCAGATCAAAGCTATCAGCTGTCACCTGTCATCGTACCCATCTTTGTATTTAACTTACTCCAACTCGTCACATTTTGACGCTTGGTCAAAACAGTTTTGGGTCACTTTTTGAGGCTCAAGGGGTCCTCCACTGTTTTCGGGTGTTTGGCTTAACGTAATGGTTTGCCTAATTTTTTTAAATCGCGCATAGACTTCATCAGTGTACAGGAAGTACACGGAAGACGGAGACAGTCACCGTGTCTATTCCTCTCACAAATCAAACGTTTTGCATCAGAAGACTAGGAATATTAATATTTTTCAAATAAACGATGACGGTGGTTGTATCTGCCTGCTATATCTTGTGTTTTATTGACAGATGGTAGGTTTAGGGGCAGGGTTTGGGTTACGTGCTCATAAATGTGTAAATAATCTAATTTTAAATAAAACTGTTTTGACTGTTTACATTGAAAAATCACACCCCTACATATACGCAATAATGCCAATGTTTTTGCCCAATATATATTTTAATTATGATGATAAAATAAAATAAAAATATAAAATATTGGCATATTGACACTAATCATATTGACACTTCTTATTTAAAACAACGGAGGACCCTTTACGTCGAAAAGTGACTGAAAAGGGGTACCTTGAGCCTCAAAAAGCGATGCAAAAGTGTTTTGACCAAACATGTGATGGTCAAGTCACTTTTATTTATATAGCGCTTTTAACAATACAGATTGTATCAAAACACTGAACATTATCAAGTAGAACAGAGTAATGGTAATGTGAAATGACGAGAATTAAACAACTTATTCATCAAATGCAGAGACGGTCTCTGTAGTCAAGATGACGATAATCACTAGAAATCAGGTGTCCCGAACTAAGCAAGCCAGAGGTAACAGCGGCAACGAACCAAAACCCCATCCATGAGAGAATGGGGGAAAAAAGAGCTAAAATATTACAGTACAGTACAGTACAGTTTCTGAATATAATTTTTTAAGCTTACTTTACCCACCAATTTACTTATTAAATATACCCCTCACTGCTACATAATATAGCACCTACAGAAATAGCATCATGTTTAAACCATTTCAACTGTAGTTTTAAACATTTTGCTACCTACCAGTTAATTCTAGGTACTGATTTATACACAATGTATGAGAGTGTGATGAATTAAGTAATTATTTATTAACATATTTCCAATTAATTTGTCTGAATTTGTTTGCATAAAATAGAAACCATCAAGTTCAAAGACCAAAACTTACTGCTGAATAAACCTTTAAAGGCACACTTTGTAGTAATATTAAAAAAATTAAACAATAGGATTTTTTTTCTTTCTGTCATCTTAATGGTTTACACTTGAAAAAGGTGTAAATGCACCATATTGATAATATACGTGATCCATGATGTTTCATAAACGTTAAAGGGATTGAATCTTGGAGTCACTTGGTAAGACGAAAAGACACAATTTGACAGCTGATTAAACAGAAAAGAGGAATAATTATTGCTTAGACTCCTTTCTAATATGGTGGATTGTTGTGATGATGTTATCAGCTGTTTGAACTTTTGACGGCACCCATTCACTCAAAAACCTGTTGTGTCATATTCCATACCTAAATTGTACTTTCTAAATGATGTATGGATAATGAAGAAAATCTAAGTTTTCAGTCCACTAACTGTTCATCTTGAAATATTGTTAACCGTATCAAAATTATTATGTTTACATTATAAAATCAGTAAAGCTTTTACAGCAAACAGACACTTGCTGCACAACCTGAAATGACACATTTTTAGAATTATCCTAAAAACATTTACTTGCTAAAAAGTATAATATATCAATCAGAAGACATAAGGCATGCAGTATATTCTGTACGATGAGATTTTAGTTGGATCATGTTGATAATAAACTATATTATGCAGATGCTCTCTTATGCATATAGAGAGATCTGTCATTGTTGTCAATGGCTAGTTAGTTTCAAAATGTCTTGCTGAGCGAACTCAAGAACTTCAAGAAGATGAAGTCAACTGCCTCTTTACTTAATGTCATTCCTGCTGATATTATTATTATTATCATTATTCAGTTATTGATTAACTCATCCCTAACTGCTGGGATGGTCCCGAAATGATTTAAGCTGTAGTTTAACCGTTGCTGAAGAAACAGGGTTTGGAGGAAGGGTGCCTTGATAATTATCGAACTGTCTCCAAGCTATCATTTTCTAAACTTTTTGAAAATGTGGTATTCTGACCACTGATCTCCTTTCTGAATGAAGCTAAGTTAATGGAATCTCTCCAATCTGGTTTCTCTGCCAATCATAGCACTGTGTCTACTTTGCTCAAAGTGTTTAATGACATTTTACTTGCAGTTGATAGTGGTAAAAAAACAGTTTTGTTGCTACTGGATCTTACAGCTACTTTAATACTGTTGACCACAATATTCTTCTCTGCTGGTTAGAAACATTGTTTGGCATTGTGGACTTTGCTTTGCAGTGATTCAACTACTATATCTTATAGACAGGTCTTTTGCTGTTGAATTAGGTAAATTCTCTTCATATGTTCCTCCTTATACTTGAGAAATTCCACAAGGATCCATTTTAGGCCCACTTCTTTTTAATTTATACATGGGTCCTTTGGGAGATATTATTAGGAGATACTATTGAGATGTTAGATTTCATTTGTATGCTGATGATACTGCACCTACTATTAAAAGCTGGCAATAACATTGACCCTTTACTGGCCTGTCTTGGGGACATTAAGAAATGGCTGCCTGATAGTTTTCTTCAACTTAATGAAGATAAATTTTAAATCATCATTCTTTGGAAGCTTGGCATGCATTTCTCCTCCTCAGGCCCTTCTCAGTTCAGAAAGCTTGATGTTATTCTGGATTCTGCTTAACTAAGCATATTAATACTGTGGTCAAGAACAGTTTTTATCAATTATGGATCATTTCAAGATTTAAATCTCTTTTCATGAACTGGAGTAGGTCATTCATGCCTTTTTCACCTCTTGACTTGATTACTGGAACTCATTATATTTAGGTCTTCCTCAGTCATCAATTGCACTCTTACAGGTGGTACAAAACGCTGCTGCAAGGTCAAGACTAGGGCAAAGAAAACTGAAAGAAAACTGTCCAGCCCATCATTCCATAAACATATTCTTACTATTTCTTCATCGTCTAGGTCCCTAAGAGCTATCTTTTTTTGTTGTCCCACATTCATGTTTAAAGGAGTCATACAAAGCCAATTTTCCACAAGCTTATATGATTCTTTAGGGTCTTAATGGAAAGATGGTAATATAGTTTGTTTTAAAATTTCTCAAAGATAGTTTTAAAAAACGCCTTTTATCCTGTCAAAAACAGCTCTTTAGAAATCACTCTGTTCCGTGTACTTTCCCCTTTAAATCTTCAATCTTAAATCTGCTCCGCTGACCCCACCCCTCTTTTCCAAGGCACTCTCGGAGGATCTTTTTTAGCCGTATTCATAGTGAAACTTGCTAATTAGCACATTATTAGTAAAGGGGATTTGAAAAGATTCATTAAATCAATTCAATTTATCAAGGGCGCGTTTCCCTTCAAAACCAAACGTAATGTTAATCCTCTGCGTCTTCAGTCACTCAGATGTCGAGGGTAAATGACTACTGCTATGTTCATTAATACATTCAACAACAAAACACCTCAATCGCTTAGGAGTCTTGCTTGTCTCTGCATCTCGGACTGATGACGGCTCATTCAGGGTGGGTCTGAGCCCAGTTTAGTCCGTATGACACACTGCTGTTAATCAATTATTGCGGTAGGGGCCTCTGTCGGTGTGACGCCACACCGACATGCATTTGAGAATGGTTTGATTTCAGAAGGGGCAACTTATTTGTATTAAATTAATAGAAAACTACTGGTGGATCTTTACCATTGTAAGGTCAACCCAACACACATTTCAGTCTAAGTGAAGTTTTTGCAAATAAACTAATTTTGAGTAGATCCTTCGCAAAGGTTCTCTATCCTAAGGCTTCCCCCTTCACGCCTCCGCTGCAGGTACTTTTTACAAAGCTATACTTCATCCCTCCCTACTTCCGCAGACGTTTCTCTACCATACTGTCTCCGCAGAGACTTTTCTCCTTCCAACCTTCGCAAAGGTTCTCTATCTTAAAGCTTTCCCTTTCACGCCTCCGCTGCAGGTACTTTTTACAAAGCTATCCTTCGTCCCTC
>JAUMHI010000033.1:1834059-1860227 GCA_032359435.1 Enteromius unitaeniatus
ACACACACACACACACACACACACCCGCGCGCGCGCCATCAGGTGCCAGAGAGACACACACACTTCCGATTGAGTAGCTATTCGAGTAAACGCAGATCAGCGAGGATCACCCAGGACTTTACCCTGCACCTAGTTGGATTTATAAAGCAGATTTGCCCCTGTGTGACAACATGATGGATGCATGAGGGCGCGCGAGATCAATACACCCAATTAATCAATACCCTCTAAGCGCACGTGAAGATCAGCTCGCTGGATGTGTATGACCGCATCTCTATCACCAGGTGGCTTTTCAAGTGCGTTTTTTTTCAAGCGCGTGTCTCCTGTTGGCGTAAATGTGCGCGTAAGGTGTTTTAGGAGCCACAAAACAAAAACGCAGAGCTACAATGCGCGTGCGGGATTAGTTTAAACTTTGGTTTGCGGCGGAATCGTCTGGATCTGGACTCTAAACTCGCGTCCCTGTACAGAAGAGACTACGCAGACCCCAGATGGGAGCTGATCTGAATTGAATTGTAATTTGTTTTCCTTTGTAAAGAAGGGAAGAACATTCCAGCCGGAGGAGATTACAAGTGTTTTCAAGATCATTTGTTGTGACTCTTCTCATTTTTTTTTTTTTTGGATTTAAAACTCCTGCGCCTGCTCTGGCGCAACTGTTTCGCACCAGGAATTTCGTGTTTTATCAGAACTTGAGGCAACAGCAGTGATGTTTGTGTTAAAAGCAGTGGTGCTATGTGCATTGCTCGGCGGGGCTGGGGCTCAGTCGTGCCCGTCTCAGTGCTCCTGCAGCGGGACAGCGGTGGACTGCCATGGGCAGAGTCTGCGGAGCGTGCCGCGGAACATTCCCCGCAACGCTGAGCGACTGTGAGTGCTCCGACACACGCTACATTAACACAATGCACGGACCAACACTTTACTACAGTCACAACAGTGTACATCTATTATACATTTGAGCCAAAATAATTAAAAACGTATATATAACATTAGATATTATCTCTAAATTATTTTGCATGCACACAGCACGACCAAGCAGTACTCTTAATGTATAATATATATTCATAATATGCATTATATAATATTATTTATTCGTGTCTGTTAATAAATGTAACTGTTATTGATTATTTATAACTGTGTAAATTGAATATAATAACCCACACAAATTCTATATTAATATTATTCTGTTACATGCTTTTTGTCCTCTTGAAGTGCTGTCATCAGAACAATACCAGAGTGTCCTTTTCTATTCCACTCACGCATGTCTCTATCTGTCTCTTACATTGACTGTCTTTCTGAAGTGGGATTCATTAATTAAACTGGCATGAAGTTTAAACACGACCTGCGCTGCTTTGAGACAGCAAGAGGCAGAGAAGCTGTTGAAAAACCAAAGATAGTTCAAATCCTGCTTTTTACTTAATTATTAGAATTTCAATCCCTTCTATGGTCTGTTTAAGGTCTTTGATATAAATTTTTTGCTGGGTAGCTGTATAAGTAGCTATTATATAGAAAATCAGGTTTCAAAAGCTACATGTCACCAGCGTTAATTGGTCAGGATTGCTGAACCCTGACCAGAATTTAATTAGAAACCTGCTAAGAACTCATCCACTGTCTAGCACACCATTAATGATAAAATACACTCACTGAGGGTGCATGTTGATGCAGATAATTTAAGCAATCTAGCATGCTCTTGAACACATGAAATGCAATGTAGTGTAGGCCAGTGTAATGAAGTGGCCAGAAAAAAAGGTTCCTAGCATCATTTACCACTTAATGGCCTGATTTAGACTTCTTAATTATGGCTAAATACGGAAGTCATTATTCATCATTTTACCCTCTCTCTTCTTTCCACAGTGACCTGAATGCAAACAATCTGACTAAAATCACTAAGGCAGATTTCGCAGGATTGCGGCACCTCAGAGTTCTGTAAGTACTGAACTAGTTTTAGAGCTAATAAGAACTAGTTATTATTCCTATTCTTTTTTGGATTAGAATGCATATAACCGTATAATGTATAAAAACTGTATTTTGCATGTAGATTTTATCACAAAAACAACTAAAACGTTAAAGTACGTAAAATATTTCTTTTCATCAGGCTACTTTTAAAAACACCTTAGTTAAATGTAACTATAATCTATGCTCATTACATTTTCATTATCTAGCAAACATATTGGTCCCCAATGGTCCCATTATTAGATAAATGCCAGTGAAGTTACGCATTGTTATGGCAAAATACCATGGCTTGTCACAAAATACATTGTTCAGGTTAAACACTTGTAGTATATGCACACTTAGAGCAAACAAGTTTGAACGGTGAAGCTTAAGGAGGCAGTGAGCCCATGATTGTCAAACACAAACAAAGACAGCATTTATTAAGAAAAATGATTGCGTTATCAGAATGTGAAGTGCCTGTCTATATCTTTCTTTCTATCTTCTTCCCTGTCTCTGTGTGAGGTTGTGACGGAGCAGGATATTTTGTGAATGTAAATGTGTGAGATGGAATGTGTGGGTGTGAATGTATATGTTAGAGAGAGAGAGAGACATATAGAGAGCTCATGTAAGAACAGGTTTGCCCTCCCACTTGGAGGGTAGTATTTCAGCTGAAGACTTTCTCTCCGTCTGTCTTTCCTGATGCATTATTTTCATTTTAAAGTCTTGCTCTTATTAGACATCACTGACATGACCTGTACATCCAAAGTTGTGGAATCTAAACTACCACATATTCCTGAATCATATCAAAAACAAACATAAACATAAAAAACATGGCTCTGACAAAGTGTATTCTTCTTCTTCTGTGGGCCTGCAGATGAGTGTTCTACTTTACATTTATTACATATACTTTAAATTAACATCAGCTTATGTTAGCCGACACTTCATGACATCCTTCACAGATGTCTCTCAAATTCGTGCTTAGTCAAAACGAAAATTGTGAAATGTGAGCTGTGATTTCTCATGTAGGGTCAATTTCCAGCAACAGAAGGGTTAAATAATGCATCGGTGTACCTTTGAATGATGTTATAAATATATGATTGCCATACTGCAAGGGAATACATATGAAAGTTCACCTGGGTATCTGTGATGTTGTAATGTACCGCTATAAAGACGCAGTGACTACACCATAGTTGAGAAAAATAGAAGTGTTGTTTGATTTACTGATTTGATGTGTATTGCCACACTTTTATTATTATTTTATAAAAAATCTAAATCTGGGTGTAGTTAAGAAAAACCTGTGTGTCATTGGACAAATCACAGTCTAAAAGCCCCGACTTCAGCCAGTTCACAAAATTTTGACAAGAGCTTTGCTTTTGTAGGGCAGTGTAGCTGAAGGAAATGGTGCAGTTATGTTTTTTTTCTTAAATCATAGTCTAAGTATAGATGTTGTATTTAGTCTGAGGTTAAAACTCTTATTTACTGCGGTTTTACAATGAGAGGAGGGTCTCAGATCATGAGATATCCTGTGAAATGGTGTTTGTGAAAACTATTTGTGGACAATGAACTGTAAAGTGCTCTCTATAAAAGAGCCAAGTATGTGCCGACATATTAACTGTTTTAATCATTGAAATTCATGCAATGAGTGACTTGTCTTTATTTTGGTCCTCTCTCTCTTTTTCATTTCCATTCTTAGGCAGCTAATGGAGAACAAGATCAGTTCTATTGAGAGAGGGGCATTTCAGGACCTGAAAGAGCTGGAAAGACTGTGAGTGACTAATGCGCATACATTCACACACACACACACACACACACACACACACTCACAAGATATGCTGCACTGGCCGGTAGGGCTAAAAGTCAGTAGCATATTTGTGAGTTAACATTAACGGTGTGACCTGCTGTGTACAATTAATTACAAAATGACATTACACAATCAAGTGTGTGTTTTCATATATTAATGGTGGACATTGTATGTTGTGGGCATGTGTGTGTGCGCACTTTGTGGTCAGGATTTCATGGAGCAACATTTTTGTCTGACAGCCAACCCAGCCTCAGGGGAACACACACATGCGCAACTAACTCTGGCACACACAGCCCTTTAAGAGAATGACACTGGAAGCTGGAATGGAAACGGGAATTACGCTCTTAAGGAACACCCCCCCCACACACACACACACACACCCACCCACCTTTTCTTTCAAGCTTTTACCCCCCAGCTATTCTCCATTTTCAAACCATATTCATTCTGGTGGCCTTTATCTCTTTGTCACTGACTCAGACAAAAGTTTAGGTTTCGTCAGTTTCTTAAAGTGGTGCACTTGGTGTACTGCAGATCTCCATTAATGCTTTACGCACATAATACAACATGAGCCAATATGACAAATGAATAAAGAGCAAACACAGAACAGAATTAGCATGTTTGACCTACGAGCTCACCTGAGGAATTTCTAATGGGTTTTCAGAAAAGCAACTTTCCATTTATGAGTACAATAAGGTCTCTGGTTAAGGAGTTGCTACCGTTGTCTGATTTGTCCAGCAAATAAACTCAAATCCTTGTAGTTGTAGTCATTATGTACATGCTCCTTACATTTTGTTAATGCCTTTAGGTCACTTCAGTGACTTGAAAGTATTTCAAAATTGTAAAAAATTAATGTATATTTCACAGCCTAATTTTTCAGGAATAACTATGTCTAAACTACATTGCATTACTAAATTATCTGACTCACTTTATGTGAAGTTTTAACTACTACGTACTAGTCTTTAACTACTACGTACTAACATTTCAATTAATCATTTGATACCATGAACATGAAGTGTACACGTTTTTACAACATGAACACAATAAGTACATTCTACCTAACATTTATATATACATATTTTCTTCAGTACAGATGTTAATTTACTCATATTGTACATTGTGATTTTTTTTTTTATTCCGTAGCTGCACACTACATTACACTCATATATTCTAAAAACCCATTTTAAATTCCCAGAGGAACCCATGGCGAATTGGTAATTAATAATGGATTACAATTAATAAAGATTATTGTGCAGTACAAAAATGTATTATACAACGCATAAAGGCCATGCGGATCTTAAATTCTCTACAAAACCTTATTTCTCTCCTGAGGAGAGCTTAAACACTATTGTATGCCATTGCACGATTATGATTACTATCTAGATTCTAATTGTTGAAACTTTAAGATGATTTACTGTCAATTACCATTGCTTAATGGTTACTGGCAGGTGCTGGCTTTACACACAGTCACATTAGAACTGGCATTTGAGCTGCGCCTCGTGATGCTCAGTCAATCACCTGCTCAATGCTATCCAATTTTTCTGCTAGTCATTACCTTTTAATTTGGTGAGGAAATGTTTAATGACTGCGACCAACCCAGCTGAACCACAAAAAGGCTCTTGCCAACTCGGCTCTGTGAAAAACACATATAATTCTCTCACGAGTATGATAACTGTAGTTTTAGTTTAATAAAGGATTTGTATTAGCTGCTTGTGGCTCTGAATGCTAACTAGCGAAAGGGTCACTGGCATTAACCATGAATGCGGTTTTGTGCGGTGACATATAGCTCATAAAGCAGAGTACAGCTAACTGGTAATAGCTTGTAATAATAGCAAACTTGCTTTCGGCATAAATTGTGCAGTGTTGGCATAACTGAAGGGTTAGGCGGGCGAATGGTGGCGATGAATAGCTCTTTATAGTGATAAGTGTAGGGATAGAGGAGCTAGCGTTAGCGCTGAATAGCACAGCTAAAGTCAGTGTGTAAGATCAGTCCCACTGTGCCGGTACAAAAGCAGGAGTCTAATGCTGGAGGGTGACTGCATAGCTGAGAGGATTAGAACGCACAGGCATTATAATGGCCTTACCAAAGGCCCTTCATAAATATGTGTGAGAGAGTGTGTGTGTGTATGCGTATTGGAGATGCGTTTAGGTATTGGGTGTGACGACCTCCTGTAGGGAAGAAAAGTGGAGACTCTGTTCCACATATGACCCCCCTTTTTAGACACACACATACGCACAAACACCCTTCGTCACGGCTTGCTAGTCATGAGCAATGCAGTCAGGTAAAGTAAGCATACAGACTTTTTTCTCATCTCAGTCATTTCCTCATGCATTCTCTTTCCTTCCTCTGTGATGAAGGTTGTTTTTGCATTTTTTGCATCGTTTTTACTTTACTATAATTCATACCAGACTTGTGTACAACAAAATAAAGGTGTGGTGGCTGCCATGAACAGTTGTTTAGAACACTTATATTTATATTTATAAAGTTTATTTATATATTGTACACTCTGTGAACAGAATATCTGCATATCCACAATTGATAAATTTATTCACAACTCCAAAATCTAAATTTTTTTGACTTGCTACTAACTACTGAATATTGTTTAATCATTTGAAACTACTGCCCAATCCAACCGTTATTTCATTGTCAGAAGTATTCATTGTATTAGGCCAGTACCTGACAGTACCTTCTGGACTTTTGTGCATAAGGAAGTTACACAGATCTAGCCAATCAGATTAGTGCTTGCCAAATGAAGAAAGTGCTTTCCAGTTTTGTGTGCAATATGCATCAGGCTGTCAGCGAGCAGACTGTGGGCGGCCCGTCTGAGCCTACTGATTTATAAATCAAGCCATAAACTTATCTCATGAGCTATATGTGATTGATTGCAGATCATGTGTGCTTTATGCTACAGTTGCAGTGTGTGGCTTCACACTAACTTTCAATTCATTCTTTCCTCTGTTCAGTCTTGTTGGGTGTTTTTTGGCATTAAACGTCATCTCACTTTATGGCCCTCCTTGGAAATGACTGTGAGTGCATGTCTGTGTGTGTGTGTCAGAGTCTGACTATGTGCATTTCTATCTGTAAGTGTGTGTGTGTCTGTGTGTACTCGTCTATTTTAAGGGCCGATCTTATTCGCTTTAAGCACTGTGTGTGTGTCTTTGTGTGTTTCTGCAGCGGGGTCCTCAGGGAAGGCTGTCCTCTGTGCCTGAGTGAAACACGTGGGCATTTCTGGAGTGCGCAGCACTGTGTGTCTCGTTATTATTTCATCATTCATTAAATATTCAAATGGAATGATGTAACCCCAGAAGCTGAACGATGATGTCATCGGCTGCTATGTTTGAGTGTTTGCAAGAGTATGTCAGAGAAAGTGAGGGCATAAAAACAGGGAGAGTGAAAGCTTGATGGTTTCGTACTTTGTGCTGGCAGAGTTCACTTTAGAACTCCGGCTTTTGTGATTGACTTGTGGTAAATCTCGCATGCTGATGTCAGAGCGCAAGAATTGATTGGGTGTTTGTATTATTTGTACATAATGCCATTGTAGAAGTTCTCAAAACCTGGGAGCTTAATAAGCTGCTCTGAACGATCAGTATTCTGGTATTAAAAACATTATTGATTAATCTCAAGCCTCATTAATCTAACACACAGACAGCAGTGGCGCCACTCTTCATTAATATGCGCAGTGGGTATTATATATGTGCTGATTGTCATGCATAATGTCTATTATACATGCGCTAGTCGGGAATATTACTCAGTTTATTACCATGTCAGAGAACCAAGTAAGAAATTACTTTTTATCACAGAATTTTCATTGAACTTTAGCAAATATGCATCATTTCCTTTCATGACGTGTGTGCATATGTGTTAATGTGTGTGCGTGTGTGTGTGTCTGTGTGTGTGTGTGTATTTGCACTGTAAGTTCTTTTGCTTCACTTTGTGTGAGACGTTCTGTTTGTTTTTCCCACATCTGTTTTTCCGGGCTGTTCTTTGTCTGCGTGTGTTTGCTAGATGCCCCCACACACTGACCGTGTCTGCCAGCCACACACACACACACACACACACACACACACACACAGTCAAGGCTCAAGTTGATGACTGGCAGGCACAAATTGAAATATTTTATAACATTTATCATTTGAAGTATTTTTCTTGAGCTCAATCAGTGCATATTCTGTAAACATTTAGATCTGTCGTTTCATATGGAATCTATTCACAATATTTTCTGTGTTCATATTTTTCTGATGCTTTAATATGTCACGGGGTAGATTATTCCAGTTGTTCAAAACTTATTGTAGTCAGTTTTGTGAGCAGACAACCCCACGTGTCTGTAAATTGTCTGCAAATAGTTTATGGTATGATAGACCTCATACAATTTATGGTGCCTCACATTCATTGAATTTTGCTCTTCTGAATGTACAGAAACTACATCACTGTGTGTTTTGTGTGATTTCATGTCGCTGCGTGTGTCTGTGTTTGCAGGCGTCTCAACAGGAATAATCTTCAGGTTCTTCCGGAGTTGCTGTTTCTGGGCACGACCAAACTCTTCAGACTGTGAGTTCTTTATCTTTTAGCCCCTCTCTTTCCTCTCTGTTTTTTTTCTCACCCCTTTTCTTTCCTCTTACTCTCCTTGTCACAAGTTCTCCCTTTGTTGCCTTTTTTAAACAGGATTTATTTTTGTGTCTTTACCAAAGTTTATTAATTAATGTAGCTTTTACAAATGCATTTACAAATGTACAGTATTTACTCTTTTTTGTTACTTATTTACATTTACTTGTGCTGCAGTTGGATCTGGGATCTTTCTAATCTAGGAGTACGTTTCATTAGAATGTTGCTGTTTCATTCTCTAATTTTCTGTTTGGTTTGTAGATGTTGTTTTAATACATTTTTATTAATAACAAAAGATAGTGACATTAAATTTGGAGGAAAATGATAGCATAAACACAACATTTTGAGACCTGTCTTCTAAATCTTGCTCATTACTCCCAGACATAAGTGTGTGTGTGTTTATAATTGAGTTATGCAGGACATCTAGGGATCAGCAGTAAGGGAGGTTCAGACCATGAACGGACTAAATTGAGTTAAAAGGAGATACACGCTTAAACATCTGCTGCTCAGAGAGAGCGAGAGGAAGGATAGCGAGCGCTAACAGCTTTACCAGGAAAAACAACATTCTAACGGACTTTGCAGGAGGTTGATGGAGGAAATGTATGTGTGTGTGTGTGCTGCACATATCGCTCATGTTTCTGCAGTCATATATTCACTGTTCATGTTCTAGACATGGTATGGTTGTGTGTGTGGTCTCCTAAAAATACACAGGGATCCTCAGGCTCAACTATCAGGTGTGTGTGTTTGCGACAAGTAAAATGCTGGTCTTAAAATGAAATGTTTAAGAAACAGATTAATGTTTTTAGCAAAGCACGGGCCTTTTTTAAAAACGTCAGATCGTGTGTTTGTGAGGAGGTCAAGTTGTGCTTATACATCGTTGGGACCAAATGCTAATAAAACCTCATATGAGCTACACTGGAGCATCAGCCAATGGAAAATGGCTTAAAAAACATCCTAAATAATGTTTTAATGAAAATGTAAAAACATTGAAAGTTTGGGATACAAAGTATTATTAACTCAGTTTAAAAGACAACCAAACAATATAATAAGGATTTTATGCTTCTTATATAGGATTTTTCTGGTCTGTCTGTCAACTCAATTTCAGCAAGATGGTAGCAGGTGTGTAAGAGAAAAAAAAGACAATGAGGGAAAAAGAGGAAGCTCTGCTATTGTACTTTCTGATAGAATTATTTGATTTGATGTCCTGACACACTCACACAGTGTTCTTTCCTCATTAGATTATCTCTGCTCGTCTACATCTGTGGCTATTGGCTAACATGTGCAGCTTTCATCTGCCTGCCTCTTTCATCACTCTGTCTATCTCGTTTTTCTTTATTTTGCTCCTTTACGGTTTCCCTTGTTTCTTTTATGCTTCTTTACGTGTATTTCTTTCTTTCTTTCTTTCTCATCTGCGCGTCCTCTCCCTCTGCCCCTCTGATCAGGTTTGACGTTAATGTGTCTGGATGGAGTGTGTGTGATTTTTTTTTTTTTATTTTTTTTTTTTGAGGGGGATGGTCTGGTAGTGGGTGACAGAACCTTCTAGAGCTTGTTTTGTTCATCTTGCCGGGTGCCCTAGTGACCCCGGCTTCTGCTGTACGTGTGTGTGCGCGTATATGTTTGTGTGTGTGTCTGTGTGAATATGAGTTATGGTTACACACATACGGCCGCTGCCACAGTAGCGGCTGAAGTATTTCTGCCTTTTGTTTCCTCAGAGGCCAGGCCTGTTTGAAAACCTTTGAATAACATTCAGTATGTTGGAGAGAACGTTCAGATAACATTTCTCATGGACAGCAGGTCGGTCACAGCTGTGTATGTTTGGATAGAGAGAAAGTGGGAAAGAAAGAAGAAAGGAACTTAAAGAAAAGAGAAAAGAGGAGACTTGAAGGCAGAGAGAGAGAGCGAGTTTTGAAAGTCCATTAAGAACTCTGTAAAAACTTAACAGTAGTTTGAAAATGAGAGTGGAACACCAATAATAATTAAAAAAAACACCACAGGTGATTATTTTAAGAAATAGATACTATGTAAATTAGGAAATTACCCTAGGTAATTACATTACATGTAAAACAATTGTTTTGTATTACAAGTTTTCAGAAATATGCTAATTTTCTAAATAAAAATAAACTTTTGGTTTGAAAATAAAATGTGAACCAGGTCAAACACAACAGTCTTGAAAATAGGCCAAAATCTAAAAGTTCATCAGTACATCAAAAAACATTGATTTTGCATATGATGTATGTAAATGCTGGGGTTAGTTGAGGCAGTTGTTATTATTATTTTGTGTTCTAAGTCAAGTTGGCACAGACATATCTTTTGGCGCGAATTCCTGCTCATAGTTGCTACGTTACTATTGTCATGTCACGTAGCCATCATCCCTCATCCAGTAACCGTTAGTGCTGTTTCACACTGTGCAAACTTTCAGAGTGTGTTTGTGGGTGTTTCTGACCATCGAAGGAATTTCTCCCGTTGTGACATCTGTGTGTGGCTTTTATTGAGCCTGTCATTGGTTATTAGGTCAAATCAAATGCATTACAATGGTGATTGTGTAAGCATCATTTTTTTGCATACATTTTTTGAATCATAAGGACAGATATTGATCAACATTTTAATGTCCGTAGATAAAGACATGGAAAGTTCGTCTAATATTTCTTTTAGGTTAAAGGGATAGCTCATCTATAACTTTGGGGTGGAACTCTTTGCTTTACTGTCTAATGACAGATAAGGGGTCTGTTTTTTAAAAATAAGCGTTATATTTGAAATTCTGTTGTGTTTTGCAATTATTTTTTGTAATAGTAGTGCTGAAATGACAGCTTTAACCTCAGAACATAAATTAAAATGATCAGGCCTGCTTGTGTTACAGCGCTTGCAAACCAAAGCAAAACATTATTGAAGTCTCTGGGAACGCTGACGCTATGTTATGAGAAAGGCTTCGTGAGAAGATTAGAAACTTAAACGCGTAGAAAAAGTGAGAGGTTGAGTATGTGAATATGCCAGCAGACATCTTCATATTCCTGTCATGTCTGTTAGCAGTGGCTTTGGGTTCACACACGCTTAGCTGATTTTAAATATGGCTTTGACTGTGTGGTTTTCTTGAGCAATGTGCCACGAGTTTTTGGGGTGAAAAATCATAGTGGTTTTCTTGCTTAATCCGCACACCAAACGCTAGACAAGCCAAACTGTTTGCCATCTCAGAGTGTGTGTCTGCGTGTGTGTGTTTACTGAGCTCAGCGTTTCCTAGGTCACAGTGCTGTAGAGAGTTTGGCTTTTGTCTGCGGAGTGGACGCTTAACCCCAGTCCTCTCAGCTCACAACACACACACACACTTGCTAAGCCTTGTCTGTTCACACGAGTTGGTGGGAACAGTTTTGAAATTAAAGACGGATACAATAGAGTGAAGTGTTGCCTGTCTGTTGAAGTATAGCGTTATTAGGTACGAGTGTATATGTGTGTGTGTGTGTGTGTGTGTGTGTGCATGCGTGTGCATGTGTGGGATTTAATTTCATTCATAATCAGATTTTAATGAAGACAGGAAAGGAGTTTATAGCCTGTTGACATAGTGACAATGAATTATAATTGAAAAACCTCAAGCTTGTAGACATGTGTGTACATGTGTGTCAGATCTGTCTGTGTTTTTTGTGTTGTTGTGTTTGTCTGCATGACCTGCATTTCACACATTTTCATACCTTCTCTCCTAAGTCATCAGTGGATTCGATATATTATATTTTTTTCTCCTTAGTTATTAAAAAACTAGAGTTGTTTTTCAGGTAGCAGCTTTGAAACGAATGAGTCAATCATCTGTTGAAGCTGCCAGTTCATTACCGTGCTGTCTAAAAATATGCAAATAAGAATATTTAAGCAAGATGCAACAGGTAAAGAATAAATCTGTTGCACACCATTTGCTAAACTTCTTCATAAAATATCAAACATTGTGAGCAATTGTACACTGTCAATTCTAACAAATTTAGTCTACTTAAAAAAGTTTGGAAACCAGTTGCCTATTTTTGCAAAGGGAAGTTAAAGATAAAACTGAAGTTCATTTAAGAATTGGTTTTAAGTAAAGAAAGTAAACTCATCCCAGGTAGATGAAGTAATAAATGTCAAGTTATTTTAAAGTTACATATTCAGGAATATTTAAAAGTAATATTACTACATTATTCAATTAACAGTGTTATTTTGTATTCTGTAAACATCTTAAAAACTGTTATTCTTAACAGGGATTTAATCTGCCATTTTAACATATGCGGACTTAAAATTATGCGTAGTGTAAAGTGAATGTATTTTTAGTAGTTCAGTCAGCATGGAATGCACTTAACACAAGTTTTAAATTCTCTGGACCTACAGGAGCACTGAAAATGTATGCAGACAGAAAAGCAAAACAATAAATACAGGCCTTTATAGCCCATCTATAACTAATCTTCCCTCTAACATAATTTCCTTTATTGTCTAAACTGAAGTCTGCACATCAACATCCTAAGTAATGAAGGGCAAATACACACAGTGTCAATTTCTTCCTCATTTCAATACTGGAAAGGTTCTAAAAAGCATACTTTGACCAGGTCTTGTTGAGCAAAATAAAAAAAAATGTAGTGAGTGTACAGCAATCTGTGCAAACATCAGGCATGAGGAAATGTAATCAAGCTGACGCGATGACGAGATTTATAGTGTAAGAATTACAAAACAGGCAATTTTTCATAAGACATGGATTAAGTCAGAGAGTATGAGGGTGAATTATCATTTTTGTGTGAAATATTCCTTTAAATTCTGTTTTGTAGGCTTACTGCATGCCTTTATAAGACTTGGAATATCACACACAAGTTCCATGTAAATTGGTCTCGATTATTAACATAATAAAAGTGTATTTTGAGAACATTTTACAATATGCTGCTCTGCATGAGCCACCATTTAGATTGCAGAGCATTATCTCCTTTATAATGGAGTGATGGATCACACCCATCATTTACATGATTTTATCTTAATTCATAGTGTGTGAAGTATGCTGATTGTAAAGTATTTGTGAAGTCTGAGTTTTTGATCAGCCAACAAAATTTCATCAATTTAATTAATTTGCATCACCAATTTCATCAATAACAAACATTGATAACAATGCTTACAAAGCACATACCGAAGCACAACTTTCTTCACCCTAAAAGGCATTAAATACACTTTGTGTTTGAAAGGACACTGAACTGTCATTTTACTCCTCATATGATTATGCAAATAGGCAAAAAAACTGACTCAATATGCATATGGATTAGTTAAAGCGATAGTTCAATCAAAATTAAAAGTTTGCTTTAGTAGAACTGTTTTGCTGGATTGTGGTCCTTAGTGAATAATAAAATGCAAGCCCGTGGCTGCCAATTTTTGAGAATAAGAAAAGCATATCATGGAACAAAACATTGTTTTTGATGATACATTGAGGTCTTATGAAGCAAAATGATCAGCATGTTCAAGAAAATGAAATTAATGCAGAACGTGAGACTAAAAAGCATATCAAAGTAAATCCTTGTACCAAAACTAAAGTATGCACTTACATTTGTTCTGGTATTCTAAAAAATATGTTGTTGAAAAATCAGTGAACACTAAACACACAACAAAACCAAATACAGTACATAGACCTTTATTTGCTTGGGCCACTTGCAATGATGTTGGCCAGTGAGGTAAATTGATGGCATTGATTTGATGGTTTTATGAAGGACCTTGAATATTCATTGAACCTTGTAAATGCAGAAAATTTCTTTATAGCAGAAGATGTTATTTTTAATTTGCTTCAGGAAATAAAAAGACGACTTGGAACCCTTAACAAGGAGTCACGCAATACCAGGTCTATCATACTGTAGCTTCTTGCAACTTCTAGCATTTTTTGACCTCCGGTTCTTTTTAACATACTGTGGCTTCTTTATTTCTTTATTCTTTATTTGCAACTGCTCTAATTTGTGCTGTGGTTGGGATATTGTGACGGTTGAAATGTGAATGAGAAGTTGCATCTGCGTTTTTTAATTTGAACACTGTTAGCAAATCCGCAGAAATTTCCACACCCATTGGAATTGGCCCTTTTGGAATTGCTAATTTGCCTTGTTCAGTAAATCTGGCCCTTTATATTTACATTTTATGCATTGCAAGAAAGAAAGCCATGCAAATTGATACCAAATGATTCTATTTTTCACATGTTCTGTCATGCAAATAAAATTTTAACGTTTCAGGAAATTAATTTAGATTATTATTTTTGCCTGCAGCCTCTTTGAATGTGCTAGTTCACGTTCATACATTCATATGTGCTTTTGTTTATGGCATCATGACATTTAAAATATAATGGTATTTTGGTAATACAGAGGAGTTTAAATGCAGTGTTATCAATGTTTGGAGATAAAGCTGAATTAGTAGCTGTAAAATTAGAATTATATCAACGTTTCAAAATGTATATATAAATTCGATGTTTTGCTTACTGTTGTTTGCAGGAATTGATTTGACCCAGCCAGTGCAGTGCATTTGATCTTTTTTCGATTTTTGCTGTTTGTCATAGAAGGGAATATTGTAAGTTTACTTGATAGGTGAAAGAACCAAAGAGGGTTTTGGCAAACACGCGCACACACACACACACACACACACACACACACACCTGAGCATTACTCAGGAGAGAGTCTCAGACAGACAGTCTCCAGGCCAGGCACTGAGCCATCCACAATTATAAGAAAAAACACCTGTGTGTGTGTGCATGTGTTTGAGTGAGTAAGTGTGTGGTGGATTTACGAGACACCCTTTTTTAAATCAGTTGACCACACAGTTATGGCCTTTGACCATTAAGCCACTTGATAAGTGATTTGTGTTTGTCTAAACAGGTCAATATGTGTTTTTGACAAGTTTTTAGCTCATTGTGGATTCAGACCATTTTCAGATTGTTTTTCTGCTGAAATATGAGATTTTGGTCTTGTGAAAACCTTTGAAAGCCTTGTTGGTGTGCAATAATGTGTGTGTTTGGTTCATGAACAGGGTGTGTTATCTGGGCTCATCTCTAATCTTTTTCCACATTTATGTAAAATGGATTTAACATAGTGTGCTAGGTTTGCAGCACAACAGCATCATCAATCTCTATTGCTTATTTGACCTGTCAGGCTACACCACGCGGGGGCTTATATTCCTGTCTAAACATGCACCCACATGTACACGCACACACACACACGCAAGATGTCAAAGATGTCCTTTTCAGATTAAGCAAGCCACTTTTGTAATTCTGTGTGTGGCTGTGTGTGTAGTTGTGTTTGTGTCTGAGATTGTTTACGTGCGAGTGAGTGTCTTAGTGACGGGTAACAAGAAGTGGGCAATTTCTTGTTAGCATGTAACTGAAACTCCGGCCGTATCCTAGCAACCATCCTGGCCACTCCATGGTCTTTAGTTTCACCTTCACAACACCACAGCTAGAACACAATATCACAACAGCTACCTAGCAGCGCACCACTGGAAGCACTTGAATTAAATAATTAAGGCCCTTGATTACTGTTTTATCAGCTAATCTGTTACATTTAGGGTGTCAGATATCAACTTCCTTTACAAGAAAATCAGTGTAAGGAAAGCCCAATAGAGAATTATTACTGAAAACTATTATGGAAGCCTTCAAAACTGAGTCTATGAATGAGTCTTTTGACTACACTGTGTGGTTGTACTCAGTGTACACATTTTACAATAACTTTGAGGGGGTGGACATTTTTAGGGATTTTTTATAGGAAATTGTTAAAGACATTCTCTTGAGGTCCATTTTGTGCATTCATAATTGTTTTTTGGCATCCTTAGCATACGTTTACTGCTTAAATAACTTTAAATTCAAATGCTGAAGTGTTTTGTGGTATAACCATGTTGTGAAAATCAGTGCTAGAGTGATAATGTTGTTCTGTCAATTGTCCATTTGATAATTGTTGTTACAAAAAATACTTGAGCAACCTACCGTTGGCGCAACATGAATATATGAGCTTTGAATAGTATTCTTCAGTTTTGATGTAGCTCTTAGCATATCTGTACAACTGAGCACATTGCCTTTCAAAGCATACTCAATTTGATAGTGTCTGTTAACACAGGAGGTCGACACATGTGCACTAGAAAGTGTCATCCTAGTTCTGTGTTGACGCTATTTCAATCCAGTAATATGACCAAAACTGAATTGTTTGACTTGTTCTTGACTTAAACAACAGCATGGATCATTGTGCCACATTGTGGGCAAATTATTCAGCGCTAAAATTCTAAAAAGTGTGTGTTTGTTGAATGTAGAGAGTATACACAGTTGCAAAAATCATCCTGCCACTCATGCTTTATTGACAATATTATATTGCACACACAAAATATTAGGATTAGGGATGTTTATCTCCATATCTAAAGCCAATATAACACACTAGAGAGGAGTCAGTCTACAGATAAAATATCAAAAGTTTTAAATTATTGGTTATTTTTCTTAATAATATAACTATAGCACATCAATTAAAAATTATACATACATAAATTGTTTTTTTTACCAAATGTTTTAAACGATGCATAAATGCCAACTTGTAAGCTTCACATGTGTCCTACCGTACACATGAAAAAACAAATATACTTGGGTTTTGTGGTTACTGGGAGGTTAAAACAAAACCCTGTTGAAACAAGTATAGATTTAATGCTCCACCAACCTTATGTTTTGACTTACATTGAAAGATTCAGCAATTAATAAGAAGCTTCAGACCCCTCCAAACTCTACAATTTGTAATCAGATATTGTTAACGTGAAAGTTGACGAGTCCATTTTCTGGGTATTATGCAGCTGTACGGGGGGTGAACTCTGGAAGGTAGACTCCATCTTGGCTCCGTTTGCTCAGTCACACAGTCGTCTATTCTGAGTGAAAGCGTGGGAGTGTAATTGCTCTGAAGTGGACTCCATTTTGGCTCTGGTCACACAGTGGCACAGTAGGCCATTCTGACGGAATAGGAGTGAGTTCAGCAGCGCTGGAGTGGAATTGTCAGCATTCTTCAGCACTGCTGTCATCTTTAACCTCTTAACAGAGCCTCTTCACTTTGAGTTCTCACACTCACAGTCACACAAACACAAACAAGTGAGCATAGACAAAGAAGGACTGACACACACCAGACACAAGACGTGTAACAAGCAAACACCGCTCAAAAATAACACATGGAAACTGTGTTTGAGACTGACAGGGTGAGACAGAGTGAAAGTGTATATCTCTGTGCACGTGTATACGTATGTAATTCGGTAATAACAGGCTTCAGTCGCAGCTCTGTCATTATTTAATTACAGCTTCCTCCCATCTCTGTGGCAACGCAATGTTTCCCTGATTGGTGTGTGCTTGCAGAGTCACTTCGTAACTCCCTGACCTTAAAAGTGAGAGGTGAGGCAGTGGCTGCGTTTCAAAATCTAGTGAGCTGTCTTCCTAGACAGCATTTGTGGACATCATAGACACATACAGATGTTGTCTAGGAAGAGCACACTAAGTATTGCGACACAGCCAGAGAAAGAGGAGATGCTGGGATGACTGAATCACGCACTTCCTATGGTCAACCAAGACTGGACACAAACACACACTCACGCCCTCTGTGGTGTTTAGTTTGTCAGGTTTTCAAGTTTGTCAAACAGCAGTGAGTAGTTTCGGTGGTGTGTGAGAATTTGTGTGTGGGTGTTTGTGGAAGTGTGTGTGTTCAATGTACAGTATGTGTTTTGCTGGTTTGGCCTTTTTCTTGACCAGAATCAATGTTTCATTGCTCAGAGAAAATGTTTAAATAGACCAAACTTCTTTGTTCTGGTAAATGTGTCTTATTTTGCATTTTTAAGCTATGTGTAGACCCATCCTGAAACCATATGAGCTTATAGCTGGATAAACAGATGTAAGATAGTAAAGGATCGAATTAAACATGAATTAACATTCAGATTCTGTTTTGTCATCTCTTGTACTGTTGCATATAAAGATGTTACATTGTAAAGTCCTCCTGGGAACTTCCTACTTGCAAGCTTGAAAGTCGTAATTACAATGTGGTGTACAATCAAGTGACTATGGTTAGAATAAAAACAACAATGTGCAGTTTTGTATTTCCTTTTCTCTCTTTCAGACACATTTAGAGCCTGCATAAACAATTGAAACAATCAAATGTAATGTAATGCTTTATGTATTGTGCCCTTCAAGTGAAGTTGAAAATATTGTAATTACAAGTTTTTAACACATGAATGACTAAGGAGACTCAGAATCTAGAGGATACTTGAGTTGGGATGTTGGAAGGGACACATCAATTATTAAAAAAAAAATCTATAAAATAGAAATATATCTATAATCTATAATGTAGATATCAGTTGGCACATATTCACAAATCCAATCAAGTGAATGGTTTAAAGTTAAACACTCCCTGTTTTCTTTATGTGACTAAATGTTTAATTTTGATACCATTTATAAATCGCATGATAGAAATGAAAAAGTTTAATTTGCATAAGCATGTTTTCTTATTACCAGTTTTTTGCAAATGTTATATCTAACCTTCAACCACAGCGCAAAATTGTACAGCCAAAATTAAGACTGAATTCAACCTAGTTTCTGCTACAGTTCTTTAATTGATTTAGAAATATCATGGTAACCACATCTGTGCTATTTCTTTCATAAATGCAATCATTCTGACATGAGTTGAAGGCCGTGTATGATGAGGTGAAGGAGAAGGGGGTCAGAAAGGGCTCACAGGACTCTTTCATTAGAGAGTGTGTTATGTTTATGGGTCAGACTCGCCCAATCTGAATAGATCATGTCTAAGCAGCATTGTGTGTTGAACATAGCATGCTGTTGAGCTTTTTGTCCTCTACAGCACCCATAATCACCACCTATTCTGATACACTAAGATCTGAGTTCTCACAGAGTTTTATTCCCAGAGGAATGTCTGCCACCCTCTATGTGTGTATATATATATATATATATGTGTGTGTGAGTCTTGGATGCTGCACAAATCAGGATCTATTTGAAAGGGTTGAGTCTTTGAATGAAAGCTTAGTGTTGTTCTCTGGCTTACACAGTTGATCCTGTTCAGTGTATGCCCTCTAATCGGCTTTTGCTAATGTGAATTCTTGAACAATCACCCTCACTCTTTTTCTCCTTTCTCTCTCTGTGTCTTAACCCTTCTCTTTCAAACACTAACAACCATCACATCTTTTCTTTTACTTGGTTAATCACTCCATTGTTTTAGCCAATTAATTGCTGACATAAGGGCAGCAGGGTGTGGAAGTTGTGTCTCTCTCTTTCTAAGTGTGGGTGCTGATTTTGTCTGTACACTGTTTTATCAGGTTGTGTCTGGCCACAAACACAAGATCTCCATATGTTCCTTTAAAGGGATCTTCCTTTGAGCATATATTAGTGTGTTTGTGTGTGTGTGCATGTGTGTGTGTTAAGTTGTAAATTCCTGCGTGCAGCCAGTGTGTGTAAAGGTTCCAGAGGTTAAGTGAGCAAAGGTGAGAATGTCCTTAGGGTCACTGGTGAAAGTTGTACGGTGGCTTAACGCTGAGCACCTGGGCTTAGCCCTGACTGATAAGGACCACACTTTGTGTGTCTCATTAAAATATGAAAAAGAAATTACTAGTACTTTTGTAAAATGTTTAAAGTGACGTACACTCATATTGTGTAGATATAAATGAGAAAAAGCTACATAGAACCCCACCATAGAAGTTATTGTTTTGAAAGCATAGTATAAGGTACTTCATAAGTTATTAACAAAAATGTAACCACATCACTGAGTGCTTTCATGTATTAGCTTATTCACTCCAAATGCAAAACGAATCACACTGACAATGCAAACATTCTTAGAAATATTCATAGGTTTAAATGATAAACCAGTTCTGTACAACAGATAAAACAATAACAAATTTACTTTAGTACACCATGACAACTTTTAGCTAGTTTGCAACTGTTTAATTCTACTTTGTGCGGTCTTAGCTGCTGTGATCCAGATGATTAAAGATATTTCATTAATTCATGAAATAAAACTTCTGATAAGAGAAGCCTCTTACAGTTTTCTCCAAAATCCTGGTAAATATGTGAGATTAAGCAATAAAGTGCTGAGGAAAGCTTTTTAATTAGAGAAATATTGTTTAATTATTGCAATAAGTTCAAACAATGCATGAAAAATTGGAAAGGGGTTTAATCACACTTAAAGAATAACTGAGAAAAATAAAAAAAAATCTATCTATCTATATAAAAGAAAAACAAGCAAAAACGTACCCAGTGCACAGTTTTTCCAAATGCATTTTCCATAACAAGCTGTTGCAAAGAAATCATAAAGTTTTAACAATTGCGAGTTCATTTGGCTTCTCAGAGGAGCTTATCATCTCATCACATTCTCATAAAAATGCTTCATGAGAAAGACGTTCTTTTTACGTTTCTTGGAACACCCCTGCAGCTCACTCCTGAACTTTCTCTTAGAGCTTTTAAATCAAAGGCAAAATGAGTCGTTTACTAAGTCATGTCTCACAGCCCCCCACTTTTGGCACTTGCACAAGTATGGTGAGGCATTATATCATCATAAAAACAGCATCATAATGGCCACCTAAAGAGAGAGTTGGTAGGAGGACAGAGATTGTTTTGAAAGAGGGGATATTACCAAATATTTCCTGAAGACCACCCATAGCCTGAAAAGCTGATCCTCTTCTTAGTCTCTGGGGCTCTAAACCTGCCCATTTATGATCAGGCACGGTGGGAGGCAGACATGTACGGTGACACTTGATTATGTGTCTGTCAGCTATCTTGCTGGCTTCCTGGGTGTGTGTGTGTGTAACAGTAGCTTAAGGGATGATGTAAGCGGGTTTCCTAATTGCAGGGTAATACAGGGGTGCGTCAGATCTCACTGCCTCAGGGAGCATTAAATGTGTGTGTGTGTGTGTCCTCAGGTAATAGAACGATATAAAGACTCTCTGGTATGTCTTTCTGCGGCTGTTTTCTTGGATACCGGATAAACGTGGCTTTTTTCTTGTTTCCACATCCTTTCACTCCTCAAATAACCACTAGAACTGACGCAACACCTGATGAAAATAAGATGCCTCAATTTAACAAGGCAAAAGAGAACAAGGCAGATTTAAATTGACCTTTTCTCCTTTGGGGTCTGAGGATGGGGGTTGTAATTAGAGTTTTTGAAAAATTCACCTGTTTTAACACAAGCTGCTGACTGTATTAAAGGCTTAGCTTTAGGGAAAAGTGATATATCTGGCACTCACTTTGTCTTAGAAATTTGTATAACTCTGTTTTAACAGTGTGTGGTCTTTCTCACTTTTCACTGACAGGTTTTCTAATATAAAAACATTAGTTTGGCACATTCAAATTAGTAATTAGAGCCCAAAACAAAAATAAAGAACAAATGAGTATTCTTAGTTTTCACTCATAATTTTAAAGGAATCATAACACATTTAATTAAGCATGACATTTTGAAGTAGAATACTAATTATCTTGCAAAATGTATTCCAATAATTTAAAAAATAAAAAAATCACTTTTTCACAGTATCATTGTTACATGTCATGTACAAGTCATATTTTACAGTAGTTTTTGCTCAAAGTTGTTTAAAAAAAAGAGCTACAATATGTCCTTTTGATGACATTCAATTGGAATTTATAAAAGAAACATTATTTGTCATTATAGAAATGCTATTTTAAAATTTTTATGGATACTTTTAGGATTTGAGTTAGTCAATATAATTAGCTTTATATAAAAACAACCTTTGGTATGTCCTCATTTAGATGTAAGTGTGTTTGTGTGTGTGTGTGTAATTGCAGGAATGTGCATTTGAAAGGATGGGAGGAGTAGAGAGGTGGAGAATGACACCACTCTACCTGTTGAAACAAAACACAAATGTAATAAGGGCTCTCCTGACTTTTGTCTTGTGTGGGTGTGTGTATGTATGTGTGTGTGTGTGTGTGTGTGTGGTGGGGGGTGAACAAGAAAAGTTCAAAAGTTCACTTAAAATAGGTTACTGCATGTTTTTATGATTCATTGCATTGTTATGCCTCTGCAGTGTTTGCACACAAACACACATCCACGCACATTCCGCTGTAATAAACACAATTTCAATAATCCAAACAGCTTCAAATAACTGTGAAGAGTAAATGATGTTTCATTGGTATAATATTATACAAAAATGACATCTGATGTTCATTTTAGGTTATCTTCTTTGTGGAGGTTCATGGGGTGATGGGCAGAGTAAGGGGTAACGAGAGGAGGTATGAGGGGGTGGCAGCAGTAAACGAGTGTAACTGCAGTGAGAGTGACGTGCTAAGCAGAGGGGTGGAGACGCTTGTCTTTTCAGAATGAAGGGAATCACCATGGCAGCAATTAAAAGCCTGAGGCTCCCCGCACTGGGTCAGTGTGCACAGAGAGATGAAAGTGTGTTTGTGCATGCATGTATGTGTGTGTCAGAGAGTGTGTGAGCTCCCCAAAAGCCGTTACTCAGCAGGAGAGAGAGGAATTAACTAATGAACTTTTAGAGTAGCAAATCTTTGAGAGAAGGACATGTGTCAGCCACAGTGGGGCGATGAACTGATTAAACTGAACTGTGATAGCTATGAGTCAGAATACATGCTTTTGTTAAATGGTTTATGCATCAGTTGTTACCATATGGAATTAATCAGTAATAAAATAGGATAACATTCACAATAGGTTTAAAGGAATCATTCAAAATGACATTTCTTTGATTATTTACTAATTATAGTGTCTTTAAGTGAGGTTATAAGTGTCAAGCTCAGAAAAGGTGGGGAATAACATATAAAAACAGGTGTGTGTGTGTCTCTCTTTGGATGTGGAATGTGGATGTGGCCAATATTGCTGGAGCTGTTGTCTTTTAAGATAAATACACACACTTACCTGAGCACCAAAGATTTTGATACATTATACATTCATTTATATTTTTCAGAAATGTTCATATGCGCTCACTCACCCTCACACACACCCGCAGGTAACTGTATTGTTTTTTCCAGTGAGGCGGAAATTGCTACGATGGTCTTGACATGGTCGTTGAACATGCATTTATGGAATGTGTCTTTATGCTAGTCTACAGTGCTCTATCAGGCATAGAAATCAGTAGTTTAGATAAGCCTGTGAAAGTGAGAGAAAAAGTGAGAAGTAGAATTCAAGGGACGTCTGTATTCGTTTATTCACTTTAAGTCATTCCAAACCCATACAAGACTTTGTTTTGCTTGTGAAAAGAATTTGAAAATAACAAAACATGCATAAAAATGTTTTTTCATTATATTTTACATTACATTTACATTATATTTTTTCATCATTATATTCCATGTCCTCAGAAACTGTATCTTTGAGTGAAGAAAGATCATTAATTTACTCTATTATATGGCTCCAATGTCAAAGTCAGATGTACCAACTGATGTAAGCTGTTTATGCTGTTTTGCATTGCTTTTAATGAGGATTTCTATCATTTTGTGACCCCTAAGACTTTTGTTTATCTTTGAAATACAAATGAAGATATATAAGCACTATCACTAAGACTGATTCATACGTATTTTACAAGGTGGCTAATTTGTACGACTTCAAACGTATGATTTTGAACAATTTGTCTAGACCACAGTGACGGGTAGGTTTAGGGGCGGGGTTAGGTCTAGGTCATTCATGCAAATTCATGTGAAACTGGTAAAATATGCATAATTTAGCAAAAAGTGTATGCAATTTGTACAAATTAGCCACCTTGTAAAATATGAATGAATTGCCGTGAGATCGGGCTGGATATATTTAATAAATCATAAGAAATTTCTATCCCTCCACAGACATTTTTCCAAAAAATCAAAAAGACATTGTAAAAGAAATCCTTATTGAGTTGTCTTCTGAAGAGACAAGATGGGTTTATATGATGGACTGATTTAATTTAGTTTTCTTATTATTATTCACCGAACACAATCTTTTCCTAAACGTTTTGAAAGTGTCAAAGTTTTGGTGTAAGGGTCTTTCAATGGAAAGACAGAAATGTCTTGAGTTTCGTTGAAAATATCTACATTTGTGTCTTGAAATGAACAAAAATCGAATTAAAAAGTCCTGTCCCTATTCATTGTTGTTGTGTGAAAAAGAGCAACATGTGGGATATTTTTTGGATGAGCTTTTCCTTTAAAATTGCAGTTGGGTAAAAAATCCCTACAAGCTCAGTAAATTTCATATCAAGGTCACTCTGACAGTTTATGCCTCTTGTTTTGACCCAAGCAAGCTTGGCTCTCTGTGCTACTTAAATATATGTGTGTGGAGTGTGTTTGTGAGCATGTGTGTGTCATGACAGCATCTCAGTCGCTCACCTCTTCCTGTCTGTCAGTGTGTGTAGTGTCGAACTGACAGATGAGGACTAATTAGCCCTTATCATTTCAGTGGATGTGTATTTGGTACTTCTCTCTCACTCACTCGCTCTCTTTTCCTCTGCTTTCCTTCCCTCTACTGTATGTTTTCCTTTGGGACAGAAATGTTTTCACTTGGGAATGGGGGTCTAGCAGGTGTTAATTTTATTTTTCCCTTTGTCTCTCTCGCTCTCAGTCTCTCTCCCAGGAATTCCTCCCATGTTAGGTCACTGTAATCTCACTTGTCCAGTTCACTATTATGATGAAGACATGCAACATAATACCACCATTCGGAAGTGTGTTTGTTAGAAAGAAAAGAAGAAAGAACGAGAGAAAGAGAAAAAGAGATTTGCCGGAGAGACAAAATGGACTTTTAAACCTAAGTTCTTGAAAGGAATTTTTCAGATAATCCCCCTCTCCCGCCACTAAGCCCACTCTCCAGAAAACATACTTCATTTCCATTGACGATTTCTCTCACGTACGTTACGCTCTGTTTGCCAGCTCCTTCCTAAGAGCCTCAAAGCGTCGGCCATTGCAGTGCCCTTTACAAAACCAACTTCCTCCTCATCACCTCTTTCTCTGTGAGGTCTCTTCCTCTTCTGATGTGTTTCTCATTCTGACTAGAAATCGTTTGAGTTGTGAATGAGTTTGGCCTATAAGACCCCAACAGCATGCGGTTCAGTTCACTGAACCATTCTAATCAACACTTTTCACAAACATACAGAGTGATTATGTGAGTATATTTCAAAAGATGCTGGGCACAGTTGAGAAGAAAGAAATAACAATTTGTCAAAAACCCCAAAGCAAAACTTCTCTTTGTTTGAGAAGTCTTCAGGAATGTTTTGTAGAAGGTTTGACATCTGCGTTGGTTTAATATGTTAAACTAAACTGAGACTTTGCTGATCTTGTGGAAACTGGATTTGAACTTGTGTCAGTGCAAAACAGTGTTTCTCATCGAGATTAGGTTTACTGGATGTGTGTGTCTGTGTAAATCCCCTGGCCTCTAAAAATAATGCAGGAACTGTCGGGAATGTGACACACAGATATAACGACTGCAAGAGCTTAACATGGATCAACACCACACAGACAAACACACACACTTACACACCCTATAAAAACACTCTCTCAATAAACCTAAACCTGTCGACAACTGCTGTCATATTTAGACACACTCACAAAAGTCTAAAGACGAGCCCAAATGCACACACACACACACACACTGCGATGAAATTCAACTTTAAGTGAAAGTAAATTTTTTTTGATTGTCCGCTGATATTGCATGTGCATCTGTAGACACAGTGTGAAGTTTGCGTGTGTGTGTTTGTGTGTATGCTTGCACTCTGGGTGGTAATGTCTATCTGCTCATGTGGGCCAGTTAATTTTAGATGTCTCTTTCTGCTCAGAAGTCTCTCTTGCGTCGCGTCCGTGTCTGTGTAGGAATTTGTCACTGTAAGTGTCAGATGAATTCATGAGGCGTCAGTGATTTCAAAACTAGATGTTTATCAGATCACACCTAATGTGCTAAACACTCACCT
>JAUMHI010000033.1:1860327-1924402 GCA_032359435.1 Enteromius unitaeniatus
AGATGAATTCATGAGGCGTCAGTGATTTCAAAACTAGATGTTTATCAGATCACACCTAATGTGCTAAACACTCACCTTCAGATCATTCCAAACCCACAAGACTATCGTTTGTCTTTGAAACCCAGGTGAAGTGTTTTTTTAATGTAACCTGAAAGATTAGTTAATTAAGGCTTTCATTTACACATACAGTCATTTGAGATTTGTTCTTGCACATTAATTATTGCAAATATGGCTGAGTTGTTATTTTATTATTCTATATATGTGTGCTAATCTGAATGTACTATTGCAGCATTTATTGATTCGCATGGAATACTTTTATGATGACTTTATGAAGTGTCAGCGTTCAGGTGAATTAGACTTGAAGAAGTCTTTGAAACAACATGAAGGTTAGTAAATGATGACAGTATAACATGTCACACTTTTTTTTTCTCATGAATTTTGATGCTTTTGATCGCCAGTTAAACACAGTTAAAAGTGTGGTTTGAACCTCACAAACCATGTCCGGTAGTCTGTGTGGGGATGTAATGCTTCACTTAACAATGCACTGCAAATCACAACACTGATTTCACAATACAATTTACACATGATACATGTAACTAAATTTTCCTTTTATTATTAAATTGCTGCGCATTTTGTTGTGAAATTGAAATCAAATCTTCATATAAACAAAATAAGGTTTTGCTTGTGCTCTTGCCATTTAAAATTAGAGGTAACTGCTGCATTTTGTCATGATCCATACAAAGATGTTACAAAATCAGTTGATTTAAATTAGGTTGTGTCATTTTAAGATTCAAAGTAAAATCAGAATGGTCTGAGTTTAGTTTTGTGAAATGTTACTGCATAAAACACCTGCACAAAACAAAAACAGCAGATGCATGAAAACGCAAATTCACTCTCTGACAGCAGGTGGTGTTTATACACAGGCGATGTGTGACTCTGTGAACCTATCAGAACAAAAGCTGTAACAATTTTGGGTTAATTTTGTCAAGACAGTTGAGAACATTGTCATAAAGGATCATTTGATGTGGTTTTGTGTGTGTGTACAGTATGTGTGTGCCTGCTTAAACAAATTTTTGGGACAATTTGTTCTTAACATAGAGCTTAATCTGACAGAATAAAATAAAGTACATTTTTAACCTTAAAACTGTAGAAAGTTTTCTGTTAGGGTTAGGGTGTGGTTGTTGTATTAATAAAACTGTAAAGCTGCTATAAAGCTGTTTATAAAACGTCTTTGGAATGTCCCCGTTTTAAATAGCTAAGTAAACATCTGGCTGTTGGCAGACAAATAGGGGAAGTTATTGATTAGTCATTTGTATTTTACTGAATGTTGTGTCTAAAAGCACAAATGGATGTGATCTTTGATTTGGAGTAATAAAACTCTCCAGCATGGTGTCTGGCTACTCTGGAGATGTGGGTGTGGTTAGACAAATATTTGTGTTTGACAGACAGCGGTGGCTGACTGTTTATTGAAGTTTATGTCTGATGGACAGAACTGGAAAAAGAGCAACACGCCAACTATGAATAATCTCTTGGAGCAAGTGTACAGACTGCAGTGGTATGTGTTTGACATGCATTATTGGCTTTCTGTGATTGTGGATGGTATCCTTCAACGGTCAATATGTTTTTAGAAACTAAAGCTAGCACGCTTTCACAGACACAGCCTTTATCAGTGTGACCCGAGGATGCAAACACAAATGCATACACACTCACACCAGGTCTTTCTCTCTTGCTCTATAAACGCATGACTGAGGGCCATGTTTTAAGAGGGAGATGAGAGAGCGGAGATGAGAAAAGTAAAAGAGCAGCTGAAGTGAGCGCCAATTTGCCTTCCAGCTTTTGAGGGGTTTTTAAGATGCTCAGCTTTCAGTCTATATAAGACATAGAGGAATGACCTCTTAAACCACTAACACACACACACAAAAACCTTCAATGTCTGCTCATCCCTGGTGGCATTACTAGAATGCCATCCTGAGGTGAGCATTTGGATGAATAAAGCAGACAGGTCATTTTAAGGAAAATCTATACCCAATAAAATTTCAGGGATAATGTTTAAGCAGATTGTGTGATCTGCAAAGTCATACACAACACCAGAGAGAAGTCTGTTGCTTCACCAGAAGAATTTTGTGTTTTGATATTTTGATTAAAAAAATCAATGGTTAGAAATGTGTTTTTTTTTTTATGAAACATATGTGGATGACTCATTCACATTAAGAGCTGAAACACACACATACAAAATAGATAAGGATGAATTCTCATTACATGTTTAATGTTAAATCTTTAAATTCCTTTGCCACTCATATCACAAACCAACAAAAGGAAGATGTTTTTAGAATAAAAGTCATCATCTATTAATAAAAGTTATTTTCTCCTGAATGCAAAATTGAAACTATGGACAGATGGACAAATATCGCTACATTCCCTCCCTCTCTCTCTCTCACTCTCTCTCTCTTTCTGAGTGTGTGATCTATTAAGATAGTCAGACAGGGGTTGACAGATACACAAAGGCTTCTGCAGTTCTATTGTGGTGGCAGCCTCACCATACAGTACGATCATTGTGTATGGCCTGCGGGTGGACTGTGTGTGTGTGTGTGTGTGATCATGGGACTTACACACTGCTCTGTGATGAATTACTCAGAGTGGGCAGATTATGCCAGTATGACATTGATACATTGAGACATCTAGTGAGATTTTATTGCATTCAAAGTGTGTGTGTGTGTGTGTATGTGCAATGGGGTGGGAGTATAAGGATTTTTGAGGGTGTAGAGGCACTTTTTATCGCATGGGTGTAACGACATCAAATTGCTCTCCGAACATATATATACATACAAAATAAATACAAAATGTATTGTAAAACAGATGTTTTGTAAGTTCCACTTTCCATGTATACTTTAAACAAACACTAACATCTTTTTGTTTTAACATTTGTTTCTGCAAAAATAAAATGGATGTGGATATCTGTGGATAAAAAACTGTGTTTGTGTCTATGTGTGTTTGCTTATATGGATGCGTTATTGGCCACATGCAACTATGTGTGAATGTTTGTGTGTTTTGGTTGGAGTATATATTGAATTCCTGTCTTTGTGCTTTCTTGCTGTCATGGAAACATGTTTTCGGGAGTACGGTGGTCCATAGGAATCAAATGAGGCGTGAATAATTTATCTCTTAATGACTTCATTCACATCAATAGCATTGACTCTAATAAACCTCCTGCCATGACTGGAGTGTGTGTGTGTGTGTGTGTGTGTGTGTGTGGGTTTATGTGGTTTATGAGGACACAAATTTGTATAATGACATGGGTATGACATAGGTATTACAATATGAAGGTGATTTATGAGGACATTTTCAGTGTCCCCGTAATTCAAAAGGCTTAAAAAACATACTAAATTGTATACTAAATTATTTTTTTTCATGATTTTAAATTTAAATGTTGTGAAGTCAGGGGATTTTCCATGAAAGTGAGTTAGTGTGTGTTTGTGAGAGTGTGTATTTATGCGTATGTGTTTGCACTGACACATTTACATTCCTTTTTTTAAATTGTATGAATTATGGAGTGGAACATTATCATTCAAAGACAATCAAACAGTTACACTTGCATAGTTTATGGTAATTTGATCCCACAGTCTACAGGTTTTTCTGTTGGAGTTTGTTATTATAATTTAAAATGTCTGAAGTGCGTCTTTATTGTGCCTCTGTACATGCTCAGATATGTTTTATCATAACAGTGCCAGCATTTACCATGTTTGTTGGTAAATGTACCATAGACAGAAAATTTAATCATGTTTTTTTATCAAGGTATTATTTAAATTATGCTTTTCTTTGGCATAAACATTACTGTAAATAAATATGGGAATAATTCAGTAAATAGTATATAGAAATTAGCATATTACAAATTTTTTATTGAATATTCAACTGTTTTAACTACACTAGTGCCAGCATACAGCATGTCTTTCAGAATATGTATCATATATTTATTATATTGAAATTACATTGTAATGCATTTCTTACATTGTATTTAAGTTAAAAGTCAGTTTCTTGCAGGGCTTTCTAACTTAAACACAAAGTGGGCATTTGATTTGCATGTTTGTCTTGGCCTAAATAGGGATATACGTAACCTCCAGCGTGTGTGTGCGAGCATCTGAAATTGCAATAAGAAAATCCCATGACAAGAATTTCAACCACAAAGCGGGCAGGAAAAATGAGCATCACTGAGAGAAAGCGTATTTCAAAAATATAAAACACTGTGAAGTGTACTAAAGTCATTGAATACATTCAAATGAGGCAGTAAATCAGTGTCTTTACAATCCCCCGAAGTGTGTATATGCGGTTTAGACATAAGGAATACTGCGCGGGACGACAGGACTCTTCTGCTATGCTTTATGGCTTGGTCAGGCGTTAACAGAACCTTCCATTAGCCTTCAAACAAAATCTCCCTTCAACCATGATTATTTGTTCCTGATGAATTTGTATGAGAGTGGAACTATGGGAAAGGTCACACAGAGAGAGGGAGATGATAATGTTGACTGTGTTTCATATGTAATGTAATCAGATATGTAAACCTGACATCTTAACAGCTGCTCTGGGCCGAGTTTTATTGATTGGTTCACGGTGGTTAAGCCGAGGGAAACTTCTAGTAAGGCTGACTCGCAACCTGCTATTACAAATGTGAGGCGCACACGTACTCGTGCAAACGCACACACAAACTGCGGTGATCGTTAAGCAGTAAATTACAGAAGGAAATCCTCAACGGCTGTATGTAATTCCCACTGGCAGATTGAGTGTGACTGGAAAACCACACCGTCTCCCTCTTACCCTCTCTGTTCACTATGAGATTTTCAATCTATATTTTGTAATTGTAGATTACAGAGAAGCTGAATTTGGACTCATCTACTAACTCCGCCGTGTGTGTTTGAGAAACTGAAGCTTAAAGCTCCAAAATCAACAGCTCTGACAGACACATCCTTAAAGTGACCCACTGAAGAAATGTGGGCTTAATTCTGTATGTGTGTGTGTGTTTGAGTGAGTGTGGAAAGGACAGATGGACTCAAGCAGCTGTGTGTGTAGCCATGGGTTGTGACTAAAGTTTGCGGGTGTGTGAAAGACAACATTGAGGCCTCGTCTGTATTTGAACAGGAATATTTCAGTTTGACTCACCCACACACACATATACTGTCTGCTGGAATCTACGGCAAATAGCTACGAGACTAAAAACATCTTGAAAAGATTTAGAAAGAGAGAGAGAGGGATAGAGAGAGAGGGAAATAGAGTTACTATCTCCTGTCTTTCATCTTGGAGTGTTTCTTTGTCTCAATTGTTTCGATCTGTGTGTCTTAAAGAGAGAGAAAGAGCAACAGATAGACCGACAGAGACAGAAAGAGAACGAGTCAGAGAGAATGGCACACAGGGAGACACAGACGGAGAGAAAACAAGTGGTTGTGGGAAAGTTGGTGGTTGTCTGCGTGCACCCACACTGGCACAATTAAATCCTGTTCTTTTACATAAACACACACACACGCTGAAGTCTCTCTGACTTTTTGACCCTGACCTCAGTGTAAGGCTGGATGCACAATCTTTTCATTATTATTCAATATTAATGTTTTTTTCTTTTGTCATAAAAAGTGTGTTATCAGATTATTTTCTCCTCAATGACTCTCATGAAGAGTATGTGAGTATTAAGGGCAAAAAATTTTTTTATTATTACATTGCTAGATATTATATATAATAAACCAGCTTTTATATTCCATCTGTTTCAGAACCCAAAGCGATAAAAGGAATTAGCATTGCCACTGGAAAATTAACTGCTGTGGCTCTATTAATAAATTAATATAATATTAAAATTAAATAATTGTAATAAATAACTTTCCGTTTAGATTGTGAAGACAAAACACTGTGACAAAGTTCACAATTGTGTGTGCATATGTGTGCAAGAACAATTTCTGCAGAGTAATAGTAGCCATTCATTTTGATGATCACTTTGTGATTGGCTGTTGATCACGAAGTGTTTTCTTCTGTGAAGGAGTGAAGTTTAAGTAAAGGGACTTCAAAAGTGTCTTTTTGATGCACCTCTTTTTTTGGTATTGCCATGTCTTCGTGATGAATTAAAAAATAGTCTAGCATGTATTCTTTGTTTACTTTCTCTGTTTTTTTTTCATTCAGCATTTTATATGCATTTGATATCCCGCTGATATATTGCCAAGGTGTAACTAATTTCTGATTTGATATGAATCTACCTGCACTCACTGACTCATGACTTGTCCTTTTACTATCATATGTGCAATTGTTATTTTTTTTGACTAGAACTTTTATATGTATACCAGTTTATATGACTGGTGAATTCCTTATCCTCCAATAAATCAGTCTGTGTTTGTGTGTGAGAAGGAAGTCTGTGCTCTTAGAGCCAGGCTTACTAGACGAGTGTTGAATGCCTCCAGTTCATAAACACCTCACTAATGAGCCTCTCAGGGGAAAGCACATGATCAGCGCTCATTTCTTCACAGGTCCCTCTAACATCTGCTAATATGTGTGTGCGCATGACATTTTCATGGATGACAGGTGGTCTTCCCAACACCACTGGATGTTAAAGAGAGAGAGAAAGTGTGAACCACACATTCACGCTCAGAGTACTAATCCATTTCTAGTGTTTTTATCAATGTGTCTCAGCTGTCAGTGGAGCCAGTCTATCATATATAATGAGAAAAAATATGACAAATGATATCAAAATATCAATAAACAAAAAACAAAAGTAGCAATGCGTGCTTTTAGTTCATCCTGTGACGTACCTCCAAATGTTACAGATTACCGGAAAGCTCAGTTGTTGATTAGACTTTGAGATGAGGATGTTGCACAAATAAATGCACCCAGTTTTGGAGGGATATCAGCAGATCCACAGATGACACTTTAATGGAATATTATGGGGTTTAAAAAAACAAATAAAAAAAGTATCAGCCAATGTCAGTAATTCAAAACGACCAAAAACCAAGTGATTAATCAATGCTCTTTTTTATATAGGTGTATAAAAATTAAGTGAACCTGATAAGGAATGAAAAAACAACCAGAATGTGAAGAAAGAAAAACACAAGGCTTGGTGTACAAATGCAGAATTAATCAACTTGCAGTCATTCCGAGCAGACACGCATTGGCAGTGAGAGTCTATTTCACCCTGGCTCAAATTTAAAATCTTTACACACGCTGTCTGAGTGAAATAACCGTTTCCGATGCTGTCCAAGCAAATCCAAACACTTCCAGCTCTGATGTTTGTGTGCTTATCGTGTCATTTGGTGAGATAGTGTTGTTTCTGGTTCGTCAGACTGGCGGTAATGTAACGTTTGCTATCAAAGGCTCAAGGATGTGATAGCATCTCCGTCTGTCTGTTCTCCCTCTCACTTTCCACTCATTCCAACCTATCAGTTTACTTTTCCCTCTCTTTCCTTCCTTCTTTTCCTCTCTATCTTTGTTGAGAGCTATATGGTAATATAGACTCTTTTTTTGTAGAATGTTTATTCCATCACAGACTTAAAAAGGCAAGCATCCATGTAAAACAGCAACTTTAAGACCAGGCAGAGTGCTCTGCCAATCGGTTACTTAAAGTCTCGGGGCCCAGGACAAAATGTTAATCGGTGGGCCCCCTTTTCCAATAAGAAGGCTATAGCGTAGTGCACTTTAGTGGGCCCCCCTCATCACAGGGCTCGGGACAACATTCTTGGCTTCCCATCCCCCGACGATGGCCCTGGTCGGAAGCAGACGGAACTTAATAGTGGATGGAGCAAATCAGTTACGAATACAGAGCAAAGTCACACAGCATTATTAAAATCCATCAGCCAAATATAAAAGTATATGGTTTATAAAGTTTTCCCCCACTATTTTTAATACTGAATCAAAATGTATTGCAAACCAGGATTGAATAATATTGTTATTAATATGTAACTATTTTATTAAATATTAATATCTTATTTTTAAGTCATTGGATTCTGTGTTATCTTTTCAAGGTTAATAGGCTTAAGTATCTAAACACAAAGGTTTAGTGTAATAATTTGGCATCTGTGAATGGGTGTCCATGCCGGTAAGATTGCACTGCCCCCTAGTGGATGAAGATTATGTCCATCACTGCGGTTACACACAGACAAGTGTGGGTGTTTGAGTGAATATTTTTGATATTATAAATACCTGTCTGTCTCCCTGGCATTTTCATTTAAATCCTGCTGCTCCGTGATTGGTGCTGTCATGTGCCACTCATGAAAATGACAGGCATCTCGATGAATAGAGCTCTCAACCGACAGACAATCTATCTCTGTCTGGCCTGACCTTGCCACGCACACACACACACAGAGCTGATCACTTACGGTCAGTGTCTAGTTTTTTGGAGACTGAGTGTCTGTCTCCCATTATGATTGGCGGCTGAGGAATTTGACTGACAGGTCTGGCTAGCTAAACTGGCTATTCATGATCTGTAAGGGTCCCATGCTGTGTCTATGTGTGTGCGGGTATACGTCTATAAATGAGAGGGTTGCCTTTGAGAGTCTGCTTTGCGTGAGGGAAGACACTTCATTAAAGTCACCCCCTGTGGAGACGCACACACAGGAACCCGCTCACATGCACACTCCAGGGGTGAAAATGTCAACCTTTGGGAACCGCTGAATGGAGATTTAATCACGTGACCGAGACTTAAAATCTGATCATGTGAGCCTTAAAAAAAAAAATCTTGCATTTTGGTAGAGGCTAATATGGCATTCATTGAATGGAGTAAGTTAACTGATGTTAATTAGTACAGGTGGCCTCTTAATTCATAGCTCTTTGTTATTTTCATTCACACTGTATGATAACAGAGAGGAAAAAAGACACATCTATTAAATTACTTCAACATCTCTTAGTGTTTTATGGTTTTATATGGGTTTTTTTTCCCACAGCAGGAGAAAAGAAAGAGTGAAAGTGACAGCAAGTGAAGGAAAGAGAGTGGGATGGAAGCAGGGATTAAGCTTCTGTTAGTTTTTGTTCATTTTTTGAAAAGAGAAAGAGAGCGAGTGAAGCACTTCCTCTAAAGGTGCTCAGGGGTCATCATTCAGCCCTCTTTTTCTCTCTTTTATTCTCTTTTTCTGCTCTTGATGCTCTCCTGGGTGTTCCACTCTATGCTGCCACTGAAGTTGTATATGTGTGTATGTGTATGTGTGTGTGTGTTTGAGCCTTCGTAGTTGTCTAGCCCACCTCCCACCATGTTTTTGTGAGTGTGTGTGGTGCTTTATGAACTGGGAACAGGTTTTTTTAATTGTTTGATTTGATTTAAATAGTTTGTCTGTTCCTGAATTCATCTCGCTGTCATATGGGTGACAGCTGGAATGTTTGTGCTGTAATCCAGAAGTACGTTTGATCTCATAAATGCACACACAGATTGGTGTCGGTGTCCTCTACAGGCACAGATGAACCTGATTAAAGATGATTCCCATTCAGTTCACGCTCAGGTCATGTCAGGATGACATTTTTAAAGAGCGCTGAAGACTTACCCAGGCTGTTTAAATGTCTGCTCTGATGTCTAAAGAACCTGGGGCTTCAGTTAGAAATGTTTGTTTAGTCTCATCATAACTGTGTGTAGTTGAGTTTGGTGTGCGTGCATATTGATGCATTTCTTCTTTCAGCTGTTATATTTGAAAAAGGGGATATATTTTATTCTGTTCTCATTTTGTTCTTGTTTTCCTTCCTGCTTCGGTTGTTTGTTTTTTTCACTCTGACAGTGTCTGCAGATGTCGATGTTGAATACTCTGTGCGATTTGGTTCTTTTTATGTCTTATTTGAACACAAGGCTGTTAGTTATGTGTAATTTCACACTGGTGAAGTGATTAATCATATCATTCCTTTATTTTTCTCTAGTACACTGTCTTCTCTTTGTTCGATTTTCTATATAGATCATTTATCTAAAGTCGCAGGGGTGCTTGATTTTTGCGGTTCAAGGCAAATTTCAGCATTCTTAAAGCATCTATTTAGTTATATGGTAAAATAATCTTTTTTTTCCTCTTCTGTTTGACAGACATTTTGTCATTATTTACTCACCATTTGTCACTCTAAAGCTGAATGTGTTTCGTGCCTGTGTAGTACACCCAAAAAAAGACATTTTGAAAAAGTTCCTCATCACTATTTTTCATACAGTTACAATGAATAGGGAATAGGGAAAAAAAAGAAAAGAATACAAAAGCACAATCTTACAAAAATCTTATAAAATTGTACAACTTTTAATTGACATCATATTTTATTTTTATTTTCATAATTTTGTGCATTATAACAGAGTTACCAGAGGTACATTTCATATACAAAAGAGCATTTGAATATTGACGAAAGGGAGTCTTACTGTCAAAAAGGTTGAGAAACACTGAATGAATCCATTAAATTGTCTCATTTAGCAACCTAAATTTCATATGGCTTCAAAAGACCTACAGAACATAAGTCATATGAACCACTTTTGTGATACGTTAATGTCATTTTTGATTATTGAAAGCTCCCCGTTTATGGTTATGGCATGCAAACAGACCAGAATATTCTACTCAACCATTTCTCTTTTTGTGATGCAAAGAAAAAAGAAAATCAAACAGTTATGAAATGACATTAGGATAAGTAAATCATGGCAGAATTGTAAAGACTGACAGTTGAGGTCTCAGTCTGACTTTGCTTTTACTTCACACAACAACAGCGAAGGAAAACAATTTATTGTACTCTCTCCTATAAAAGATCTACTTCTGTCTTCATAACTGCTTATGATTGTTAATGTTCTTTCTTTTTATTCACCAGTGACCTGAGTGAAAATCAAATCCAAGGGATTCCAAGAAAAGCATTCAGAGGAGCTACTGAGATAAAAAATCTGTGAGTCTTCTGTATCTTTGTGTGAAATAGAGAGAGAAAGAGAGCTTTGAATTAATGATTGTGTGCTTTAATGAGATGCCCAGGCAAGCTGGCCATCACACACGCACACACACATATAGGAGGAGTGGGCAGTGCAGGTAGACAATAGTGGAGGAGAGCAGAGCAGACAGAGTGAGAAGAAAGGCTGGAAAGTGAAGAACAGTGATGAGGGAAGAAAGACTGACAACAAAATGAGTGAGAAAAAAACAGGTTGAGAGACAGGAGAGAGAAGGATGTATGTGTGTGTGTTTTTTTAGTAAGGATCAGAAGTATTTATGAGAATGTATTACTCTGTTACCATAATCATTAAACACCAAGTAGAATAACCGACATCATCATCTTCAAACATTGTCTCTGTATTTTTCTCTCTCAGGCAGCTGGACTATAATCAGATTTCCTGCATTGAAGACGGAGCATTCAGAGCTCTGCGGGACCTAGAAGTACTGTAAGTGCACTGCATCTCTGTGTGTGAACTTGTGTGATTGTGTTCTGTTGAATTAAAACTGCTGCAGAGATCTTTTTAGATATCATGGTCTTATTAGACTTTGGTCAGATCTGGGCCCCACACGTTTTGGGACTGCTCCAGAAACTTTATTTGCTTTTTAGATTGAAATTGAGATTAGAACATCATACATTTCTGTTAAACTGTATGGATTTCTGTGTGGGTGACGTGCTGTGTTTGGCTGTCCGATCATGCCTGCTGAGTGTTGAATGATTGTATAAAATTCATATCTGCTTTTTTAGGATTAATGAAATAATCCTGTTAGAGAATGGAATCAAGACAGATAAATAGGATTGTGTCAGATTATTTTACTAAAACTGTTTTGATGCTTTTTGACAAATGGACAGAAAAGAGTTTATGAGCTGTAATAATATCAGATGTGCATCTATAAAGAGGTTCCCTGCACATACATGCATGAAGGCATATTGATATACATTGAAAAAAAGCAAGTCTATAAGTTTATGAATGTATGAATGAACTAATGAATGAACTAGTGTAATGGGAAAACATTTAAAGGATTATTCCCCCCAAATTCTGTTCTCATTTACTGATTCAATATACTAAAGCATTTTTTTCATACAGAACACAAAAGGTGTTATTTTGCAGAATGTCTAAGATAATATTTTTTTATACAATTGAAATATATGGGAACCAGGGGCAGCTGTGGTAACCATTTGCTTTCCATTAGTGAAATATTCCTTGTTATTGTTCTAAAATGTTCTGTGAACTGATCATCTTTTTCTTTCTTTGTTTCACAGCACACTGAACAACAACAATATCTCTCGTTTGTCAGTCGCCAGTTTTAACCACATGCCCAAGCTTAGGACATTGTGAGTATCTCTCTCACACACACACACACACACACGCACACACTCAGGCATTAAACCAGTTCTTCAGATTTTCATTGGCATGTTATCCAGCACTTATCATGCTGGCCCTTAATAAGTGTGATTATGAGGTAATAGGATGTAATAACCACATTAATATGTATGTTTCATTAGCATACATTTTGTAGATTGGAGTCCTTTGTGTGTGATCATGATTTAATCCCATTTACGTGATGAGCTGAAGTAGGTAATTGCTATATCGGTATTCTGGTCCTTGTTAGCTGAACGTCAACAATAGATGATGGGAAGAATGCCAGTGAATGCCAAGATGGGAAGGACCATTAAGGCCATGAAACCTACACTTGTATACAGTGGTTACCATATACGGTAGTGCTGTAACTAAAGATAAAGGTATTAAAAATTATTTTTACTGATATAAAGCTGAAATAAAATAATATATAATATAATATATAATATAGAATTTTAAAAAGCGCACAAAAGCATCTAACAAAATGACTACAAATTAAAATGAAAACTGAAAATACAAAAATAAAAGATTGTTCAAAATATTAATATTTATTATAATTGTTTCTGAAAAATACTAAAACTAAATTATTACTATAGTTACCCATTTATTTCCATGGAATAAACAAGCAAACGAATACAAAAAAATAAACATTACTTACTCATTATAATGATAACTTCGTGAGGTAATCGAGGTAATCCAAAAGCTTATTCCTCTGAGCGCGTCTTCTTGAGGTATTTATTTATCACAGCGCGTCTTTTTCTGAGGTAAATTCTGTCTTATTCCTCTCAGCACGAAGCATACAGTAAGCGCGGATGATTATCATATCTATTGTGCTCGTGGGGCGTGGTCGCTTTAAAGATAATGAAGGAGACGCGAAAGACTGGAGATTGCGCTGGTTTCATATGAATTACTTTATCACAGAATATTTGTTTTCGATTAGACTGTCTTAGTGTAATAGTAGACATATCAAGCTTCATACAGATATAACTCTCATGTTTCTTCGTGGATTATTTGTTGAGTTTCAGTTCATTTCAGTGACGCATTTCTCATTGCAGACCAACGCGGCAGGCAGAGCACCCTGTTTGTTTTCTTCATTTTCTAAATGCTCAAAATTGTGTTGTGTTGTTTAATTTGTATACAAATTAAAGTAGACCCTTCACAGATTTGATGAATGTATTATTGTGATCTGTAAGACCAAAACTCAGTGTGCAATTTAAGTTCTTATTGGCGTCATCACGAGAAGACACCTCAAAACGTACATGAGCGTTTGTTGACCCCAGGGGATTAACATACATACGGCACAGGTTTTTGTCGATACTGTATCAGCTTAGACTGCCATTGGATAATCAAATGACTTTTTCTCTTTTACTCTCCATCTCTCTAGTCGTCTGCACTCAAATAATCTGCTGTGTGATTGCCATGTGGCCTGGCTCTCTGATTGGTTGAGACAGAGGCCCCGTCTTGGCCTCTACACACAGTGTATGGCTCCATCCTCTCTAAGGGGCCACAACATTGCTGAGGTTCAGAAGAAAGAGTTTATGTGTACAGGTAAGTTTGTGTGTGTTTTATTTGTAAGGTTTGTTGACAGAAGATAAGAGCTTGTGAGAATAAATACATGAATTTACTGTTTTGTATTGTCAAAGCTTTCATATTGTGTAAATTTTTTTGGCTGTTCTCTTTCTTTGCTCACGCTTTCAAGACTTCAGTGAAGGCAAGTTGTCTGTGCTGAAATAACAAGGGCAAAAAAGTTCCTTTACTTCAAATTGCATTTAGTTGCAATATGCAGTCCACAACTTATTTGCTTGAGAAAGTTTTTTTTGTTGTTGTTGCTTTTTAATTTAATTCAACCTTCAAACTCAACCTTACTATGTGTAGCACATCCCCCTGCATCCCTGTCATCTTTCTGTATGTGTTTTTTAGGGCCCCAGTCACACTCATCCTGTAGTGTGCTGCAGTGTCCTGAGCTGTGCACCTGCAGTAATAACATAGTGGACTGCCGGGGGAAAGGACTGACTGAAATACCCACCAACCTGCCAGAAACCATCACTGAAATGTGAGTGAGGAGTAGAGACACATTTTTTTTTTTAATCCGGTAACACTTTAGAGTAGGTAACACTTGTGAACTATTAACTATCAATGTTTCTTAATTTTCCTTTCTTAATTTTAATAAAATGATCAGCTCATTAGGAGAGAGAGCCATAAACTAATGTGATAATCTCATTCAGGTGGGTTTAAATAAGGGAGGCATGCAAAATGTGCAGGACTGGAATTGGGAACCACTGGAATAAGGCATTAATATGTGCTTAATTAACACTAATAAATGGCTAATTCTAGTAATATGCATGCTAATAAGCAACTAATAGGTGTAGCCATAAAATAAAGTTTTACCAAAAATCCAGTTATTTTGGTATTATTATTATTATTATTATTATGGGATATTTTGTCTGATATTTTAGCTCTTTTCTGGGTATGAATTTGTCCCTAAAATGTGGATAAGCAGGTACCACACACACATACACACATTCCCATATGTTTATATTTCTCGTAGATTTTAATAAATATGATCATAATGAATTAATTAAATTGTACCACTAAAATACTTATGTAATATAATAATAATAAATATGGTTGTTATATTATATTAAATACAAAGGAAAAATCATTACTCTCTATAAGGTATCATACTGATAAAATAATAATTATAATTAATAATAATATTTTCACAAAACAGTATAGTAAAACAACTGTTGTTTTATTCTATTCTATTATATTTAGTGCTATCAAATGATTAATCATGATTAATTGCATCCAAAATAAAACAATTTGTTTACATAATATATGTATGTGCACTGTGTATATTAAGTATATATAAATATACACACATTCATGTATATATATAAAAAAATTGATATTAAATATTTATTTAGAGTATAAAATATTAATATAAATATAGACATGTAATACATGTACATATTTTCACAATAGATACGGTATGTGTGTATTTATTTAAATATAAAGAACACATACATACATTATGCGAACGAAAAACATTTATTTTGGATGCAATTAATCGAAAGCATTAATTATATTATATTATATCCAAAAAACGATTGTTGGGTTAGAATACACACACACATAGATAGAGCTGTTATCAACAAGACTATGTTTACACAGTATGTCCTGTATTAGGTTGAGTGTAATGGTGGATTTGTTTGGCACCAGTCTAATGTCCGCCTCTTTTTTTGACAGATGTAGCTTCCACATTCCACAAACACACATGCACACAGTCAGGGTTGTATGTGTATCAAGTATTTTAACTACGGAGGCCATGCCGAAGTCATGCGCATTAATGCGGTGTGGAAATGGATTTATTTTATCAATGGCATCTCTTCTGTGGGCCAGCCCTCTGCCAACGGGGCCTGGATTGAGACGCCACATCTTTTTTAAACTGTTGTGCCTCTCACTGCCAGGGTCATTGTCTATCTTTTTTCTTCCCTTCTTTCTCTGTCTGTCATCCCTTCGTTTTTCTTCCTCTGAAAGCCACATGCAGGGCTTTGGCAGATGAGCCAGATTATCTCATTTGGCTCCGGCTGAATGAAATGTGTGTGTATGTGTGTGTCCGTCCACCTATGCGGGAGCTCGATTTTCATGCTCTGTCAACTTTGGAGAGCTTATCTGATTTATGACATATTTACTGTCAAAGAGAAGAACAGATATCTAGAGAGAGACAGCAAGACGACAAGCCGTTATAAATAAGCATTGCTATATTTTGAATGCTGGAGGACTGAATGAATAATATATTTATGATCTTTTTACTTGAATTGGTAGGTAGAAAAATTACAGATGTTGATTTTTCTTTTATTCCCCTAATACGACATCAGCCGTTTATCACATTTTTGTTAAAATGCAAAAATTAAATTAGCTTGCATGTACAGTTACACATTACAGTTAAAATACATTCTTTTCAGGTTTCAAGTGTGAATTTGTTGAAAGGTAGTAGGAATAATAGTAGGAATAAAACACTTAGTCTGTAAATGGAAACCTTATATTGAGAAAAAGTTTGAAATAAGACATAAAGTAACATTTGCAATTGTGATAATAACATTGTGTGATAGAAAATCAAAATAAGAAACAAAGTCGCATTTGCAAAAAGTCAGAATTATAAGAAATAACATAAAAAATTGTAACTGTAATATGCCATTTGTGATTATTAATTAGTAATCTCTTTATTATTTACTTTATTTTTACATTCTATTCTGAGTGGGTTAGTGGCTTCATTGTTTAATTACCGCTGAAGCAAAAAGTATCTGATAAGAAGGAGGTTACTAAGATGACCCCATTAGGTGACCCACTCCTTGTATGTTAAATTGGTTTCACTTCAGAATAGGGAACACTTTTTCCCTGTTAACTATGATTTTCCCGCAATAAATGTTCTGCTTGTTACTAGTTAATAAGGTAGCTGTTAAGTTTAGGTATTGGGTAGGATTAGGTATGTAGAAAAAGGTCATGTAGAATAAAGCATTAATATTTGGCTAATATTCTAATAATATGCATGCAACTAGTTAAGAGACACTAAAATAAAGTGTTACCATTTAAATCCTATAGCAGCTTTTCATGTGACCGACTTGATGTAAAATACAACATTATAACTGGTACCAATATATTTGTTCTTTTCCTAAGCGACAAATGTTTTAATTCCAAAACAAAAAAAACCTTTTAAGGCAATGTTGAAATGTCAGTGTGTTCATAATGCAGTTTTTCATGGAACACCGAGTTGTATTTGTTCTTAGTCTGACCAAATCACACAAACACACACTCGTCCAGATTTGGGCACTGCCTCAGACTGGGACTACAGCAAACTGACGCAGCTGCTGCGCTGTGATTAATGTTATCCCAGAGATATTGACATTAATCTTACATTTGTGCCTGTCACATTGATTTCCCACCTTTTTTTCTCTTATTGTATTAAATTTCTGTATTACAAAAACAAACTCTAAACCCAGAATTAATGTCCAAGATGCAGCATTCCAAATCAGTCATCGCCCATCTCCCATCATATTTTTCCAATTACTCTTCAATACTGCTGTCAGTGCTCGTGATTTTCCAGTTAGCCTCACCTGGATTATTTCCTCTGCCACGTTCCCTCCGTTTTGGTGATCTGGTTTATTCTCTCTGTTCGCAGCCGATTGGAGCAGAACTCCATCAAGATTATCCCGGCAGGAGCATTCTCACCTTACAAACGGCTGCGGAGAATGTGAGTGTGTGTGTGTGTGAGCACACATACATACAAAATCACACACAAACTGACATATTTCTAATCTTTCTCCAATTTTCTTCTTTTTTTAAGAGATTTGAGTAATAATCAAATAACTGAATTGGCTTCAGACTCCTTTCAAGGTCTCCGATCTTTAAATTCTCTGTAAGTATATATATTTATGTATATTTGTGTGTGTGCGTGAGAAGAGAATGTAGGAGTTATATTAAGCTTCCATCATTCTTTCAATTTTTGATGATCTGACTCATTCAAGCTTTTAGAGAACAGAGCAGATAAACCCCTGTAGAGTCCGACTCAACGAAACCACCATTCAAACATACAGGACATTTTCATCATCACATTAAGGGGACGTCCAGTAATTGTTCTATCTTTAAATATGTTGTATAAATAAAGCAATAAATTCATACGTTGCTAGTAAGCAAGGTGATTTCAGTGCAAATGACAAATTTATGCTGTATATGGCTAAACCCTTAGATTATGAAACATACTAATATAAGCTCTTGCTCAAATACTTTAAGTTATTTGTTTTGGCCTGGCATTTTTAGTGTGTGTTTTAGGGAGATGGGATGTATATGCCTTTCTTGCTTGGTCTCTGTATTTTCTTTGGTCTACTTTACTGACCGGGTTCCAATGAGCCAGAACCTAGTGGGCGGAACAGTTCTCCCCCTCTCTCTCGTTCCCTTCGGACCAGCCTCTTAGGAACACCAGCCAGCCATTTAAAATCTCTCCTGAAAAAATACAATTTCAAGCCAGAAGAGTGATCCAATGTGAAACATAAGCGAACACACACATGCAAGTCCTGATATGACATCACAGTAATGAAATACTTCAAATGCAGGCACAGACAGTTTTTTCTAAATGATGATTTTGGAGGGAAATTGTGTACTACAAACTGATAAGTAGCTTAAAGAATATTCTAATTAGTCAAAATAGTTTATGTATAAACATACAAAGTACGACGTGAAAGACAGACGTTCCACATTTTAAAGCTTTCTGTAACATTTCTGTGTGGGCTGCACATATGTAGGATATCAGCATATAGCCAAAGCCGCAACGCCATTATTCATTCTAAAATTAAAATGCCAAGAACTGTTTTATCCTGTTTCAGATTAGTCCTGATTTTGCCAATATTCATCACCCATTTTTATGACAACATCAGCTTGCGTAGGGTTACAGACCATTAAGATAAAGTAATGTATATGAGACGTAATTGATATGCTATATTCATCATAAGAAGATTATATGTTTTTCATGATTTTACCTCATGAATCTTGGTCTATATGATTTAATTTGTGTTTAAATTTGATTCGTCACTGATTGCACAGGGATGATCTGTGGTGGTGCATCTTGTGCTCTGTTTGAGGAACCCTTTCTGATGAATGGTTGTGTGTGTGGGTGGGTAATGAACATCTTTAATCTTTGCTTTTATTTAATGTTCCCTTGTGTTTCTGCCTTTCAGGGTTTTATATGGGAATAAAATCACTGAACTTCCCAAAGGCCTTTTTGATGGACTATTCTCATTGCAGCTACTGTGAGTAATGCACATTCTATGAATTTATGCTTGAAAATGCCATGAAGGAAGGGTGTTTATTTCTCACCGAGTGTGGGTGGGTCAGGTTTTGCCAAGTAGGAAGACCAGCCATTGGAAAATGGTTTAATAAACATACTAAATAATGACTCAAATTAAAATCTAATAATTCCCAATGGTTGTGCGCAGGGAAATTTCATTAACTCAAAGTACCAATATTTTAGTAGTTGATACCAATGCCAGTAAGTCTCAATATCAACTAAAATACGACAGCTAAAATGAGTATGTTATTAATCATACTGTGAAGCTCTATTTCTTAATAAGTCAGCATTGCAAGAGCAGTTATTTTTCTCATTTTATTGTCAATATTGCCATTTAAATGAATGTTAATGGCATACTTGACAGAGACAAGCACATTGGGCTGTATTTGTAGTTTAATATTTTCAGACAAATCTTATATTTAACCAAAAGTATTTACATAAATATCCTATAAATAATTATTTATATCCAATTAGTACTGCAAATGTGGTACGGGTACTTTTGACATCCCTAGCTCAGTGTAAAAACAATAGATGCTTACATCATGATGTGTGAGAAATGTGTGTGTGTGTGTGTGCGCGCGGGTTTATGTGGTTGATGAGGACACAAATTTGTATAATGACATGGGTATGACATAGGTATTACAATATGAAGGTGCTTTATAAAGTGTCCCCGTAATTCAAAAGGCTTAAAAAACATACTAAATTGTGTTTTTTTGAAAATCTAAAAATGCACACAGTTTCCTGTAAGGGGTAGGTTTAGGTGTAGGGTCAGTGTAGGACAATACCACATACAGTTTGTACAGTATAAAAACCATTACGCCTATAGAGAGTCCCCATAAATTACAAAAACCAACATGTGTGTGTCTGTGTGTTAGCCCTTTGAGGATAGGACACATTTCCCTGATGACAGACAGCACAACTGGACATAAATGCAATCAGATACCACATACATCCGCTGTATGTGTGTGTGTGTGTGTGTGTGTGAATGCAAGGAGCATGTTTAGGAAATACTTGTTAATCCAAGTATTTATAGGGTTTTAACAAGACCATAAGCATTTGGAACCACTACATAACATTACAACCTCACATGTGCTCAGACTGTGTTGAGAATGAATATAGAAAGATTGTATCCCTCTTACTCTTGTGTGAAACACATTTGTGTATCCTCACAAAATATACCAATAACTCACATCGCGCACACAATTTTACTGCTTTGCAGGAGATGCAGAACATATAAATCCTGTTTATATGAAAACAGATTTGTAAAATAAAGCCTCTGTTTATTCACAACGTTGTTCTCCTATAAGGCACTGTAAATGAGTCTGAAGACCGCAGGGAAGTCTTGCTCGTATGTTTGTCTAGAAATGTTAATCTATTTGCATATGGCATTTATATTTTCTCAATTTACTACTCATGTATAGATTTTCCTGTTTGCCTGAGAGATTTGAGTAAAATGTCACATGCAAATGTTTATCCCAACAGGTTGCTAAATGCGAACAAGATCAATTGTTTGCGTGTAGATTCATTTCAAGACCTGCAGAATCTAAATCTTCTGTCACTTTATGACAACAAACTCCAAACCATTGCAAAGGGAACCTTCTCTTCTCTCCGAGCCATCCAAACACTGTGAGTTACACAAAGTAACATTTGTTACCCCATAAACCCTTTGACTTTAATATAATGACTAATCTCAAAGGGAGTCATCTCTTTATAATACAATTTTTACTAATATGTTAATATGTAAGCATATATTTTTGAAAGGGGTTATAGTTGAAGGAAGTTGAAAATCTCTTGGTATAGAATATCGTCCCCACCTATGATCAATAGCATGCAGTTATATTTTAGGTTGTTCAGTAAGTTGAGAGTAAAACATATTATTTTTTTTTTACAAAAATATAACCTTATTTATGACTGTCATTCATGATTTATGTTGAATATATTATTTTTATCAGTCATTTGGCCCAGAACCCCTTCATGTGTGACTGCCATTTGAAGTGGCTGGCTGACTACTTGCAAGACAACCCGATTGAGACCAGCGGAGCTCGATGTACCAGTCCCCGCCGGCTTGCTAACAAACGCATCGGCCAGATCAAGAGCAAAAAGTTCCGCTGTTCAGGTACATACAGCCATGAAAATCTGTAGCTCACTATATCCGTAATTTTACAAAATATATATCCGTAAATTAAAAAAAGAGTACTTTGCCAGACTTAGTTACAGATGCTAAGTGTTGACCCTACATGTACCTCTTCCTGTCTGTTCCTGGCCATGCTCTTCAGCATCAGTGAGAGAGCACGGGTGAACAGGGATGTAAACATCTTAGTCAGCTTTCACTTACACCGACATATACAAAGTTCTGAGGGTCTCAGCATGAGTTATCTTCTCCTGTCTAAGTAGATTATAAATAAGAATGCAAATGTGTGTGTGTGTGTGTGGAGGGGGGTATTATTAGTTTACTGTCTGTCAGTTGAGTATTGATCACTGTGGAGTTATAAATGAGCAGGATTCTCTGATCAATATTCATATTCATTTATTGATCAGCATACACACTGCTTTCCTCTCAGTTCTCTGTGTATCTCTCTTTGTTTAGCTAAAGAGCAATATTTTATACCAGGTATGTTCAGCTACTTTGTCTGTGTGTGTACTTAACTGCACAAAAGCCTTTGGACTAATGCACGCAAATGACATGCACATTATTATGCAGATAGATTTTTGCTTTATTTACATAGAAGAGCAAAGCATAATGGTGCAGTTTTCTTGTGTAGCATGTGGGTCACTCACAATACTCATAATCTAATCAGAATCGAATTATTTAAGCTATGAAAAACAGATTTTATATAAACAGGCAGCAATAAGAAGGGCAATAAGTATCAGCACCGATTCCGAACAATCTCTTTTTAGTGAATACCAGCCGCTTTTGGGAAAGAGACTGAGAATGTGAAAAACAAGTAGACTGAAGCTACCGAACCACTGAATCTTAATAAGTGTAACACCTATAGCATTTTGTTTTTTAATGTATTTTCCTAATTGTTTTACTTCATTTGTTTTTATCTATAATTATTGTATATTTTGTTGTTCAGAGCAGTAACACTCTGCCCGAGACAAATTTCCTATCGACAACAAATAAAGTTTATTTTAAAATACCTAATTTATTTTAAAATACATTATAAATCCAGTTCATGCAAACAACTACTTGAATACCGTTTTCTTATAGTTGTTATATAAAATGACTGTTTTCTATTTTAAAATTAGTGTAAAATTAGATTTATACCTGTGCTGGGAAAGCAGTTATTACACCAGTCTTCAGTGTCACGTGATTTTTTATTATATATATTTTTCTTTGTTTCTATTTCTCTTTTTTATTTTTCTATATTTTTCTGTTTTTATTTTGCATATATAGAGTCACATACAGTTGGCCCCAAAATTTTCTTCATAATAAAACGAACAAGCCGACCCTCTGAACCCCTCCTGCCATATTTTGTTTATAATTATGTAAAAGTCATTTGATCAATTCAGTGCATTCGTACTGAATAAAAGCTGAATATATTTATTTGTTTATTACTTTCTCTCACTCTCGCTTACTGGATCCATTTTAATGGTAGTATATATATATATATATATATATATATGTATATATATATGAAATGTCATCAGATCAAAATAAAAGTGATTATAAAAATTATTATTAGGCATTTTCAAAATTATAAAACATACTATATGGTAATAAGGACATGTGTTTTAAAACCAAAATAAAAATTATTATAAGGCATTTTCAAAACCATATAACAAGATGAATACTACAGTTATAAGAACTGGGCATGTGTTTAAAAACTAAAATACAAATGTAGACCTTGTTTTTTTTTTTTTACATTGTTGCTAGATGAGCAAGCACACATTGGCGCTTTAGTATAATGTTAATTTGTTGTCGAACCGTCACCAGCCTGATCAGTGTCACTCTTGCTGTGTGCATGCTCACAAAAAGCACACAGTGGTATGGATCTTAGACACAGGTTTTTCAGTGTTCGCAGGATTAAGGTTTGACTGTTTGAGTGTATTACATATTCTCTCTCTTCCTTTCTCGCACACACACTCAGGGATTCATCATATCAATAAGTGTAAGTAACTAACACTAGACCAGTAAGACGTCACCCAACAAGCCCTTCCCCCTCAACCCCAACCAATCACAGACCAGGAACCCAACTATATGTGAAAATGTGCTCAGAGGTTTATGAAGTGTGATTAAACGTGTACTTGTGTGTCTGACTGTGCATATACAGTACATGTAACTGCTGGTTCATGTTTATTTACTGTACAACAGCTGCAATATTCCTGCCACACTCTTCTGTTTCTCTCTTCTCTGTTTTTTCCCCGCATCTCTCCTCTCTCTGTCACGCTCTCCATTATTCCTACTAGTTAAACAAATTACTGTCTCATTCTTTAGCTCTCAATCCTTGGTTTCTCTTTCTCTCTTTCTCTCTCTGTGTCTTGTGGAGGAAATTCAGCGGGGTTTTCCTTTGTGCTTGATCTAACCATGTGGTTGCAGACTCGGACTAATACATGGTTCTGTCAAGCACCATGGAAGGTCTTGCAGCATCTACAGCATGGCAAGCAACAAGAAACAACCTTTGTATGTGTGTGTAAATGTTTTTGTCTTTGTTTGTATGAATGTGCAGTTAAGAATATGCGCATCGTCTTTTCCCACTTATAAGTGTGTGTGTGTCTGTGTGTGTGTGTAAACAACATTTCAAAGTCATGGCTAGTATGTCAGCATGGCTTTTTGTGTTGATAAAACCATAATTGCCATGGTGATAACTGAGTTTCCTCTGGTCTAGCACAATTAACCTTTAACGTCCTCCTTCCCAGTAACCCTCTACTTTTACCGCTCTACCTTTCCACCCAACGTTTTCAGGTTTACTCCTCTCCTTCTTTCTCTCTTTCTGTCCTTTATTTCTCTCATACACACTTTATTTGCGATTTGTGTGGTGTGTAATGGTGTGCTGTTTGTGTGTGTGTGTGGTTATGTGTATAGGTGTGGAAGACTACCGATCAAAACTTGGTGGGGATTGTTTCGCTGACCTGGCATGCCCAGAGAAGTGTCGCTGTGAAGGAACCACAGTGGACTGCTCTGGACAGAAGCTCACAAAGATCCCAGACCACATACCTCAATATACAGCAGAACTGTGAGTGTGTCTCATTTCATGTTTAGTTCAGCCAAAAATTAAAATCCATTTCAACAAAACTTTGACGTATAACAAATTACATGTAGATGAAATTCTTTATATTGCACATGCAAAACCTTGCTATACATTATTGATTGTAAACATACAAACTAATGCACTCAAAGGATTTTGTTTTGCGCTTTTTTATTTGTTTACATAATATATGTCTGTGTGCTGTGTACTTTTATTTATTATGTATATAAATACACACATGCACAGCATATATTTAAAAAATACTTAAAGTTATATGTTTATTCATATAAATTGTATGGTATATAAATACATTTAATACCTAAACATAACATATTTTTCTTAAACAAAAACGTGTATTTCTGATGTGATTAATTGCGATTAATCATTTGACAGCCCTATTATAAAAACATACAGATTAATAAATGTTTTGGTGGTTTCACTTGTTTTTCCATGCAGCCGCTTGAACAATAATGAATTTACAGTGCTGGAGGCTACAGGAATCTTTAAGAAGCTTCCTCAGCTGCGCAAAATGTAAGTTCTTCTTCTGTATCTTTGTCTTCTGTAATTATACAATTCCAAGCTGGAGTACATTACACGACTGAAAAGGAGCATCATACAGTTACATTGTAACTTTGTAATAGTCATGGAGAAAAAAAAACTGTCCATTATACACATAACTACTGAGGATCACATATCGCCAGACATTAAAGTAATTCTGATCACAATAAACCAATGAAGAAATACTGTATGTGCGTTGTTCTTAGGTGATGCATTATAAATGAAAACGATGCGCATTCTAAAATCAGTGACCAAAGTCTGTGACCATCAATCACTATTTGGCAAACATTGTGTTTTTAATGAAATCTGTCAACTTAAATCTGCAGATTGGTTCTGACTTTCAGCAACTAGCATCCATTTCTCCAGACAGTAAATGTGTAGAATTTTCCAGCCTTTAGGCCAACATCATCAAAGTACTTAAAGTATCATGCCAACTTGCTTTGTTTTACAGTAATTTTAGTAACAATAAGATCACAGATATTGAGGAGGGCACATTTGAAGGGGCCAGTGGAGTGAATGAACTCATACTGACGAGCAATCGCTTAGAGAGTGTCCATCACAGCATGCTGAAAGGCCTCAGCGGCCTGCGCACACTGTGAGTATCACATGCATGCATGACTCAATTGAACTTCAAGACAATACATACAAATGCTGCCCAAAAATAATATCTAGGTATGATTTTATTCTCAGGTGTGAGCACATTGGTCTGTGTGTTCCAAACCAGATATCATTCGCAGCCTCTAGCATTTTTCAAATGATTATATGTGTTTGTTTGTCATGTGCAGGATGTTGAGGAGTAACAAGATAAGCTGTGTCAATAACGGTAGTTTTACTGGTCTGAGCTCTGTGAGGCTGCTCTCCCTCTATGATAACCTGATCACCTCCATGTCCCCGGGAGCCTTTGACACACTACATTCCCTTTCAACACTGTGAGTATCAAACCACAGAATCAACAAAGTGTTTCAGTAAAGCTGCACCAAATCCGAGTTAGCTGCCTGGCTACCTAAATACAGTAGGTGACAGTCTTCCAAATGGAACACCTTCATCTTAATTGCATGGTTAAACTAAGAATGAAAACTATAACAAAAAAATATAACAATGTTTATATTAGCATCCACACCATGCAGTAGTTACATTGTCTCCTGAAGTTGACAGTGTTTTATTGTTCATTAGCAGGAAAAAAGTTATGAAAGTGATTCCAGTGAATATATTCACATTGTATTACATTGTAATAGATGTGCTGACTTCCTTATTATAACAGAATTTGAAGACAGAATCTCTAAAACCTAATAAATATTGTGTTGTATGTACAGTTATACAGTAGTGCCCAAGATGAATAATTCTATATAAACAGAAATTCAGCACATTACTGATAATATTGACTTTAGCAAGTTGATATGCTAATTCCATGATACACTACAGTAAATAATTATGACATTACAAGGAAAAACATGCAAATGCTAAAACAAAACTGAACATAAACCAGGCCAAATAGTTATTTAATTAAACAAAATCTGAGTTTATTTGTAATAAACATTTCTCTCGCCTCTTTCGCCATCTTATTTATGAAAGCTGTCTGCCTATCAAGACAGTAGTGTGCCTGCACAGGCAGCTCATTAGGTTTTAAAACTGAGCTTTTGTTTGTGAGCTTCTGGAATGTTTTACTAAATATTTGCTACATATTCCTTCCTTATGCAATACCACAGGAACTTGCTGGCTAATCCATTTAACTGTAACTGTCATCTGGCCTGGCTGGGAGAATGGCTCCGTAAGAAACGGATTGTCACGGGCAACCCCCGCTGTCAGAGCCCATACTTTCTTAAGGAGATCCCTATTCAAGACGTGGCCATTCAAGACTTTGCCTGTGAAGAAGGTATGGCTATGAGTGTGTGTTTTGTGCTTAGTACATGTGTGTTAGAATATCTTGTTTCTAGCTCCTAATAGGGCTTTGATAAGATCTGTTATGCTAACTTGAGCATAGCTCAGTGTTATCTTTCTTTTACACAAACTCAAGCAAGCTTACAAAAACAATCTTCACATCGAAAAGCTCATTTCAAATTTCATTATTCTCAGCTTTTGATAGATGAGAACATTAACACGATGATTAATTTTCTTTGTGTGTGTGCAGGTAATGATGAGAATAGCTGTTCACCCTTGGCTCGCTGTCCTGCTGAGTGTTCGTGTTTGGATACGGTGGTTCGCTGCAGTAACAAAGGACTTAAGGTTTTACCCAAAGGCATTCCTAAAGATGTTACAGAACTGTGAGTTTACACAAACACGCTACGGCCACAGACCTCTCAGCAATTTCAGAATAAATGGCTATTTTCAAAAATCCCCTTATTTAATCCAGGCACACCTTTTTTGTAAACCCAGCTGTCTCCACCGACATATCGTCGTCTGAAATAATACATGGCTGCTATATATACGTCTTTGAAGTTTCTCCCATTACAGTGTTGCTAATGTGCTATTTCCTCTGTGTTTGAGTAATAACTTGTTTGTCTTTTTCTGATAGCTATCTCGATGGCAACCAATTCACGCAAGTCCCTCTGGAACTATCCAATTATAAACACCTCACTCTCATGTAGGTACAGCCCTCTCTGGAGTCACCCAATCACAAATGCTTCACAGTTATCTGAGCCACGCCCCTTTAAAAACCAGCCAATCATAGCAGACCTGCATTCTTTTAAACAGACAGAGTTAGCCTGTACATATGGTGTTTGATCCATTTTCTCATCCAGCCAATGCCAGAAAATCCAAATGTTTGTAGCTGTATTTTGAGGGTTTATTTTGGCTTTCCCCCTTATTTCCTGAGCTATGAGAACATATTCCATCTCCACCAAGCATACCAAACGAATAAAGGACTAATTAACATTGATTGTTACACAGCACATACACACAAAATGTAAATGTATTAATTAAATATGATTGATTGCTGCTTTTTCCAGTCTATGTTACTGTTAAGTATTAAGGGAGATATACAACATGTGTGGAGTCTCCAGGACCAGGATTAAGAACCACTGGTTTTAAGTCATTTACAAGACTGTCAATGGTTTTTGAAGTTTTATTGTATTATTTTCACAAATGCAAATTTCCACAAAAGTATTTAAGTAAAGCAATTCATCTAAGATGCTGAATGCTGCTGTATGTTGTATTAATAGTTCAAGTCTAACGCATTACTATTGTACATGCTTTGTGTTTGCCGTTTGCAGTTTTAAAGGTCACTGCATACTGCATCGAAGTTCAGCCGTCTTAGTGTCTTTAACATAGTAGTTTGCATGTGCAATGTCTTATGCCATGCATTAAACCATGCAAATTGTCATATTGTATGTAATTCCTTGTAATAATTTGGTTTAAATATGTGGTTTAAAAACAATGTACTGTAATGCAGTAAAAACAATCTTACATATAAAGAATCCGTTGCTTTTTAATGCTGTACAACCTTGTGGTATTGCCATTTACCCTAAGTGTTGGCTTTAAGTGTTCGATTTTCTTGTGGCTCATAACACTCTGCATTTGTTTGTGTGTGTGTGTGTGTGTGTGTTTTTTCTTGCAGCGATTTGAGTAATAACCAGATCAGCACATTGTCCAACCACAGCTTCAGTAACATGTCCGAGCTGCTCACACTGTGAGTGTCAACATGATCTATGGCTTTGGTTTGTGTGTCTGTTTGTTTTTTGTGCAAACACTAGTGTGGTTGTGTATGTCTGTAGCTGTGCATTATGTATGTGTGTATGTGTGTGCTTGTTTCTGTGGTTTATGAGGACACAATTTGTATAATAACAAGGGTATGACATGGATATTAAAGCATGACAGTGATTCATGAGGACACTTTCGTTGTCCCATAATTCAAAAGGATTATAAATCATACAGAATTAGTTTTTTGAAAATCTAAAAATGTTTCCTGTGAGCGGTAGGTTTAGTTGTTGAGGTGGTGTAGGGATAGAAAATATGATTTATTAAAATCAGTAGGCCTTTGAAGAATCCCTATGTCATAAAAATGTATGTGTTATGTGTAAGAATTTTAACATTTAGTTTTTCTTGAAGTGATGTAAAGATTATATGCAGTATTTATAAAAAAAATACTTTTTTTGTTTTGCAGTATTTTAGATACACAATTAGATAATAGTTAGATGATTTTGTTATCTTTATTTCAGTCATTTATTTTGAAAGTTGTAAAATCCACAGTTTTTGTGGAAATTCACAAGTTTTTATGGCCTGATGCTTCTATGCAAATATGTTTTTGCAAGTACTCTAATAACTTTTGTTTCATCCCAGAATTTTAAGCTACAACAGATTGAGGTGTATTCCAGTAAAAGCTTTCGACGGCCTCAAGTCTCTGCGTCTGTTGTGAGTACTTCATTGATATGTGTAGACTTTGATTTATGTGTTTTGGACTTTCTTGGATGGCTTCATTTTTCTCTTCTCTCTGCAGGTCTCTCCATGGTAATGATATTGCTGTGATCCCAGATGGGGCTTTCAAAGATCTGTCCTCGCTCTCCCACCTGTAAGTACCTCAGAATGAACACACACACAAGCACTTATGAGTGCACCAAATAGGTTTTGACAGCTGTATGTACTTTGTTTTTTTCCTCACACAAACACACTGAAACACTTTCTTTGTCTGAACTTGGGGTTCTGCAGCCACAGATTGCTTGAGTTCTGGGTCTCCCATGATGACCCTTTGTTTTTTCATAAATCACATGCATCAATTTCACAAGTGTTATGACTGACACCTGAGTAGAACAAATCTACAGATTGCCTTTTAGATGAGGTTGTCAACTAAACAATATTCATTGTTTATATAACAATACATTTATGTATTGTAATACATTATTAACCATTTTTTAAACCTAAATCACATCAGAGCCACATTATGTGTGTGGATTTCATTTATTAAAATTTTTTACATTGCTTCATATAATTCTAATTTTAATAATTTTCTTATTTTGTCTCTATTTTCTTATGCATGCATGTTTCATAACTTCTAAGCATTTAAGGACTGTTTTAAGTAAATGTACTGACCATTTGCTGTATAACAAAATATAAACATCTACATATACACTCAGCTACAAACATCATACAGCCCAGTATGTGAACTTTTACTGCTGCTAAAAAGATAATGCATGTGTTGGAAATATGCCCTTACACCAAATCCAACCCTAAACCTACCCAAAAAGTGTTAACAAATGCAAAACTGATATAAAAAGGCAGTTTTTGATGCAACTGTGTCTACAAAAATCAAAAAAGGTAGTTGATGCAACTGCCTTTTTTGCAGATACAAACTATTTTGTCAAACCGTAGTTACACAGGATTTGACCCAGTGCTCCTCACCTATGAAGTATGTCTCCGTACTCCATGAGATACCGAACAAACCTACCGTCTATGAAAACCCATTGATATTAAGTTGGATATGTGTGATGGTAGCATTCAAAAGTGTCAGTTTTCAAATCTCCCAGCATACTAATATTGTTTTGAAGTCATAACATGATACGCTTCAAGTAATTGTGTGAAATAACACTTTATTAAACAAATCTCTTTAAATGTGTATGAAAAAGAATAGCCTAACAGGTGTCAGGGTTTTACTGCCTCTAGTATAAATTTCTTTTGGAAAACTGCAGTGATATATACTCATTGGTACATATTTTGTCTTGCTAAAAAGTGCACCCATGTACATTTATGCCATGAGACCAGGTAGTAAAAACATATTGTGTCAACTGTTTAATTCAGCTCTGAGGGCTAAAAAATCTCCTAAAAGTGTTTAATGTTAATATTGATATAAACGTGACCAAGAGTAGTGATATTCAAGTGTGTGAAAAAAACATAATTAGACTCTTCATTTCCACAAGTTTGAGACACTGACTGATTTGAGGACTGGCTAACGTGATAGGCAGCCATTACCACATTGACAGGACAATCAGCCAGTCCGAGCAGCATGGAGGAACTACCCTTCATTAAACTCATGCTCTGTTAGAACTCAACGATCTGACACATGGCAGCTCCCTATGAAACTTCATCCGCTAATGTCGCTGTTGGATGTTGTTGCGTTAGAAAAATGAGCCAATATACACAATATTTAATATCACTTTCATTTTATTTTTGGATCACTGATTATTTTATCATCTAAAGTTTGGCAGAAGATGTTTAATGTGTGTGTTTCCTGCAGGGCTTTGGGAGCAAACCCTCTGTACTGTGATTGTCACATGCAGTGGCTCTCTGACTGGGTAAAGAGTGGCTACAAGGAGCCTGGAATTGCACGGTGTACCGGTCCTGGAGAGATGACCGACAAACTGCTTCTGACTACACCCTCCAAGAAATTTACATGCACAGGTATACACACCCGGGTGCTTTAGACACAATCGTCCAGTCACAGAGAGGGCATTAGTACTCTAACTCTAACACTAGCTTACACGCTCAGATTTTAATATTGTAAGTAATGTGATTTGATTGGTACATTTGTAGAGGTGCCGGGGACTTGTGGTTTTCCAGTGCCAGGTAAGGAAATCAATAAGAGCTCAATCTGAGCTCCTAAACCCAGCCCCCTGTAACCTTTCCTCAGGATCTAAGTGACTTGTGCTAGTTTGTAAGCCGATTTTGTGATGTGTTGCCTGTTCAATCCTATGTGCCTTTGTAAGTCTTTGCTTGTATGTTTGTTATATTTCTTTTTTTGTGTATAACATGTTGTTTAATTTACTTTTTCCCCCTGCTTTTTGAATAGGTCCGGTGGATGTGAGCATTCTGGCAAAATGTAACCCTTGTTTATCCAACCCTTGCAAGAATGACGGAACCTGCAGTAACCACCCTGTCGATTTTTACAGATGCACCTGTCCATATGGCTTTAAGGTACAAACACACCTTAACACAAAGAAGTTCATCTCATTGGTCATGTTAAGGTATTAAACATTATACTCAAAACTTGTTTTACACCATTTGTGCAAAATTGGTACATGATGGGATTGTGTGGTTTGTATAAGGAAAGGAGTGCTAATACTTTTAAACCAGGAGTAAAAAAGCTGTATAGTCATATCCAAATTATCTTCCAAAAATGAATAAATATAGTTTCATTTTACTCTTTGTCTACATAAAAAGCCCTGAAATATCTGAATGCATGTACTTGTTTACTCATCTGTAAAAAAGTATCATTTGTATGTGAGGATAAGCAAGTATGGAAGATTGTATTTTGTCATGCAACCTGCTGTTCATATAGGGCCAAGACTGCGAGGAACCGATTCATGCGTGCATCAGTAACCCCTGTCAGAACGGAGGTACCTGTCATCTGAAGGACGGCGAGGAGAACACTCACTGGTGAGACAGACCTTGATCATCATCATTATCGAAATGCTAAACCATTTGAAATTACAACCTGATATGTGTACGAGACCGATAAAGAGATCCTTTATTGTATTCAGGCCATGTTGAATGTGGCTTTCATTTAGTACATTAAGTAAATGCTCAGATGTGTATGCATGTGTGTGTGTGTGTGTCCCTGTTGCTCCAGTAATGAATATACTTTATGGACAGAGTGTGTCTAATCTGTCTTAATCAGACTAAAGTGTCTGAAACCGATCTGAGCTCACTCATGCACTTAATCAGCCAATCAAGAGCCTTTCTGTGGACACACATACACACACACACACACACACAGCAAAGATGAATGCGTGTGTGTGTGTGGAGGAGGAAGGGTAAGCTAAGGTTCAGCTGCAGTCATATACTGATCAATGCTAATGAATCCTTTGTGTTGGTGAATAAGAAGAGTTTCATTTGAGAACTTCTGCTTTACATGTTGATTAGGTAATGTAATGCAATACACCCACAGACATACACGCACAGTGCATAAAATCATTTCTTCTATCCCAGTTTAATGCGCAGAGACAGCCATAAGTAAGTCATTCATAGGGTAATTTCCAAGAGTGAAAACACTCCAGCTCTGTAGTGCTTTAAAAACATTCACTGAACTTTGGGTTCAAACAATGGTGTGAATTTGGAACCTGGTAATGTACTTAGAAATGCATTATCATAAATCATAAATGTAAATGAATCACTTATGCTAAATTTAATTTAAACCAGCTCAGTTGAATGCTGGTGTAAATCTTCACTCTCTCTTACACACACACGGGGGCACTAATGTAAGTAGTCAAACATTATTGTATAGATATGAATGCTCAAACAAACATCTGATACATCTAATAATATTCACCCATACATACAGTGCTGTTCAAAAGTTTGGGGTCAGAATCATTTTGAATGTTTTTGAAAGATGTCTGCTATATCTTTTTCAGGATTATTTACAATGTTCAAAAGAACAGCGTTTATATGAAATGTTTTGAAACAATGTAAAAGTCAAACTTGCTGAATAAAAACTTATTTTGCAAGAAAGTTTTACCGACCCCAAAACAACAAAAATGAGATGATGTGAGGATCATTTCTAAGCACCCATACCTACACCTTTTTGATGAAATAGTAAAAGAGAAAAAAGGTGGGACCTGAAATATTTTTATATGTAGGCAATGTAATAGACGTATTTATATAGAAAGAAACAATTATAGACAGTTATAGAATAACAGTAATGCACACCTTGCTGGAAAAAAACAGTATATGCTGGTTAGGTATGTTTTGAAGCTGGGATGCTGGTTTAAGCTGGTCCTTTTGCTGGTTCATGCTGGTCATATGCAGGCAAAGGACCAGCAAAAGAACCAGCAAAGGACCAGCATGAATCAGCTTGAACCAGAATCCCAGCTTCAAAACATACCTAACCAGCATTTTTTTTTTCAACAGGGCATAGCGTTTCCCTGTTTGAAATAAACATTTTAAAAGAATGAAAAAGTCTTACACAATCATTATGTGTCTATGTTCAGGTGTGTGTGTCCAGATGGATTTGAGGGCGACGAATGTGAGATAAATATCGATGACTGTGAAGACAACGACTGCGAAAATAACTCAACGTGTGTGGATGGTATCAACAACTACACCTGTCTCTGCTCACCTGAATACACAGGTAACTTACACAAACACACAACACAAGGAAAGTCTCATGCTAAATGCTCTGTGTTCTCCATGCTTTGTGTTTAGCTGTCTGATGCTAACAAGCTAATGCGCTGCTTGAGCTAACATGCTAACATGTCAAACGCATCCTCTGTATTTCTTTGTTTTTCTGTCTTTCTCTTGCTACTTGTTTCTCTTTTTCTACTAGCTGCTAATAATAATGAGGTGGAGAAAGGTTAGTTCACCCTCTTTCAGTTCATCCTCCCATTGTCTGTCTCTTTCCTTTGCTGTTTCTGGCTAGTGCGTCCTCTGTGCCTGCGAAAGTACGAAACGCACACACACTAATTGATGTTTCTCTTGCTGGTCCACTGTCAATAGAGGTGTATTGTATTGTTGTTCCTCAGAGTATTGGTATTTTCTCATCTTCCCCAATGTAAGATGATTAATCAGAGACACTGCTGCTGGTTTAATGAGATGTGACTTACAGTAAACACTTCATACCCCTCTTATTCTTTCTGTCTGTTTATAATGTATATGTGTGTGTGCAGGGGAACTGTGTGAAGATAAGCTGGATTTCTGCGCTTCAGAGCTAAACCTGTGTCAGCATGACTCGAAATGTATTCTGACTGCTAAAGGATTCATGTAAGTCACTAAGAACCCCACTATGCCACTAGTACTACCTATTATAAAGTTAGCCTCCATCTGTGAATCCACTTTCTTTACTGGCAATCTGAAACATATCGGCAAGATAAGATGTCTTTGTATTTTTTTTGAATAAATGTAACCAGGTTCGTCAAGAGACTTACAGTATTTAAAAAACAACACAAAAATATAGCAGATCCCAAACTTTTGAACATGTGTATTGTGGCTCTGTGGGACGAGTCGTGACAATATTTTAGCATACTTCTCTGACTCCAGTGCATTTGTACTGTACTAACTGCTATACGAACATGTTTTTAAACGGGACATTTAAATCCTTCCCTATAAATTTGCCCTTCTGCAGTCACTCAAGTCTGTTGGATCCAAACCCTGTTTGGATTCAGTTTCATCACTCTCTCCCCTCCAGACGTCCCCTTCTCTCTCATCTCGACTTTTATTTCATTCCACTCTCCACCAGACCAAAACTATCGTTGTGTTAGAAACCATCAGATGTATACAGTATGTGTGCGTGTTTCCTTCTCTGTTGATACGTGTGAGAAGCAGACTGCATAAGTTCATTTGTGTGTTTTTATGCCCATTGGTGCAGATGTTAACACAACACCAGAGCTGTATGGAATGCAGCTGGAGTCTCTGAGGTTCTGCTCTGTGTTTGTGTTCTGATATTCCATTACAGCTCTCCCGTTGGGTTTACTATAAAAATGAGTTGGAGGGGGTGTTTTAAAGATGATATGGTGTGATAGGATGGGATGATGAATGTGTTTATGTAGTGCTTTATAGTATTTTTAAATTAATAAAAAATAACTTACATTTCAGCGGTTTAAGTAACTAAAAACGTTTGTAATCAGAGAAGTCTAATCTCAGAACACAATAGATTTCACTGTTCATAAATATTATTATTTTAAAAAGATGCAGCATGATCCCAACCACACAAATGAACCTACAACAAATTTAGACCTCAAACCAAGTAAAATGGGTCTTATGTTTTTAAGTATTTTCGGTGGTTTTTAGTTAACATATAGTATATTGACTTTGAGACATAGGATGCTAGTGCAGCTGTATGAATTTATTTGCAACTATATTTTTGAGCCATTTATGTTTAGCTTTAAAATGTATAATAATAATATAACTTTTATGAAATGTATAATAAATTCAAAAATAAATTATATAATTATTTGGTATTTATATTGTCTTTGCAGTATATATATATATATATATATATATAATGTAAAATATACAATAATGTATATATATATATAAAATATATTTTTTTCCCATAATAAATATTGTTCAACACATTATGCTGTACAACCCAAAGGCAGAATTGATACCTCTTAAAAAGAAACAGGAAATGCTCAAACTTTTCTTGAAAGTGAGGTTTTTTTTTTGTTAAAATATGAAATACACAATGACTTTTTTTACTCTTTTCTAGTAATAAAAAAATTTCAATACGAAATGCATCAGTAAAGAGAGAGTGAGAACTGTGTTCATCGAGCTATTTCATTTTCATATTTCTGATATAACCTTTGAAGAGTTATTAAATGTGATAATTTTGTGTGTTTGTGCAGGTGTGAGTGTACTCCCGGTTATACCGGGGAACACTGTGAGGTGGATTTTGATGATTGTGAAGATAACAAGTGTAAAAACGGGGCTCAGTGTACCGATGCTGTAAACGGCTACACGTGTGTGTGTCCAGAAGGGTACAGGTGAGCAGGAATACAAAAACACACTACATTCATCATTAAAAGTTCATCAGAGTTCACAATGTGAAATCCAAATCTCACTGTGTGTATGCAGTGGTTTGTTCTGTGAGTTCTCCCCTCCAATGGTCCTGCCGAGAACTAGTCCGTGTGACCACTATGACTGTGCCAACGGTGCGCAGTGTGTTGTCAAGGACACAGATCCTGTGTGTCAGTGTCTCCATGGTTATGAAGGCATGCACTGTGAGAAGCTGGTCAGCGTCAACTTCATCAACAGAGAATCGTTCCTGCAGATCCCCTCCAACCTCATTACAGAACAGTCCAATATATCACTACAGGTACATCACTGGAGGAAGAGTGAGAGTGAGAGAGCTAATTCTTCATCAGTTATGCATTTAAGCATACTCATGTGTTCTGTATGCATGTCCTAGATCGCCACAGACGAGGATAATGGAGTGCTGCTGTATAAAGGAGATAATGAACACATTGCAGTGGAGCTCTACAGAGGCCGGCTGAGAGTCAGTTATGACTCTGGATCCTATCCCCCATCTGCCATCTACAGGTTTGTACATGTTTGTACTGGTGTCATTTTACAATCTTTTTTTACAGTGGCTTATCCAATCACAATTCAGAATTGGAACTATCTATTTTACAATAAGCTACAACTAAGCTATACATATATATATATATATATATATATATATGTACATATATATATATAACAATGCCTATGTGAATCAGTGCCAATGCCTTGGCCTATGTAAACTCCTAATTTGCTGCTTATTAATAGTTACTAAGGTAGGTGCAAGGTTTAGGGTTAGGTAGAATATGGTCATGTATAGGAGAATATGTGCTTTATAAGTACAATTAAACAGCCAATATGTTATAAGCATGCTACTAATTTATTTGGTACAGAACTAGTGCGAATATGTCCCTATAATAAAATGTTGAATTGTAATTTTACTTCATATATTTTAATGTGGGAGCAAGAATGGAAGCTGAACTTTAGCTTTGGTTGGTGTTGTTTTTAGGAAATTACTTTTAGATAAAAAATAATTGGGAGAAGGTTGAGTTTAGGGTCACGGACCTCCTATAAAAAGCTTGTTTTTTAATAGTAAAGATGAAAATCATTGCCTTTACTCCTTTCAGACATAATAAATGTAATGCTTTCCTCTTGTTTATGATGGCCAATAGCTTAGCTAAATCACTATCTGCCGGTATTATCCTTACACTTCACTTCTGCTCTCTTTCTAGTGTTGAGACAATAAATGATGGCAGTTTTCATGTTGTGGAGCTGGTGGCAAAGGATCAGTCTCTGTCTCTTTCCATTGATGGAGGAAGCCCCAAATCCATCAACACTGCCAGCAGCCCCAGCCCAGTACCTAGCCCTGCTCCGCTTTATCTCGGTGGTATGTCAAACACACTTGCCAATTTCAAAAATGGTTATTGCGTATAATGTCAATATAATAAGCCACCATCTCTTCAGGAATTCCTCAGCAGTCTGGACTGGCCTCGCTGCGTTCCTCCGGGAGAAACGGCTCAAGTTTCCATGGCTGTATCCGAAATCTCTACATTAACGACCAGCTCCAGGACCTCACCCAGTTTCTGCTGCAGGAGGGGGTGGTGCCCGGCTGCCAGCCCTGCCAGCGGAGTGTGTGCTCTCATGGGCAATGTCATGCTACTGGACAGTCCTCCTTCAGCTGTGAGTGTGAGGCAGGGTGGACCGGTCCTCTTTGCGACCAGCAGATCAACAACCCATGTGACGGGAACAAGTAAGAGACTAAAACGTGCAAACATTGGTTTTATTATATAAGGATGTTAACCTCATAAAAGCATTTGTTAATGTGTGTGTGTGTGTCTCTCAGGTGTATCCATGGCTCCTGTCTGCCCATAAATTCATACTCGTACAGCTGTCGCTGTCATCCAGGCTTTGCAGGTGTACTATGCGATGAAGAGGAGCAGTTGAGTCCCTGTCATTACATAGCGTGTAAACACGGGCGCTGTCGTGTGTCTGGGCTGGGGAAGGCTTACTGCGAGTGCAACAGTGGCTACACAGGGCCAAACTGCGATAGAGGTATTTTTATACAAAACTCTGAGTATGCCTGCATTTTTTGCTGAACATATAGCATTGACATTTCCAAGTGAAATATCCACTTATTAACAGTGAAAGGGAGTTGTTTTCTTCAATACAGACGAGCCTAATGAATAAATACATTTAAATAAAATCTCTAAATGTTCCATGAACATTAAAATCAACCTCGATATTAGATATTTAACTGCTCTTTCCCTTCTTTTTAGTTTTGATTACCGTAATTTAGTAACGTAAATATAATATTTAGTCAAATCTCAAATCCATGTGCAGTTTCATGTTTTACATTTTAATATTGTGATGCTTAAATTCAGGTTTTAGTGGACAACTATAGACAACATAGTGTAGACATAACATTGGCTGATAATAACGTGGAATTTTAGGTCTAACATCTTATCCAGAATTGTACAGAATCTGTAAATCTACCCTTACCTGGATTTCAAATGTATTTTAACACAAAAACCACCTAAAAAGAGAACATGTTAGATACCAAGTCGCTGTCTTGTTTTTTAAAAGTGTATTCAAGGTACTTTATTTATTTTTCTCACCTCTGCTATAACTTGTGTTTCCATGTCAACAATTTCTTTAATGCTCATGTTGCTAAAGTGGTGATTTCGTTCTAAACTTCTGTGTAGCTTTCTGTTGATGTTGAAGTCATAACCCTGAAAGAAGCTAATCTTGCACTATTATTATTGCTATTTTACTAACATTCATTATTAACCTTTCTGTAACCTTCAAGCTGCTACTGAAAGCGGTATGGACCCCACTCAGGTCCGCCAGGTGAGGGATGATTGTTGTCTGTGTGTTTGTGTTTATCTTTAGGGAATAGTTTGCCAAAAATGAAAATTTCTTAAAATAAAAAGCACTAAACCTCAATTTTCAGGAGGAGCACGCACGGGATGGATTTTTTCCACTTTCTTATTATGGATTCCATTATAAATGGTGTAAAGTGAAAATGCCTTGATGAATTGTTTCTTACAAACATGCAGCTTTTTGCTTGAACTGTTAGATCTGACGGCACCCATTCGCTGATCAGTTAGTGAGCATATTTCTCCAAATATGTTCCAATGAAGAAAAAAACTCATGTACATGTGGGATAACCTGAGGCTGGGTACATTTTAAAGAAATTCCTTTTTGGGTGAACTATTCCTATAAACTTAATCACTAATAGTGCTCTGAAGCCAACCCCCCCCCACCCCCACAGCCATCTTCTGTCCTTCCTGTATTTTCTTAGGAGTCACCTTTCAGTTTCACAGTAAAAGTATAATGAAAAGGATCATGATTGATATGCTGAATGTACAGTAATATGCTATATATGCAACATACTGCAGCGCTCTATATAGTGATTTTTTCCCTCTCTGTAGAGATGGCGTGTCGGGGGGAACGGGTCCGAGATCACTATCAGACGCAGCAGGGCTACACAGCGTGCCAAAGCACAGAGAAGGTCTCCCGTTTAGAGTGTCGGGGCAGCTGCGGGGATGGGACCTCCTGCTGCGCCCCCCTCCGCAGCAAACGCAGGAAATACACCTTCCAATGCACAGACGGATCCTCTTTTGTACAGGAGGTGGAAAAGGTCGTTAAGTGTGGCTGCACAAAATGTCCATCCTAAAAGCGCAAAAGAAGAAATACATCCTCACACCTCCCCCCTCTTTTGAAGTCCCCTGTTTTGTTTTACCTTTTTGTCAGTGTTGGACTAATGTTTCTTCCTTCAAAGGAGATAATGGATTACTGTAAGATAAAGAACAAACCTATTTTTTATTATGAAGCGGAGAAAAAAAGACAAAAAATAGATTTTAGATTTTTTTTTTGCCATCATTTTTAGGTACTGTGACTTTTTTGATTACTTTTTTTTTCCCTGGCAAATCACCTCAGACCAGAATGGAAAGCAAACACACCCTGTTGACACATTTTACTTTGTGCCATTCTTTTATGTGGTTTTCTGGACTGCCGTAACTCATTTCACCTGGACTTTGTGAAGGTGAGATAAAGGATCACTATGGAGACTACGAGCTGATTCGCTGAGAGTGGAGGTCTCCCCTCCTATTTCCTTACAGTGTACAACACAAACACACACTATCATAGCTGCTCCTATTCATTCACACACACAGACACACACACAACTTAGTCACTAAGTGTACACACATGATCTCTTCCAGCATGCACACACACACACACACACACACACACACTCCCGATTCACATTATAAACCATGTGTATTTATTGTATCAAAAATACTGTCACATTACTTATACTCGGTATAGCCCTTCGTTTCCCAGGAGTTACAGTTGGAATTTCTTAATATATATTAATTTATATTCGTCCTTTTACCAATTTAAATCACTCATAGCTTACTGAGTAGAATAACTAACGTTGTGTCTCCTTCATTCGGTTGGTTTGACCAATGAGACTGTTGTATTTACCATAAAAAAAAAAATAGAAAAACAAGAAAAAAAAACTTAGTGGTGTTATAAATCTTCAAATGTGAAGTGAAAACATTGTATATTTTTGTCGAATCTCCTAAAAATTTGTATGGTGACACAGATGTGCTTTATATTAGAGTTTAAATGTATAGTTCAAATTTCCCCATGTATTCTGTATAGAGCACATGCTATAGTTTAAAAAAGAAATAACAGTAGCGTCCATAGCTGTCAATAAATCTCTTTTTAAAATATCCTCCTTGCAAATCCTTTTTAATGATACAGATAGAAAGAAAAACTGTGACTTTTTTTCTAAATGATACTACTTTGTTACCACTCTGTTTCCCCATGTTAACATGTTGCTGCTAAATTGGTATTGTAGACTTTGGATGATGATGCTGATGTTTATTGTAGAGGACGTTGCTCATTCATTGAGCAAATTGTTTTACTGATCAATGAATAAAGATGTCCCCTCCCTCTACAAGGTGTTCTTTTCTATGTGACGCTTCACATCTCTGAGCCTCCAAGTCCACACTTACACAGAAAAACACATCACTTACATTCTGAAAGAGCACTGCCCGCAGCTAGTACATGTGTTACACTTTCTGCAAACAAGGGAAAAAACTAAAGGTATATAAAAATGTTGTTAATTACTAAAAAAAGTAAGAAGATAACTGACGCCATCTGGTGTAGTGTTTTTGAAAAAAATGATTTGACGAATTTGCTTCCAGCAGATGGCGACATAGTTCGTTGATTACAGCAGTCTTGCTGCTGCCGGTGTCCTGACGCTCAGTTTGTTCTACCTCCCGCTAAAAAGAGGTTCTTTGTCATCCATTCACATTTGATAAACTCGTTTCTGACAGTCCTTGATTTGTATTAGCTATTATGTACATACAAATATTGACCGGAATGTAAAAAATGCTTTATTTTATAACAAAAATTACATGTTGCGCCTTCTAACAAAATAGCTGAAATAATTTGGCAGTCTCAAGTAAAAAAACTGAAAACAGTAAAGAGGCTACAATGCTGATTATTCCACAGATGTAACTACAAGAACTCATATACGCAGCGATCAGGCTAAGGCTTACATTTTCAGTTTTTTTCCAATCATTTTGGCACGTTTAAAAACCCAATACCCAAAACTTATAAATCAGAATGCAATTATTTTTCCATAACATACTTTACAGTAACACCACTCTCTCTCTCTTTCTTCAGCTTGCTTTCTTTATCAGGGGTCCCACAGCGGACTGTTCAAAACAGTGTTCAAAATAAACTAAAATAACTCTTGCCTTACTAGTTTTCTGTAAAATGACACAAAAGTTAAATCAACACCAACAGAGTTGGTTCTGAAGTCAGAATTATTCTGAAGTCATTGGGTTTGTAGTCAACACAACCTGAAAAGAAGAACAAATACATCAATTACATCAATTGGCTGATGAGTGGCGAAGTAGGACTACAGAGGTTGAACATCATCACTCTATTTCTAACTAGTCTGCTTTTACAGCTTCACGGTGTTGCTACATTGATAAATTATTATGAAGTATTTTTTTTTTTTTAAGAGGGACCAAAAGAGCTTTTGGAACCTTAGCGGCAGTGACGGTGAAGTGTTGTAGTTTATTTAAAAGCCTACGTATTCTTTTGTGGGGGGGATTCTAGTGATTGCATTTAGACTTTAAAATTCATAAATGTTGCATCCATGTATATCATGATAAAAAATAAAAAAAAAGTAGGAAGCAAACTTTTGTTGGTCACGGAGCTTATTTTCTGCAATAATCCAAAAAAAAAATAAAAAAATTACAAATTATTTCTTACCCATGTGCTTGGTATCTTTTGTGGCTGTTGGGTCAATTTGACTGAAAATACAAAGGATGAACCCCTCACATCCATTATTACTGTGCATCTGCGACAGTCATATTATACTCTGTAGTGTCATTACTCTGTTTTTGTGTACAATTCTTGTGTTCATTCTACAAACACAGCACACAGTCAGATCTACACACAGAGCTAACAACACGCCATCATATGAAAATCTTCTCTAGTATTCTCTCTAGTGTTTTTATACTGACATGTAGGTCTATAATAAAATGTGTATCATATTTTGTATAACAATATTTAACAGTATAACCCATTACACGGTGAAACTACTGGTCTCTTGTGTGAAAGTGATGTAAATTATTGTTGATACCTCAGGAGTTATTTGAACCAATAATTCTGCAAGTGCAAGGTTTCTATTGTGAATGCACAATACACCATTCTGAACATTGGACAAAGCCAGTGTTAGAAGTAAAGGTTTTGTTTGATAGATGATTTAACATACAGTAAAAATATGTTCTAATTTTTAAGCTGAGTGACTGAAAACCTAGACCACTTAAATCTGAATCATTTCGTCTTATGTTTCGTTATTGCAGTATATATATTTTTTTTTTGCCCTGCACATTTTGAGCATCTCCTTTGTCTGACACCCTCATTAGGATTCTTGTAGTTTCTACTATTTAATAATAATTAAATAGTAAATGATTAATTAATGAAATGAAATGATTTAAGATAAAGTGAATCAGGTGTATTTGTTGTCTCAGCTGAACTATAATGACCTCTAGCGGACGCACAAAATACTGCAGGCGATTTCTTGCTGTGACATGAATCAGGAGCTGATTCTGCAGTTTCTTCAAATATTTAAGCAGGATTCATATCATTAACCAATACAAACAAAATAAAAAAGATCAAATAAAATAATAAAATTAGATAAAACAACTAACTATATAGTATAATATATACTATAACTATACAGAAATATTTCAAAGCTTAAAAAATGTCAATATCGATTCTATATATATATATATATATATATATTTCCTAGATCCCCCACAACTGCATGTCTTTACAAAAACAATACATGATTTGAAACAACTTTTATTGGTACAAAATGCCATTTTATTGAGTTCATCACATGTCACATGACGCTCGTCCCAATCTGATTGCCGTTTTGCTAGGATACAAACATGATATAACGCTAATGATAGCAACAGCTATTAAAAACGAAACAAAACCAAACATAAGGAATCAGACAGCATTTATCAACATCAGAATCACACCATAGTTGACAAACCAAGAAATGAACTCTTCTTTGTAATTTGACAGACCCCTGCTTGCCCTGAGTGGAATCTATGGGGGTTTATTTTCAGCTGTTTCAGGAGTTATAATATATACTGTATAGTGAAATGTCATTTTTTTCTTGCAAGTTCAGTTTGGATCTCTTCAGATCCAGATGCTAGTATCATAATATTACGCTCTGCCCACATTCACGTCTGCATACACTAAGGGTAAAAGCACAATGGTGAAATTTCAGAAAGTCTATTTGATGACACTTTAAATGGATATTAATATATATTTTTGTTGCTCTCCTCTCTCTATTGTTATCACTTGCATCTCCTCAAAGAAAATAAGTGTTTAGTTCTGGAACACTTATATATGGAGCTCTCAATAAACAAACAAAAAAGAAAAAAAAGAGACACAAACACACCCCGAATCACTTCTTACCAAGCATGAAGATTATTAATATGATTTCTAAATTACTCTCCCTTCATATGCAGAATCCGCCCCTTCAGTTTATAAAGTGACATCATTACATGATCACATAAGAGGTCCATTCATGTTTAGCAAACAATCACTGACTAAAAAAAACAAAAAACGCTGTCATTTCTGTTCATCAAGTGAGCCTTTGAAGTCGATGCCTTGATATGTCTGCATACTGTTATCTATTTAACCTAGGAGTATAATCCAACAGAGCCATTCATTTCTCCCAAAAACTGAGGCAGCTTCCCGTTAGCTTCAGGAACTAAACTATTGAACCACAAATCATGACGTTTAGAGGCATCCTGTTGAAATAATCACATCAAATAAGGAAAAAAGCTAAAACAAAAAAAACAAACTCACCCACCCTAAGTTACACAAAAAACTTCTCTGTCCATAGACACTACAAGCAAATATAGTCATTTAGCTACTGACCACTCAGACTAGTCTTTTTCAGAGCAAAGGTGAAAATAGACTTTTACAGCTAAAAATAGATTTTTTTTTTTCTTTTCCAAATGTTAGGTATATAACCCCTCCCCTAGGATTTATATAGTAAGAAATTCCATAAGATCTACAAAATATAGCAATGCCATCTTTAAAAAATAGTTTTGCTTCTTTAAATATTTAGAATACATTCATGACTATTGGTAGTGCCTTTATGAACGGTGACAGGGTGGCTTTGTGGTGGATGCTGTGCTCCCTCTGTGTCGTCACTGGGTCAGTATCTAGTTTGGTATTCGTGGTGCCATCTGTTGAAGTCATTGTAGAACAGAACGATGCTACCAGACGCCATTCCAGTGATGATGCATCTGCACAGCAGGACAAACAGAAGTGTGCAACATTTCATTAACGCAAGAATAAAGATTTTTCATTTATTTGTTGTTATGTAGACCTTTTATTTAGGCTTGAATTATTTATAAAGGATCAGGAGACCAATATAGAATAGAAATATATTTTTTAAATATATTAAAACATGAAAACTGTTGTTTTAAATTTTATAATATTCCCAATAAACTGCCCAAAATGTTTTTTTCCAAAAAATGGGTAGTTGGCAAATAATGATGTGACAGCAAAAATGTATAAAACACACACATAAATACATAAAAAAAAAAATCAAATAGCATGAGAATTTTGTATTTAAAAAGTGACTAAAAAAAACTATCCCTGGTCTTCCCTGTATTGTTATAAGTGTGCATTCATCTACTGTAGAAAGGGGACAGGTGTCTTCATGTATGCTACCTTTGGTCATGTGACATAGCCATCGAGCGTATTCCAGCATCACATCCTGGATAAGTGAAAAGCTGTTTAAGATCATGGATCTGCCACACGCTGAGAACTCCTGCATCTCCTCCAGACAGCAGATACTGTCCATCTTTACTTAGCAGCATCGCCTGGACAGAGAAACATTCATAGTCATCGCGTTAAACAGAAGAAAGATAGTTTGTCACACATACAGCCAGTATTTTTCTGCTTTTAACATTCCAAGTCAAAGCTGAGGGTTTATGCAGTTTTAGATGAAATAGAAGTCATTCAAATACGTTTGAAAGATGCTGGCTTCAGGATAAAGTCTATCTGTCATAACTTCATTTAAAATCTTATTATTAAAGTATTTAAGCACTCAAAGACCCCCGACCTTTTATCAGCCTTTCATGTTTCTCCATGATAAATAACAATGATAAGAATTTGATTTAAACATGCTTTTTTTTTTGCTCTCGGCTCAGTGAATAAGCTCTTTGTAGAGGATGATGAACGTCTGTAGCGTCCGGCTGACCGGTGATTACAGGGGTTTATTGACACCCCTGTGGACCTTAGAGTGAGTGCACCCTGTCAGTGGCTGCCTCATCCAATCAAAGGCCTCGCAAGCCCCTTTCTTTCCCAGCATGCATGGGGCCAACCTGGCGAACAGTTTGTTTCTTAAACCGCTGTAGCGGTGGTATCCTGCGGCGAAGGGCAGACAGAGTATGAGATTTATTCTGTTCATCTGGTTTTCCTGTGTGCACATGGGCTCTGTAACGCTTTACAGGACCCACGAGAAACACAGATAATATAGAACAGCAAACACACTCGGCTCTTTCTTTCATTACACACACACACACGCACTTGTGGGAGAAGATGCTGTAATGACAGTGTGTTTGCAAAGTGACTATTAAGTGTAATTAGCTAGTTTTAATATGTAAGCCTGACCAAATGAATTAACTGGTTTTGGGTTTTGATGTATCATTTATGATTCAGCTCCAAAAAAAGGTGATGATTACAGCAGAATATAGAACGGAAGGAGAACTTTGGCTTCCTTGTCACAAGGGCTATATTTTAGGACCTATTAGGTTTCGACTTAAAAGTCCATTTACAAAAATGCTTGTTTAAATTGACTTTGTTCTTCAGTATTATAGAAGACTTATTACAGTAAATAAAGTAATACAACAATAAAGTATTATCATCATTATTATTACTACTATTATTCCATATTGCCTTTTTTTGTGTTTTACAATGTTTTTTTCCACCTTCTTTTTCTGTAAAACTATTAATTAGCCTGTAATAAGTTACAAATATGTTGCAGAAGGCAGCTTTTCATTTCATATAATTTCTTTTCTTCTTTTTAGTTATTGCTACCTTTTTATTGTGGTTTCATGAACAGTTCTGTTTTATGAGGATTTTTACTGTTATAAAAAGACTGATCCCTTAAAACACAAAATTCTAAACTCAGCCATGGTAACACAAGCTACAAAATAAATGATTAAACTTCACTGCTCTTCTTTATACACACACGCTCACGCACTCTCTTCATTCCGCACTACCACAGCCATGAGTGAAATACCCGGTATCAATCACACAGACTGTTCTGCTAGATCGCTGTCCAGCAGACTTCAGACAGTTACAGCAGCTGGGATCCGAGTGCATTTGGGTATATGTGATCTCTTTTGATTTGTTTTGGATGTATCTGAGATGTGTGTAATTAGGGTTCAGGTTACACTGTGGCAAACCCCAGAGCACTGTACTTCAGTTGTGGTATAAAGCAGAAGCTTGCGACAGACACACAAGATCAGAATCGCACAGAAGTAAAGCATCACTAGAGACCGTCACAACCCTGTCTCATTTAATGACAGGCAAAGAATCAAGCGATTCTTTAATATTTTTCATCCAAGTGAGTTTCCAAAAGTCTTTAGAATGAATAACCGCCTCCCTGTGACTCATTCTGTGACTCAGTGATATGATTTGGTCATTGCTGCAACATGAATTAAGTCTTGCGTTCGAATGCATCTTACTACTTCAAAGATGTCTGAGAAAATATATCAGTGCATAATCCAGCATTCACGGTGGTCCCTCTGGACCAGGTCTGGAAAAGGGTCTGTGAGAATCAGAGATGTCCAGGTTGCAGAACGGGTTCGGTCAGAATAATAAATCATCAGTCTCCTCCCAGGCCGCCATTCCAGAATCCTCCATGATGGCTGCCCTGACTCAGATATCTGACTTACAGTCATGCCGTGATTTTAAACAACAGGGTTGTGTTGGATGATGCCCCACTGTGTTTTTTTTTCTCCTGATCTGCTGATCTGTCTGTGTTAGGTCAGGACATGTCTGGCACGAGTAAAGACTGGATTTATGAAGACTTTAATGCACTCCATTGCGTATGTGCCGAAGGCTCGGGAAACGTCTGCTAAAATGGTTACTAACAGACAGACGCTCACTTGTGGGCTCCAGAGAGTCATTCATGTATTATTTCTACTTGTCCAAATTAATGTTCTGTCAGACTATCAGCATGAAGACTCACTTTCTCAGCAACAAACTGTCCCAGCAAACCACACACTCAAACACAAAACCACACACACACACACCCTCTTCACCACAAACACACACACACTGTCACAAATATGACACTTCATCTGGCATGAGAGGAGCTTACAGTATGTGTATGTTGATGTTAGAAATGGTAATGAGAATTTGAGAGCTTGGAAATGAGCAATGACTGATCATAAATACATCATATTTCTGTAACGACTCTTTTTTTTCATGTGGCAAAAGGATTCTTGTTTTTGATTTTGGGATTGGTTACTCTGACAATTTTTCAGTAATGTTGGTTAGGTGGAGACAGTTTTTTAAAATTTTCCTTAATATGTTGTAGCAGTATATACTGTAACAAACAGGCAAACAATATATAAGTAAATAAAGAAAATCACAAATAAGACACAGGAAAAAACTCAAATGAGAGAAAAAATAAACTACTCAACTTTCCCAAATCTGAAGTCTATCCAAAATTTAAGTTGGATGTTTAGAACCTCTACTAGTCCCACAACTCATTCATTGTACAGGTCAGCTTTAAACAGATTTTGAACTTTTGTACGCTTTTGTTCAGGAATGTTAAATTAGCATGAGCTTCCAGTCTCCAGTTTCCAGTCTCCCGTGTGTGAGGATGAATGGAAGTCAATGGAGTCTAGTGTGCCTGCGGCTTTATTTGAACACACAAACAATCCAAATAAACTACATTTGGTCTCTTTTTCTCTGAACCCTTTAAAAATGTCTTAATTCTGATTTAGAACAATTATACCAAATGTTGGCTTTATACAAGTACGATAATCCATTATATTGTTTAGAATGTCAATACCATTGAAAGCTTGGGGTCTATATTTTCAAGTGTTTCTTGTGCATATTAAGGTCCAATTTATGTGATACAAAATGCAGTAAAACATTGATATTGTAAAATAGTATTAACATTAAAAATAAAGCATATTAGGCATTTTCCAAACTATCGGTATCGGCATTTATAATGGCCGATAAATGAATATTTCAAAAATAAAATAAAAATGGACGAAACACCCTTACTGGCAACTTTGATTTGGTTGTTGTTGTTATTTTGTTTTTGTTCAAAGGACTTTAAAGTTTCATATCTAAAGTCATATCTATTTTTATACATATTATTTATCAGAACTTTAATATATTTTGATGTTCCTCTGTTCTGTTGTGACAATAAAAGAAACAATTTTCCTTTAAAATGCATTATCATATTATGTTAGTTAAAAATCATAAATAACTACAAATAACTAATGTTAGGGAAATCTGTTAATGTTTTGTTGCGCATTTCTGAAAAAAATAATAAAATAAAATATTGGCCGATATATCGAATATCGGATTTTAAAACCAACAAATATATGTGTTGGTATCTGCCTTCAAAATCCTTTATCGGTCAGCTCTAATTAAAAATAAAAGTTTTCAATGTGAATACTTTTAAGATTTATTATTGTCTCTCATGACAAAGTTGACAAGGCTTTTTTGACACAAACCATGTCTTCATTCAGTATTCTCTGGTAAATAAAATAGCATTTGTTTTTAAACTTAAAAAAAGGCATTTATAGAAAAGAAAAAATTTTAACATCATAAATGTCTTTCCTGTTATTTTTGAAAAACTGAATGCAGCCTTGCATTAAATAAAAGAATGCATTTCTTTAAAAGCCTTTTGATTGTTAGTGTACAACAACTACTGCTGATTTATCTTTGTTCATAATGCTAAACATTAGTAAAGAAATGTATAAATTAATTCCAGGATCACAATTCTGTAAAATGATGCAGACTGATCCTGCATTATGTCATATTAGTCGAATAATAAGTGTTAAAGAGCAGAGCCGCCCCTCTTCTCTGTCACTGCAGACTCTGCTGTTTATTGAAAACAAATGGAACCTGGACACAATGAGGAAACTAATCAAGCTCGGAGCGGCAGAGAGCAGACAAGCGCGTAACAGAGCCGGCCTGTTAAATGGGATGCAGGTGTGGGTATGTGTGTGCAGGACAGGGAGAGAGAGAGAGGGGCAGACGCAGAGCTCTGTGAATTTTCCCAGGACCAGAGGAAAGAGAAAGTGATGGAGCGGGAAAGCTGGCCGGTTTTAAGAGCTCTGCCCGCCAATGACAAATGTGTCCTCTAATGCAGGAGGCCTTGCCGCTGGCCATAGCGCACTCTTGCTCGCTCTCATACACACATGCAAGTTGAGTGGCATTTCGTAGCCCTGCAGATCAAAGGACAGATCTGGACCCTTAGGGTTCAGAAGCCAAAAGAAAGAGAGATGGAGAGAGGAAAGGAGGAGGCCCGTAGGCAGATCATGCCAGCATTTAATCACACTCCAGACAGCTGACATGATAAAACACAGAGTCTGAGCAAATAAATGGAAAGAGAGTAAGAAAAGGGGGGACAAATGGACACGCAAGAGCTGCCCAACCCTTTGCCCTTGCTTCCTATTCCCAAGAAATTATACAAAGGGGAGTTTATGCTAATGCTTACCTTGATGTTGTCTTCCACCTCCATATGTCCCAACAGTTTTCCATTGATGCTGAACACACAGAAGTGGCCCTTGTCATAATAAATGACACAGTGACCCTCAGTGGAGGACAGAACCAAGCGTGGTCGCACGCAGTTTTCTGGACCCTCCAGAGTCCTCAACAGGTCACCGTTCATAGAGTGGACAAGACATGGACCCTCTGTTGTAAAACACATACAGACACATGATGGTCAGATCAGACAGAATTACACTGCGCGGTTGCACCGACCTGTTCATGTGTGTAAAATGGTCTGTTGATTTTAACATTTTCATATTTCCTCAGCCGCTGACATATTTATCATTTACAGGCCAAAAAGCATCTTATCCAGAATGCAATGTTTAGGGTAAGATATCTCAAGAATTATGATCGCTGGCCATGTAGGAATTAGTAAATACACCTTTTTTTCCTCACAAATCATCTAAATTGTTAGGGGTCTACTAAGTGCCAAAGTTTTTCATGGGCCCAAAAGATGGAAGAAAGTGAAAAATCTAGAGATGTGTTAATTAAACTACTAAAAACACAAAAAGTTTTAAATAAAAGTTTAAGATCTATTAAAAAAATAAAAATAAAACTATTTTTCAAGTATGTATCATGAAAAAATATTAAATATTATATTAAATTCAGGTCTGGCAAAGCAATTTGCTAATTTTAAAGAATTAATTTGATAACAATAAAAGATAGCAATTAAAAAAAAAACATAAAATGAATTAATCATCTAATTGTCTTGCATGAGTGTGTATTCACCTCTGCAGCCACTGATGACCAGTCCCAGCTCTGCACACACACTCGCACACGTGACTTCACAATCATGACCTGTCAGAATTGCCCTGGGAGTCACAAATTCAGCTGGAAAGAGACACACACAGTTGATGATCAAAGACAGAAACAAGAACAAAAAAATAACCACAATTACTACATTACACCATTAATGACATAACTATATTTGCATATTTAACACTCAATTTCAGTGTTTAAAGATTTTTTTTTATTTGTTGTCTACTTTGTGACAATTAATTGGAATGTATGATCGCTGCAATCAGACACATTTACAACTGTGTTACACCACTGCCATGCATGTGTCCTTCTGCTATCAGTCTAATGAACTCTGCTGGTATTTGTTTGTGCTTTCTGTAAATATCACTCATACAAACACACCTGTCTCTCTCAAAGTGTTAATGGTTCAGCTAATGTCAAAAATAACAGTTAATGAACTAATTAATTCTCTTTCTATCTAGCCACAAAGAAGTCACACACATTTAATTGTCTTAATCCAGCTGGCCTCTCTCTGTCTCTTCCTCAGACACACACACAAACTCTCTCTCTCTCAGCGTAGATGTATAGGTTTCATTAGGTGGCAAACTTCCTAAATGTCTCAGCTTTGAGTTATACCCTACAACTCTGGGGATTAAAGCCTGATGTCGGATTGTGCCCCGAAAAGATCAATAAAACTGATATATTAGTGTATCGTTTAACCTCCCCGTCATCGGCCACCATTTGGTTCGCATTAGGACAACATCTGATTACAATCTAATACCAATATACTGTATACTATTTATCTGTACTGAAAATGCACACTAGAGAGTATCATTTACCCATAGGAGAAAGAGAGAGAGAAAATTAATACATAAACACAAGACAAAAACAAATGCAGTAATAGCTGTAACTGAAACAGCATTAGCCTGAATTAAGTTTTAAGCAGGGTTCGTGAAAATGATGTGCATTATTTGGCCACTAGATGGCAGTGTGGCCAACAGAATCAATCTAACAACTCTCCACCTAGGTATGGTCTGTATTTAAAATTCCTGTCTGAAATGAAGAACTGCATCAAAATGAAAGAAATGAACAACAACAACAAATGAATAAATTAATGAATTAAAATAAAAAAGAGAAAAAGATAGTACCTAACATTATGTATAATAACACAAATTTACCGGAATTATCCAGGCAGAGTATATATATATACATTTCAGCTCTAAAAGTCCTTTTTACATTTTATACTACAGGATCATGGTACACTGTAGTATACAGAGTGTATACTACAGAATCACGAATCATGCTTAAATCAGCATGATTACTGATCGATTGCTTGACATATAATCTTATAAATAAAAATAAATAGTCAAGCATTTTTTAAACATAAGATATTCAGCTTTGAAATTTTTATCTCTTTACTCACCTGACAATATTACTGGAAAACAAGGCCTGTACATGACATACAAATCCAGAGATTCAGTTTGATTTCACTTTAGATGACGGTCTGGCACTTCGGTTCTTTAATGCCACTGATGTCAACCATCAACCTACAGTCATATTTATCTTTAGACGCTCATTACCCAAATCACTATTAGTCATAAATCCTACCCCATTTGTAGGAGAGCTCTTAACAGCATGTAGAGCATCCAAAAACTCCAAATTAGCAAAGGGGATGTGTGTGTTTTTGTGAGTGTGTGTGTGTGTGTGTACTAGGGTGCTTTGATCAGCACTACAGCCATATGGTTAGTGTGTACAGGGGAAGCCCGTGGCATTTTTCACTTTTATTGAGTGTTCTCTCGCTCTCTCAGATAGATGGGACTGAACTCTCCTGAGCTGGAGACCTCCAAGTCACATTTACTGTCTCCCTCTGTGGCCCTCTGGCCTCCACTTTCACTCACTCTCTCTCTCTCACACACACACAGAGGCAGGCCGATTCCATTTATGGTGTGATACTAGCCTGAAACTCAATCTTCTGAGCAGAGACCTGCTGTGGTCAGATGAAACTAGTTGTAGCTTCTGAAAGTGAGCTGTAAATCATTACGCCAGGCTTGACAGACACCCACTGGAATGTGTGTGTATGAACAATGTGCTTTTAACACTGTAACACAGCACTGATATCATCACCTGCATGAAAGCTTTTCCTATGTGTGTTTGCAAAGCGCTAGCTGGGGATTTGGACTCTGAACATTACCCCGATCCTGACCTCTTTATGTGAGAACCATGAGGCTCTTCTGAGCATGATGATGATGAAACTATTTGTTCACGAAAATTATAAAGCCTTCATTAAAAAGAAAACGAACATGAAATTTGAGGATCACAGAAGGGGTTTCTTAGCAGAATGTCCAAGTTGCTTTTTTTCAGACAACGACAATTACAATTTTTGGGTCAACTTAAACATCTGCATGCAGTTAAACATTTACAACTTACTTCCAGGGTTCTCTCCGATGCTGCTGTTCTTGCCGTTCCAGTACCAGAGCAGTAGTGTGGCATCTCTGGAGCCAGACAGAACGTAACAGTCTCCACCAATGTATGACTCTGAGCGGGCCAGACAGGTCACCACATCAAGATGGCCAAACACAATCTGTGTCAGCTTACCTGTTAACACACACAACACAGGACTGAAATCACTTGCTGCAGAGTGCGAGGCCAAGTGGATACGAACGATGCAAATACATATTCATAATGGTTTTTTCTTTCCATGATTCAAGGTCTGATTCTGGAGCATATCTTCACAGGGTCAGCAGATTGAAGTGTAGTACTCCCTGCAGGGCGTAAGAGAATGACTCTACTAAGATGATGCTGTCTGGTGAGTCGTTTACATACACCAGATGAGCTCACACACTCCCCAATTCTTCCCGCACTTTAAATATTTGCTTTTGGAGTGCTGCATGTGCACGCTGAAGTCTGTGTGCAGATAAGAAAAACAGCCATTGTCATCTGTATGACTGTCTATACTCAATAACTACCCTGTCTGTTGGTCCATACTAAAATACTACCTGTCTGTCTAGCACTCTAACTCTCTGAAACCTACATACCTTCATGTCTTTCTATCGATCTGTCTAGATACTTACCTACTGCCTGTCTGTTTGTCTGTCTATCTACCTGTCTATTGGTCTGTCAATCCTGTCTATCTATCTACTGTACATACCTAGCTACCTTTCTATAGTATCTGACTGTGTTTCTGCATTTACAGATGCTCACTCTCAATGTGACACACGTTGCATCAAAACCAATAACAGAAATGCCAAAAGACGCCACACCCCTGGCAGGACAGTCAACCTGGCTATGGCTACAGCACAGAACATCTTACCAGTCTCCTTCATCAGTAAGTTTTTTCTGTGCGATGGGGGAGGTCTGCACCATGTGAGGTGAAGCATCGTTTTGAAAGCTACTTGGTACACCTACATCATTACCAAAACAACACATACAGATAGACTGGTTACGTCTGGACATACACATAATAATTGATAACTTGCAATTAATAGTGCACCCAGTCTGCCTGAAAAGACAGATGATATATAAAATATATCATTTGATTTGTCTGAATATATCTTCAGCTTGTGTCTTTGAAGAGAAAAACCCCTTTGTTCGGATTTTATATTTTTGTTTGTTTATATCTCAGAGCTTGGGAGTATTTTTGTGTGCTGCGATTCTATTGGAATTCAAGTTCCGCTTGCGTGACTTGCGTTCTGAGCCTTATTCTCCCGTGAGATGGAGTCATGGTCCATCCGTGAGATGAGAAAGCTATCTGAACCCCGGGGCAATGGAGTTGTAATGCAGTCTGCAGGCTCATTTGTGACTTTTGACCCTTTCCTTTGTATACTGTGGTGGAGGGCGGTGCCTTGCGGGGTCGTTGCAGTTACCTGTATCAGTGGAGTAGATGTGGAAGCTCTTGTCCCAGAAGCCACACAGCAGGATGAAGCGGTTGTCAGCCGTGATGACAAAACACTGAGCATTTACCTGGATGCTCTGATCTAACAGATCTGAGATCTGCCTTCTGTGAATGGCCACATTATTAGCTGAAAACAAAGAGAGTCACTTGTTAGAAAAGCACTAACCAATATTTGGTTTAAAAAAAAAATTGGTAAGGTGGAGAAAAATATTAACATCTTAGAAAACTAAAACAATGATTATGGAGGGAGTTACAGAAGGAAAGACATTTGCAGAGAATCTTGACCCTAAAGGTCTTACTTCAATGTCTTGTAAGTGAATTCCTGACAACCTCCTAAGAGATTATAAAGATGAAAGTTAAACTATTAGAATGAATGAATGAATGAAAATGTCATTTGTCAGGAATGCTGTGCATGAGCACATGATTTGTGAAGGAATATATAAAACAGCAGAAGACAGATCAGTAAAGGAACTACTAAAACAATCCAAAAAAATTATGTGACCAAAATGTGATAAATTACACTTTTTTCGTTGCTATTTTAAACACACTAAGACAGAAAAAGTCAGAGAGAGATCGAAGAGGCCAGACTACACAGAGTCATGTGTGTGAGGCCCAGACACATTCATGACACACACCAGTGATGCGTCTGTGCTGGAGCAAGCGGACAGATTATCAACAGCAGGGTCATGCAGAATTTATTGTGTTTAAACGTGTGAGCTGTGTGGAATGCAGTCCGTCTAAATACATACATGACATTCTGGAGCAGGAGTGAAAGAAAATGAGCCATGAAAGATGTCTCTCCACACAAAGAGAGACACAGGAGAGAGAGGGGAGTGTGATTTGTTGTACAGGTATCTGATAAATCTTTTACAAGTTACCAAAAAAAAAAAAAGTTATAATCAGTAAGACTGTCCCAGTTTCATACTGTATATGTTGTATCGTTCTGTGGTCTTTTGCTTCTTGAAAAATGTAAATAATGCAATAACTTATATCAATATTTCATGCCCATTTATTTAGGTAGGCATTCATGGTAGGTAAAAATACAAGCAAGTCTGCATGTTCTAAAACAGAATGGAAAACCTAACAAGAATGTCCTATTTTTGCCAATGGTTTCGAAATGAAATGCAAAATACCTTTTTTGTGTCCATATACTGTATGTTTGGCCATAAATTATATATATATTATTATATATATAAATGATTTTATATATATATATATATATATATATATATAAAATGATAATATATTAATTATATGCTTTCAGACTCTTCCCAAAAATGGTATATAATGAGAATGTCATAATGATTTTGGATTGCTGAAGGCTTGAGTTCTGATTTAATTAATTAGTAGTTGACAAGGTGGAGGAGTAGAGAGAGCACAGATTAGAAAGAGGCACACAGATAAGCGTAAGATCAGAACAGCGACCATGAAGTGACAGACATACACTGGGTGAGACATATGACTCCGCATAATAATATAAGCAGCACTAGAGCTGAGATATACAATGAACGGGAGGAGAAGAAGAAAGTTCAGAGAGGCGTCAGCCATATGTTATCACATATTTTCTCTCTCTCAACCCTTTATCCTCTCTTTCTTCCTAATCAACAGGTCGGAGGGATGAGAGGACATATTGTCCTGACAGCGTGTGCCACGCGGCTTCAATCAGACATTATTACACCATTCATATTCATTCAGTCTGACAGGACAGAGAGACAGAGAAAGAGAGAGCGAGAGAGCTGATGATGTACAGGCTAAGCCACAGCTCATTGCTTTCCAATTTGCATGCAAATGCTGATCTGAAGCTGAATGGCGGCTGGGTGAAAAACAGCACTCATCTCCTCCCAAGGGCCGGGCCCTCGCAACTCACAACAGCCAATCACAAATCACTCTACTGACGATTGACAAGCCACAGACCTATCAAATGGTCAATTTCAACCGGTAACTGGTACTGCTGGTCCTGCACAGAAGAGCTTTGATGACCTGAGAGAAACAGAGAGGACAGATAAAAAATAGATTTAATACTATGTACCATCGGAACACTTATTTATAGAGTCAGTCAACAGTCATTTTCTACAGAAGACAAACGACAATAATAACAAAACAAAGAACATTGCTCTTCTTGAAGATAAATAAATGAATAACAAAAAGATGTTTTCTTATTGGCTGAACGCAAATATGCTATTAGAGGTAATGAAGAATACCTAAAGGAAAATACTTTAAATTAATGCATAAAAGTAATCCTTCTATCCTTAGTATACAAGTTATTGATCTTGTGAATATTAATGATAGGACGGAAAATAGAGAAACTGAGCTTAATCAAAGAAAGACATTTTAATTAATGTATTTATTAATTATATTTTATATATAAAGTGGTTATATACTAATTATTAAACATGATTTATTGAGTAGAATGCGCCAATATGTCCAAAAAACGAATCACTATTTTTTTTTCTCCATATTTGTCGATATTGATAATTATCACTAGAAATATCAAATCTTTAAAGTTTAAAGCCAGATTTTTGCTCCAAAGTGAAAATTGTAGAAACCTGACCTGTAAATTGCCTTATTAATTTGAATGAGGAAACATCAATTTCTCCAAAACGGTTTCCTAAGTTTATAATTAAATTATATATTAATACAACCAATGAAATCATACAACAACCTGTATATATAAATGTGGATTATTTTCAAATAGCATTTTAAAAAAAGCTTATTTTTTCAGGCTAGACCAGTCCTAAGTGCACGTCTCTGATGCTTACTGTTTCGGTGACTTCAAAAACAGAAACAAAAGCACATTGATTTTCATCTATATAGAACAGTACCCTATTTTGGGAGTTAACACCATTTGTTTTGTTTCAGAAAAAATTTAATTTTAAAAATGTTCAAATTTCATTTAAAATGTATCATTCCCAGAACGGATTATAAACATCAGTTATAAACGTCAAATTTGAAGAGATAAAGAACTTCTTTAATTCAGATTGATCTTCAATAAAGAAAAAATATGAAGAAGAAGAGGCTGATAAATGGAGGTGGACAGGAAGCTGAATGCACGGCAGAGGAAGTGTCACATTTGATCCAGTTCATGCTGAGACATCAGTGTCTAAGAAGCTGATGATTATACACAACCAGAGTTTAGAGAGATCAAGCTACAGAAGTTTGCATTATAGAGTGTGTGGAAATGAACATCATCCAGCCTTTTATGTTTTCTTTTAATGGGGAAACATCAAACTCTACAAAACTCCAATATCATTTGCATGTTTTCACAAATTCACACTTCTTCATAAATTTTAATAAGCAAATTTGGCGTGCTGTCCGGTTTTGATCACATTGTATGAAAACATAACCTCATAAAATAGTAATTAAAAAAAATAATTTTTTTATGAGAATGGGTTGAACAACCTGGTTAACAAAGAAACTAATCAAAATCAGGGGTGTAAAGGAACACATGATTGAACAAATTTACAGTATTTACTCCTTATTCGTCTGATTTGTTCTTGCTCACCAGAGAGGCCATGCCACTTGTTGACAGCGAAGAGACGGTTTGCAGTGACTGTGATGACCGCTGGGTTGGTTAGGCCTGACTGTGTGTTGGCAGCCACATGGGTGACAGGTGAGTTTGATGGGAACTTGAGTACCATGATGACATCCTGCTGCATCTGCTCTGTGAACATCAGTGGGGTCTGCAGAAGGAGATACTGTTGAGTCCATGAGTGCCATCATCAGCAGGGAGCGAGGAAGTGTAGAGGCAATGATAGTGATGGTTGGAGAGAGAATGAGAAAAAGTAGGAAGAGAAGCAGGAAGAAGGGAAATTAGACAGCGAAAGACAGAACGGTGTAAAAGAGCACAAACCTGAGATTGAGGTCAGAAGTTATTGAGACATAATATCTTAATGGATCTGAAGCAACCCGTACAAAGCTCTTTTTTGGACATTGTGAAAATGAGTATTTTTGTGATTGTAATACAGTAATAATACTATTGCAATACCAGCATCAGAGCATAAGCTCAAAAACTATATTTAAAAACAATTCTCTCATTACTTGGAAACAGGATTTTAAAGGTTGTGAATGAAATGAGAATTGTTTTTCTGAATATCGTTAATGAAAATATTACTGAGCTGGAATTAAGTAGAATCACAATAATTCAATTCCTTCTAATTTCTTTATCGTGACCATCATTATATATGAACAGATAAATTGATTAAATAAATAAAAATAATAGATTTAAAATAAATGTAAACATTTATACATTATAATATAAATGTATAAATTGTACATAAAATAAATAAACAAATAACAATACAATAATCTGAAGTCAACTTTGCAAAAAAAAAATTGTTATATTAATTCATGATTGTTTTGCACTGACTGTTAGCTTATATTAGCAATGTATTGCTATATGTGACCCAGGACAACAAATCCAGTTGTAAGTGTTAATTTTCCAAAATTAAGATTTATACTTGATCTGAAAGCTGAATAAACAAGCTTCCTATTGATGCATGATTTATGATGTATGATGCTGAGAAAAATCACCTTGTCCATATTAAGTTCTTATTAATGCATATTACTAATCAAAAATTAAGTTTTATACATTTTCGGTAAGAAATTGACTTAATATCTTCATGAAACATGATATTTACTTACTATCGTAAGGATTTTTGGCAAAAAAGAAAAAATCTATATTTTATACCAATACAATGTATTTTTGGCTATTGCTACAAATACACCCCAGCGACTTAAGACTGATTTTGAGGTCCAGGGTCACTTATCTTTCCAGATAAGCAAAATTTTTTTTGCAAAAACTAGTGATAAAGTTCTTGAATAGATCAAATGTTCTGCTTAAGTAAAATTTAAAGCTAGAGCAAAGAGGGGGGAGAGAGAGAGAGAGAGAGAGAGAGAGAGAGAGATCAAAGCAGCTAAACACTTTCATTTCATGAAATTCAATGATATATTTGACATTTCTGGACCTTTGAGAATTCCAATAATGCTTCTGCTAGGCTAAGTTGCGTACTACGATACAATTCCTGGGTAATGAGTACAAGATAAACAAAGTACCTAAACCTAAAGTAGCAAAATATCATATCAGATTTCAAATGAATCTGAACTTTCCTTTAGGATGCCACAGTATATTCCAACCTCCATTAGTCACATTATAATCTGCTTTCTCCTGCGTTCCACTCTACAAGTCAAGAGATGACGAGAAGCTTAAAAGGTATATGCACATACACAGCTGTTTGATTACTTGGCAGCAAAGTCATCCAACCATCAAGTTGACTTCCTCAGTGAGGCAGGGCTGTGTTTGTAGAGGCAGGACATAGTGTTCAGACCGGGCAGCTGCACTGTCACTCAATGAGAGAACCGACTGGCTGTTGCGTTATAATGATGTTTCTTTACAGCTAATCCCTTCACATTACAAAAGTCTATTTTAAACCAATATAGTTTAAAATAGAAAACTAAAGTTGGAAGTGTATGTATATGCTTATTATAAATAAGTTCATACTGTATATCTTCATATGTCGCCATAAAACTGCTCTAATCCAGTCTAACTGTTGTCTTATGTCTGTGAAGTCTAATCCTGACGTGTGTGTGTGCTTTTTAGACACAGTATGGAGACACAGGGTTAATTGGTGTGCCTGCAGTAAATTAGACAGACAGCTAGCACCTCTTAAATAGTGTTCAGCCTGTGAGTGCCATTAAATTCTACTCTCATTAACCTACTGGAGACATGGAAGAGGGAGAAAAAGCAAAGATAGACAGAGAGATGAAAGGATTAGAGAGAGAATGGCACTGTATGATCCAGATATAGGATTGCATGAAAATTATGTTAGTTTTAGGGATTCACCGATCCGGATCGGCCGATATGTTTGCGCGTTTTGTCAGTAAAACCGGTCCTGTAATCAGCGGTAAATGTCATCAGGTGTGTGATTTCACATTGAGCCGTATATACACTACACACAGCCGTTGTTCACTGACGAGCTGAGCAAAACCATGTTCATTATCAGTGTGGATTTGCACTGTTTAATAAATCTGGCCCTGAAATTTTCTAAATAATTTCACTCAGTTAACCTGTAGTCTTTTGTTTACGATCCACTTTTTGCCTTTTATTGTGATATGACAGTGTTGAGATGACAGGAAGCAAAATGGGAGAGAGCGGCAGGAACGGGAAAGACCCTTGAGCCAGCATTCATACTCCCAATAAATGTGCCATATGCATAAGAAATTTAGCCAATGTTCCGTGAGTGTGACATCTGAGGCTGAGATGTCTAAAATGTACATATAATTGATTGCATCATTAAACAATAATACCAATCCCATGAATTACAGTAAGTATTATATTTAAGATATAATAAAACTAATAACGACTTGCCATTCTGTGTCAATGCGGACCAACTTACCCCAAAGGGGTAATTCACCCCAGAGCTCTAAAATAAAAACTACAATTTCTAAATCTACATACATTAAACGAAAATTCACATACTTAGACTGTGTGTTTGGAAACGGTATTATGATGGCGTGCATTCAAAGGCTGTTTAAATTATTTACTTTCACATAAAGTTCAAAAACCGGTTCTGAGCCTATAACTATATCTGCATGTGGACATTTAGAGGAGAGCATGTGAGTTTGTTTCCACACAGGCAGGCAGGGGCTGTCATCGCCACAGAAACACACAGCTAATGGGGGTTTCTAGGTTGTCACCCACAGTCTCTCAGTTTTTTTTAGACTAAAGACCCTATCACCTCAGAGCTCTAACTTAATGCTTAACCACAAGACTTTTCCCACTTCTGGGACCTGGGGGGCTAACTGAAAGAGGACAGAGGAGTGGGGACGTAAAGCATAAAATAGTGAACAAGTTGATTTAAGCCAGCAGCTATCAAGCTTGTTTTCCACCAATAATGGATTCCCCAAAACCTCTCTCAGACCTAGCCTGTGTTTAATATTATATTGTAGATCGACAGGACAAAAATGAATGAGCAATGGAGAATAAATAAAGAAATACAGAACTGAATGATTATAATGGGCACAATCCAGTTTCATGCAAACTAGCTTCGTTTTACGGCAAAATTAATAGTTGTTGTTTTAAACAGTATTTTGTGTAGACAATGACTATGCCATGCCCTCCGGTATCAAATTTTAGTTTATTATTTCCTGGTTTAAGATCGTACGTGTTAGTAAGCCTTAATGGGAAGTCATATTTCTTACAATCCTGAAACCCTTCATCTGTGGTTGGAATGCTTAGTCATGTGAAATTGGTCTCTGCTTATAGAGCAAATTAGAAGAAAAGAAGAGAGGGAAAAAACAACTCTGCACATTTATTTTCATTGTTCCCTACATTTGTACCCAACTGATTATTATCATATGACAATACACTAGCATGATGTGCGTAGACTTTATCTTAACAGTTTATGGACAAATTTGTGAATTTCTACATGTTAAGGATGAATGTGTTACTCACCACCTGCATGGCAGAGCTGCGTGGCGGGTGGGGCTCAATTAGCAGCTGGCAGGGTGTCTGTCCAAAACTTCTGATTTGAGACTCCACAGCCTGAGAAAGACAGAGAGTCAGTGTTATGGTGGCACTAATGAAGAGATATAGGACTACAAACTTCACCTTGAGACAGTGGCTAAGTTTCTCTGGACAATATCAGCTAATACAGTCGCAAAATAATGTGTGTATGTCTAAAAAATAAGAAAAGAAAATTAGCGGAAATAATAATGATGATAATGGGCTTCATAGGAGCTGGATTTCTGTGCATAACAATGTATTAAAGCAGAGAAAAGAGTGTGTGCTCTGGGGAAAACCTAAAAAGATGGGATCTATCCTCACAACACCACTTTATTATTTTCACTAAAGCATTTTAATATATGAACAACATTACAGAAATGTTTCATGGTTACACTTTTGAGCGATGATCCAACAAATTCCTCAATTTGAGATTTCGTTCTACTTATTTACTATACAAACAGTGAACTGATTACTGATAACTGAAACTGAAATGTTTTTAAACAGCAACAGAAGGAAGACTCATGAAACGACAAATAAACCTGATGGGATTTTCATGAATCAATAGAGAAACTATCATAATCCCACGCTTAAGCGAGAGAGAGAGGTATGCCAGCAATGTCCCAGCTCTAGTCGGACTGCTCATGCTCTAACTGTATCCGTGAACGCATCAGGGAGTCAGGAGGCTTTCCACGTCCCTCTCATTGTATTTCTTCTCTCTTCCACCTCTTTCTTTTTCCACTCTGCTCAGACTGCACTTCTTTACATCAATCCTCTCCGTCTGTTTCTAACTCTGATTCTGTTCTTCATCTCTCTTTCTTCATCCCAGTCTCATGCTTTGATCTGGTTCGGCCCACTCTGCTGGTAACAATAGACTCCACCATACAAACTCTTCTTTATATAGTGTAAATCCACTAGTGATCTCATTAGAGGGACTGATGGAACACAGATGACAGGACTACTGTGTCTGGAAATACCATTCTGAAGAAGCAGGGTTTAGAAGAGGCCACGCAAGGGAAGACACCTCGTTTCAATTATATGATTGGTTGATTTTTCTCAAAAGCAATGGAATTGTTCTGCGTGGCATCAATTCTTTATTTCTTTAGTGTTTGGCAATACCACATTGCGTCACCTATTCAGTATGAGATTTTTAGTTGCATCACTATTTGTGTAAGGCATTTACTTCAACAGTTCAGTAGTTACACAGACGTTATTAAGAGTAGATAGCACACAAAAATCTGAACAAAGCAAATCAAATTAAATAAATTAAAATAAAGTAAAACAAAATAATAATAAAATACTAGAAGCGATGCACAAAATTCCTGCAGAAATTTTGAAATGGGTGGTGAACGGTGGCAACGTCACCGTTATGCCGGGTGCAACGGTCTAT
>JAUMHI010000033.1:1925928-1944650 GCA_032359435.1 Enteromius unitaeniatus
TTCGGCGGCTAAACCACAGCCGATAAACCTGTTTCAGAGCGATAGTAATATGGGTGGTTTTCACCACCCATAATAAATAGGTTAGTTCATAGTTCATAGACCTCTAAAGCCAAAAGTTGACTTACCAAATAATGAGACATCCTGAAATATATGCGAATTCTTCCAATATTTTTATTTAAACCTGTCTCTCACTATATGGGGGCAGTTGTGTTGGGTTTGAGTCCCAGGTCTGGCAGGGATTGTGGGTGGGGGAAGTGAATAACCAGCGTGCTCTCCACCTTCAATACAACGACTGAGGTGAAACCCTTGAGCAAGGTACCGTTCCCCCAACTGCTCCCCGGGCACTGCCGTATTGGCGGCCCACTGCTCCAGGTGTGTGTTCACAGTGTGTGTGTGTGTGGTTGTTCACTTCTCACTGCTGTGTTTGTGCACTTGGATGGGTTAAACACAGAACATACATTTCAAGTATGGGAAACCAAACCTGGCCACATGTCACATCCTTTCCTTTAAATACCTTTTACAAAACAAATGTCCCTTTTGTCTCATTCATAATACTCATCCAAAATGTTTTTATATATATTTATTCACTCTATTCAATCTCAAACATTGTTTTATAAACATGGACTGAGATCTCAAACATATCATCTTGTTTTATATAATGCTATGTCCAGTTTACTAATGTGATGCAGCGATGTGGTACAGGATTTGGCATAGTAAACTGGATGAAGTTCGAGCGCGTCACATTGGGACGGTTTGTTTAAGCTAATATGTGGATGCGTTTTGCCCAGGCACCTGACCCATCTTCATTCAATCCTCTCCTGACATTTACTGCCACTGTAGAATGAGGCAGTTCTCAGGTCAGAGCGTCCAGCCAATGAGGAGAGAAGGTTATGTGGGTGCTAGCCTGCTAGAGGGGCCAATCTCTATAGGATCGCTAGCGCGTATCTGATGAGGTCTCTTTACATTCTACACATTTAAATGATGGAAATACCACGTATGCATCCATACACACACACGCGCACGCACACACACAGTCATGCTCCATGAGTCACCTGATTTACTCTAACCCTTGACAAGGCAATTTAGCTGTACAACAAGCTGTGACCAAATTTTCTTATTTTGCATAATGAGGTCCCTATGAACACTTATAAGAGTTTTCGGGGGAAGGGTTTCTCTTTAAATGCAAGCCTTTTAAAGGTCAGATTAGTATCGGACTTGAGTAAAAGTGGGCTTGATTGGAGGAAAGGACTGTGTGTATGTGTGTGCGCGCGTTTATTTCATGTGCAAAGGGAACCCTTTGTGTCTGTCATGTTCTTTTTTGTGGTGGCAGGGCAAAGACAGGAAGTAATCATCGTCTGAGTAAACATGGCCCAGTCTCCTGAGTGACCCTAATCTGCAATGAGACATTCCACACGCCCGGTACTCTACATGCACATACACGTGTGCACACTGGGTTCTACATACATAGAAACACAATTATACACACAGCTTGCCATCGAAAAAAAGCCCCAACTCAGCTGCTCAGACTGACAAATCCCAGTCCTGCCCAAACCAGGCATGATATGCAAGATGCAAAACTAAAACTAGAACCAGAACCCAGCAGTTGGTTTCCACACAACCCCATCTGAGAAGATCCAGAGCTGCAGCCATCCCTGCTGTTTCCAGACAAACATACATGCTCCTCTAAGAGCCACGCTAAACTACACCCTATTAGTTTATTTTTAAACTACAAACTGGACTGTGATGCGCAGACAGAGTCCAAAACTGACTTTTTGCCACACTTTCCAACAGTGGGGGAATTTATATGTATCAGTCATAATTTTTTTTTTTTTTTTTGGCAATGGTACTGGATTTTTGTTTTCTAAATATATACATTGCTCAAAAAATAAACAATAAAATAACACATCCTAGATCTGAATGAATGAAATATTCTTATGAAATGCTTTGTTCTTTATGTAGTTGAATTTGCTGACAACAAAATCAAACAAAAATTATTAATGGAAATCAAACCCATGAAGGTCTGTATTTGTAGTCACACTGAAAATTGAAGTGGAAAAACACATTACAGGCTGATCCAACTTTGATGTAATGTCCTTAAAAAAGTCAAAATAAGGATCAGTAGTGTGTGTGGCCTCCATGAGCCTGTATGACATCCCCACAATGGTCTTCTGAGGGATCTCCTCCCAGACTCAAATTTGTAAAATATGTCGTGCTGACACAGTGTGTGTTTGGAGACTAAAGTTTTAAAGTTTTCAATATGTGTATATGAAAAAAATAGCAGAACCTTTCAGGAATAAATATGTCTGACCCTTCTCACATTTTGTATAAGAAATATTACATTTTGCCAGGCAACAGAAGGCTTGCATGCAGATGCTAGATTGAATAGGTTATGCTTTGAGATCCAGAAAGAATTCCATCAAAAAAGTGTATTTAGATTGAATAATTGAATTAAAAAACTAATCTTAAAGCTAACAAATGGCTCTAGTTTTATTCATTTAACAGGCCTTTGAAGTTTGGGCAAAACCTCATGTAAATTATGCGTTTTTGTGCATTTTATTTTTTCATATTGTGAGTGTGAACTGCTCTTTCCAGTTTTTCAAATCTGTTTTTCAGCCTTACAGCGTTACAGAGAACAAGTGCTCCCAATACCTGTATACCTGCATATCTGTTTCATGGCATCATACTGCATTGAATTGTGTGGGTGTATCATATCGCATCGCATCGCTAGCTGCTTCATGTATCTTTCATGTATTGTATCGTTGGCTATGCATCGAGACATGAGTAAATGATATTACTTATAGCACAAATGAAAATTCATATTTCAGTGTCTGACTGACTTCCACAGAACACAAAAAAGAGAATTTTTAATTAATTAATTAATTTATTTATTTATTTATATGGAAATCTTGTCTTCCTCTTGCTGCAGAAAATCTTTTTTCAGTAAAAAAAAAAGAACAATAATGATAAAAAAAAAAATACTAGTGATTGTCAAGTGTTAATTTTTTGAATGCTGAGCTTATTACATATTCAAGGTAAGAGGAGGGCAAAAGTGACAGACCTAAAATACTCCACAAAGAAATTATATATATATATACTTAATTCAAGGACTGTGCAGCTCACCAGTGCCGATCCTATATGCACTCCATTTAGTTTTTTCTCTTGTGCATTAGATCCCGTTAAACTTTTTTTTTTTTCAAGCATGTTTATTACAGTTTGATTGCAGACACAGCCATGTGAATTTATTGATCTCCTAATGGCCTGTGAATGGTGGAGCGCCAGTCAGGCGTGAGAAATCCCATTTAACCTCTTCTTATTAAACAGGAAGTGTGCAAGGTAATGGGCTGAACTGAGGAGATGACTCGAGCAGATAGGCAATGAATCTGCATCAGATAGAGGGATGAAGAAATAGGTAGTGGTTTAAGGGACAAAGAGAGAAAGATGGACAGTATGAATGGCTAAAGAATTGGCGAAAGATGAACAGAAAAAAGAAAGGAAGCATGCAGTGAAGGAAAAAAAAGAGCTATAAAGGGATAGCAAGAACACCTAGATGGGAATAAGGTGAGCTGAGCCATTAATCAGCCTCAGTCACTGAGCATGAAGGGCAGGAAGACTGGAACCACTCCGACACCAGCGACTGCTCCAGTGCACACATTCACACACACACAATTGTTTCACTGGAGGAAAACAACGGCACTGTGTGACCTCTGCAGCAGACTGCTATGCAAATGCAGAGGTTGTGTAAGATTTGATGTGTGGATATATGCATACGGGTGATCCAGAGGTCCACTAGGGGAAGCTTCCTTATTGGTGCCCCGGGATAAAGCTGTAAGATGTATCTTCTGGTCTAGGATCAGTTTCTCCAAATACGTTTTGAATCTTAGCTGCAATTGTTGCACTTGCTTACTTATTGACTGACTCATTTATTCAACATACGATGCAAACTTTTGAATAAGATAAAGCAGAATTCTAGCATAGCATAAAGTAACTTCTAGAATTTGATGAAAGAATATCCAAATCGTATCTAAAATTGCTATTATTTATCTATTAAATAAACAGTGTCATTTATAGATTTAAAGTTTCTATTTGTAATTTATAGATAAGATGTTATTATGAAAGCATTAAATGAAAGTTTGTAAGTATTTAGCATACTTAAACACACATGCTTGCCGTCTCTTAAGATGATTAAATGTAAAAAGAAATATATGTTACTTTGTATATTACATATTTACAACATTTCGCAGCAGTTGGTTTAACTTACACCTATAACATCAGACTTAATTGAATGAATTAAATTGGGGCTGCAAAAGATGAAATTGCAGTGCGTTGAATGTTTCACTGTTCACTGTACATCTTTTAGCTGACAAAGCAATTAAAACACATATCCGCTGGAAAACTGGGCAAAAATGTTTCACTGCCTGCACAATCAACACCAAAGCATACAAACAACAGCTGTACTTCTATCTCTTACACCAATGTTTTCATTTGTGTCCTATTTGTGTCCTACAATCTCTATATATCAAGGGTTTGATGCAATCTGGCTCATAGTCCTGTTAGGCTCACATCCAGGACAATAATGTAAGGAACAACCAATGGATTACAGACCACCATGCCAGGTTCAGTAACACCAACATCCTATTCGTCTGGGATGATGTAAAGCAGATAGTCTTGAATGGTAAATGTTCTTTATGCCAGCACTGGATGCTACTGTATGTGTGCTGCCCGTCCTCTATAGTCACTGCTGTTGTGAACAGAGCTATAATCAACTTAAATCATTATTTTTTATTGTGATGCTCTAGATCCAAAAACAGTTCCAGTGTATTTTTTTGTTGTTGTTGTTTGTTTTGAATTATTACTGGTTCTCGGTTCCCAAAGCTGCTATTTGTGTCTCTGATCTCAGATCAGATAGTGCCGTTCTTCAGGGAAAGGCAGTACCTGGACCTGTTTGAAGGACATCTGTAGCTGTCAATGGGGCAGTTAGCGAGCTAGCTCTGTTTGAGCTGGTTTGTGCTTCTGTGTGGCAGCTCACAGAGAGAAAGACATGAATAATAAATGAGAGAAAGGAGGAAACACAGAAAGAGAGATTCCTCTTGAGTCTGTATTTTGTCTTCAGGCTTCGCAGTAACAGCTGAACAAATGTTTTGTAAGTGTCTGCTGAAGCTCAAACCTGTTTACAATAGCTCTGTTCCAAAACCTAGAGTGCTGCTTCTCTGCTTATTGACAACACTGGCTGCATCTTATATCCTATTTATTTATTTTTTTATAAATTCATTTTTTTTATTTTCTAATATTGAATGAAACATAGTTTTGGATATAGGAGATAAAATCATTATGTCTTTTTTTGGAATAGTCATCTTTGTGAAAGAATACACTTCCTGTCCAAAGTTTAAAATAATATTTGTTTTATTTGTCATGTTTGAAAGAAGTGTCTGACTGCATTTATTTGATTAAAAAAAATACTATATTTAAAAAAGAAATATTTAAAAATTGTATTAAAATTAATCTGTTTTTTATTAAAGTTGTTCACATTCAAATCATGTACAAAATAAAATATTTTGTTTACAATATATATACACACACGTATGCTGTGTATATTTATTACATATTTATAAATACAAATACATGCATGTAAATATTTCAGAAAGTGTTTTTATATTACATATATTTATTTAAATATATGAATAGAAATATAAACATGTAAATAAATAATCAATATAATATATACTGCATGTGTGTGTATTTATATATACATAATAAATATACAAATATTTTATTTTGTATATATTATGTACGATTAATCATTTGACGGCAATAGTTTTTATATTTTAAAATGTTATCTATATTTTTATTTAGCAAGCATGCATTAAATTGATCAAAATGTACAGTAAAACACATTTTAATATTGTAAAATATTTCTATTTCAAAAATAAATTATGTTCTTTTAAACTTTCAAAAAAAATCCAGAACAACAAACAAAAAAAAAAGATTAAACAAATTTAACAAGTAATAGTATGCTTCACAATATTACTGTTTAAACAAATAAATGCAGTCTTACATACTTATTTAAGCATTAAATACAAAAAAAATAATTATTCCAAACCTTTGACAGGTAGTATATGTGTAAAAGAAAGAAACACTCACCTCTCTAAGCATGGGGTCAGATATGAAGCTGAGGTTGACTGCTCCTTCATAAGTCAGGTAGTAGAAGACATTGAGAGCTCTGATGGCCTCAGGTCCCTGCTGCTTATATCCGAATATCAGATCAATCCACTGATGCAGCTGACAGGACACAAACTCACTCTCCAGAGCCTATAAAGAGAGATAAAACTAATGTCATTCAGACTTAGTGACACAATCCAGAGAGAAGCTACATCAAGATGTGGGTAAATAAGCCAAATTAAAGTTATTTAGAGAATAAGACATAGTGAAATACCATGTGGCATGACTGCTAAGTGAATTCACCCCCTGATTGCGATAGATTTGTTTTTTTTTGTTTTTTTTTCACATGCCCAAACAACTCATGGAGAGCTCCTCAGAGAACGTAACCAAGTAGCATGGGTAACGGGATCTGTCAAAATGTGCTTTCAACAGTCACAAATGACATAATACACAAATTACAAGCATATGCTTCTAGGACAGAACCGCTGGAGCAAAGCAGATCGTCTTACACGAGCTGGATGAGATATCTTTGCTCTTTTGTTTAGTCTCATCTCTACATGCTACGGGACGTGTTGTTGTTTTCGAAGCTATGATTGTTCTTTGACTGTCATAACATTGAAACACAAGCTGTTTCTCTCTTCATTAGCCGCCAAAGGAGGGCCTCCGTTTATGACTGCTCATAAAAAACAGCAATTGTGTTAATTTGCTCAAAGCTGTGTGGGCACAAAGGCCCCTAAACGAGCCCAAATGAGTATGAGAAGAGCCTTGATTGTCATTGCTGCCTTGTGTCACATTAATTTAGAGACAAACATTAGGCCCTGCACTTAAATGGCAATTTATATCATTTAAATGCTTACCGGAAGGGTCTTAGCATCACTCATTTAAATGTGAATTCGCTGACAGCTAATTCTGCTTAATTTGCACTCCAAGCTTTCTTAATTAGAACTTTAAATCAGAAGGGCAATGAGAGATGCTGTGAAATGTGACATTTGCAATATGACAACAGGTTTGACAGCAAACTAGTTCAGCTTTTGTGCGGTGATAACTTTATAAGTGATTGATGTCAGCGAAAAAATTCTGAAATAAAACCCAAGCGTTGCATGGTTAAATATTAACAAGATATCTTATGAAATTACATTTGTATATTTTTTGTTCTTGCATGTACGTATCAGGATGGTACTTACTACTTTTTCTTTCATTGTTTTATTAGCAATGCAAAGCATTTATTATAAGCACTACCCTAAAAAAGGGAGATTTATTCCACTTAATCCATTTGCCTACAACAATTTTATTAAAAGTAACCTGTTCCTCTCAGTCTCTTAGTTTATTATGTGGATGGATTGACCCGGTACTGTTCCGTGACTTGTCTGTTTCCAAATTTAATGCAGAGGCTGATGGGCATTTAATGTGGCCGCCATCTTGTGTCAATCAGTGAGGGGAAACAAAGGGGGGGGGCAATGTTATTGGACACCAACTCTCCAGAGGACTGCCTTTATGTTAATCAAGGTGCTCTAAAAATCAGGAATGAGTTGGGAACCCTGCTCAGGGAGGCCTGACCTCATCAGAGATGCAGAGAGCGTTTGGTAGGGTCTCTTGAGGCAGGGGTGTCACTCTGAACCCATGCTCTTTTATCAAAAGTGGAGGGGGAAATGTGTACCTACAATATTAGATTCCTTTTAAAAAATGACTACACCACATACGCTAACCCAGAGGGCATGTGTGTATATATACAAAGAGATGTAAGTGCTTTTGCAGTAAAATGTCAGGTTAAGATGTTTGATATGACAGACATACATCTGTATGCATCTTTAAAAGCTCTGTACAAAAACAAGACAACAGAAAACCAAACCAAAAACACATTTTAAAGATGAGATGTATAGTTTACCTAGGAATGAAAATTCTGTCATTATTCATGCATTCTGATGTTGTCCCTAACCTGTATGTTTTATTAAATTAATATATTTATATATTATCATTTAGAATTTGCCTTATAATATCAAATAATTTATAAAAGCATAATAAAACCTATACAAAAAAAATACATATCTATAAAACATACACACATACATATAATTAAAAACATGCATGTATTTATATACTATATATTTATATATAGGCCATTAAGATAATCATTGTATAACAATGTTTTACTGTTCATTACAAAATGCTATTTTATGGCTCTGAAAGATTTGGATCATAGTATCGCATAAGCCTTTATTGTATTTTTATGGTCAATTTGGGATCTTGACAGCCATGGTCACTATGAATTACAGCTGCATTATTATTCAAAAATATTCTAAATTTGTGTCCCACAGAACAATAAATGGGTCTGGAATGACATGAGGGTGAGTAAATAATAAAAATCTTAATTTTTTGGTTGAACTATTTCTTTAAAACCATGTATATGTACAAAAGAGGCCCAGGAGTGTGTAAGATGCAGCTCATTAAGATTGCTCATATCTGGAGAGCATTATTGATGTGCCAATTAGTAGAGGTAGTATGTCCCATAAAATCCACCGGGAATCATCAGCATTATGGAAATGTGTGTGTGTGTTTGTGTGCTGGCTATTGTGGGATGAGGCATCACAGCAGCTGAATCACAAAATGTATTTCATTTTATTTCAGCACATGCTTTTGTGCTGTGGAAAAACGTTGTAAATGCATAAAAAAAATGATTTGTTAAAACAGATTTTTAACATTTTCGTTACCATCCGATTTCCAGGCAAAAACCTAGAGAAAACAAAGTGCCGTAAGCCACTAATGATACTTTCAAACATGTCTTTTTACGAGATGGATCTCTCTGAGCTCTTATGACTTTCATTGACCATTCCCCTGTCTTTAGCAGCCCTTTAAAAGCATTTTAAGGACTTAAAGGTAACCTGTCTGTAGCCATGTTAAAATGTCACATAACAAATCAATCTGGCTGTTTTGCATTAGAATATAGGGCTGTCAAGGGCGAAGGAGTGCGATGGTGAACACATGGGCGGACGGGTTTATTTGACTGGCAGCTGGATTGGACAGTATTGATTAAGAGAGATCTTGGTGGCACTAATCACACATGTGGACAGTACGATGAGCCCTCGACACAGTGACAGACCACGCAAACTGTGAAGCTTTGTTTCAGATTAAGTCAATATTTCAGGTCTATTTAATTTATTTGAGAAGTAGTATTATTTCTGAATAACCTGTAAATATACATTTTCATTTTATCTTCTTGAAACACTTATGTACAGGACATGGCCTGCTATGAATCAATTCAGAAGCTTCTAACCAGCACGTAAATTTACACAAGACTGCTACTACCTGTGATTATTCCTTCTGGCCATTTTACAGAAGGTAAAAGACACTGTAATCTTTACCAGCAATGTGCAGTCTAGAAAAACGACTGACCTGTACACTCTGGTTCAAGATCAAAATCACGAATAAGCTCTGGCAGTTATTACTTTACCCCAACTCCCCATATAAAACTAATTCTGTCTGAATAGACCTAAGAAGAAACCGTAATTAGAGGTAGCAGAACAAGACCCTTCACCCCAGTATGAATTTGGCTGAGGTGCAGTGGAGAGAGAATTATTTGGATAGCTGTTTAAGAGTGGCAGGGCCTCTCAAATAACTGTGATTCAGTCTGATTCAGTCACGAGACATGCATGTGTTTGTCTACGGCACACAAAGAATGATTAGAATAGATGGCTGAGCTGATTAACTTTTACTCTGAGCTCTTTAAGTCTATAGAGAGAAGGTGATCAGGTAATGATGTATTTTTATGCTGAGAATAAGGGGCATTGTGCAGAGCTAAGGGTATATTTAAGTCCTGCTATTTTTTCCAATAAAACGAACAAACAGAATGTTTGCCAAATTTATTCATCAAGGTAATGTATTTCTAGGATTTAGGACTGTCAAATGATTAATTGCATCCATAATAAATCGTTGTTTATATATGTTTGTGTACTGTGTATTTATTATGAATACACAAACATACATATATATATACATACATACACACCTACAGTATATATATATATATATATATATATATATATATATATAAGAGCTCTTTTCCAAAACTAAATGAGTTTTTCATGCCATTTTGCCGTGTATGTTTCATGCCAAACCACTATATTTCCTTGTTTAAAATGTATGTCAAGATGCAGTTTTTTTGACTAGGACAGGACCCTACTTCATCTCCTGGACATAATATAAAGGTTATTTTTTTGGATGCATACCTCAAGAATGGTAAAAAAAAAAAAACATATATTAATATACTGTTGGTGGCTGTTAAAAAAGTTTTACGAAACAATGGCTGTCACAGGACAGCCCTACTCTAAATGCATGGATGGAAATCATAATGGACATATATAAATAAAATGGAGAAAATAACAGCATTTGTAAATTATTTAAAAATCTTTTAAAAAATCACTCCCTATATGTTCATAGTTGTCTTTATTTTTTTATTTCCCATTGTTTTTAATTTTTTTATTATAATTATTCAATTACCTTTCCACAAATATGTACACGACAAAAGTAAGAGATGCGTATGGACACACTAGATATGTTTATGTGTGAATGAAGGTAGATAAATGGGTGCATATGTACGGGTTTAGATGTATATGTATATTGTACTGTATGATATACAGATAGTCGAAGTGTCATTTGTTCTGGGTCTTAAGAAATGCACTTTTTAAGGATTAATATTCACTTTCTAACTGAATAACTATGATCTCAAGTTCATAGCTAGATTCTGTTTGTGCTCAAACTGCACATTGTTTATCTGTGAGCATATACACAACACAAGGCAACAGAAACAATAATGCACCAGGTAGCTGTACAGTGTAATGACCTTTCCTGTTTCCAGTATAATGCATGATAACCCCAGAAAAGCCCAGGCCAATAGCATTCATGAGTATATCATTCTCTGCCTATTACGGCTGGGGTACATGTAAGGTGACCCTGAGAATCCCCAGAAGTTTAGCACAACAGAGTCATACAAAGCAGCAGTAAATTAAGATGCTCTGCTGTTGGTGTGAATGTTGATATCTGGGGTCAGTGACTTCCGTGATGGATGTCCTAAACTTGTCGTCCTTGTCGAGGTTGGTTTGAAATGCAGAGGGGGTGAGAGTGATTGTATGTGTGTGTGAGAGAGGCCAATGAGTTGCACCCATGCTGAAAATTAATTTCTCCATTTATTCACAGGGCATGCTTGAGTGAATGACTGTGAAGGAGAAATTCAAGGCAAAGATGCATTTCTTCCTATACCACAACAAACAAACCGTGCACACATGCACATCAACAGGCTGAAGATAGCAAGTTCTGGAGTCCCGTGAAGTGCGTCAGCTGCAGAGGATCACAGTATTTCACAGGCTCCACTCTACTCCCTACATTACATCACAGAGGAGGAGGAATCATCATAAAACAGCTCATGACAACACTAGCAGATACTGTGCAGAGACATGCACTCTATTTCACTATAAGAAGCTGAAATGGAAAAAGGAAACGACCACAAACACAGTGTGAAGAAGTGGGCAGATTCTAAGAAATATCCGTTTTCATGTAATTAATATGAAAGTGATTAGTAAGAAAGTCATTTAGCAAACATTTTGCTTCAAATCGACTAACAGAACACATAAAGGTTTATGTTTTATTGACACTATTTAGTCACAAAATTGTGACTTGCTTGCGATTGAGTAATATGGGAGTGATCTTCAGCAAGAGGGCTGCCCTTTTGGACCTTTTTTTTTTTAGAGTCTTAACCTTAGTGTTATTTTAGTATATTTAGTACATTTTAGTATGTTACTATTTTTATGCCATTATAATTTTCATTAATATTGAGCTTTTATTTACTTTCTGTAATTTTGTCATTATTATTAGCTTCTAATATTAATATTAATATTACAATACAATTTAGCTGCCATTTACTTATTTCAGCATTAGTTTTGTTAGGTAGTATGTCCTTTTTCAAATTCAACTTAAAAGTTTAATAAAAATTTTATATAAGTGTGTGTGTGTATATATCTATATTTATATATATATCTCAGAAAAAATGTAGGCCAATAAACATCACGATGCTGAGCCGTCTTCACATTAGACCCCGTACAATGTACAATTGGTTAATATCGCCCAACCCAAATTTATAATATACATTTTATGATTACACTTATACAGTATGTGTGTGTCTTATATATATATATACACATACATACATACATGGAACACACACATATATTATGTAAACAAAAAATTATTTTGAATGCAAGGTTTTGGATAATGATTTTGACAGTACTTACATACTGTCTTATATAAAGTACATTATATGTACATACATATATATATATATATATATATATATAGCATATTTACATGCAAATATTTTTAAATCATGAAAAGCTTTTAAACTGAAATTAAAAAAAAAATACAAAAAAACCCCAAAACAATTAAAGACAAAACGGCAGTAACAGTCACGTCAAGGTTTGCCACTGTGGTTGGTAGTTGGTAGGCATAATTACCCGCAATTTCCCACCCCGACATTGATGATTAAGGTACAGTAGCCACATTAGAAAAAGCGATGACAGCAACAGCGTGATCTGAGATGCATTAGGACATGGCTGTAGATGTGTTTGAACAGAAAAGAATGCGTGAGGAGATGAGAGGAGAATGCAAACAGTGATGACCTCTGACACAGGCAGACATCTGTGGTCTTCACATGGAGACATGCAGCCTGCAGACAGGCTGTGGGAAACTCAGGAGTTGCGTGACGTTGTTCGTTATAAGACATGACACAGACTCATCCCCTCAGTTTACATAATGTCTGCTGCTACACGTGTTCAGCCCTTGTGATCAAACTAAAATCAAAGGCACTAATAAACCTCACGCTTAACTCAAACATCATCATGTGATCTCACCATTAGAATATTGTGTTGACCTTCAGTTCCCACACAAGGCAACAACACTTAATGGAATCGCCCAGAATCCCTGCACACTTTAGTAAGTGCAAAAAGCTGTCATCATATAAATCTGACAAACTTCAGGACACCGCGTTCACGGGTGCATGTAAGTCCTGAGTGTGTTTTTACTCAACTTAAAATGACATTTGTCTCTCAGCAAAGTGTGAGCTTGATTTAATGCTGATTCAGTCATCGGTCCCAGCTGTACTGCCAATATGAATTCCAACACAGTCCAAAACCTAGAGCTAGAGCTTGTGCTCGAAAACACTTGACTGTTTATTCCAGAAAAGTCCTAACACAGTACTGTACACATTATGTCATATTTAGCTAACCCAAATACCTGACTATATGACAATATCTCTGTTTCAGATCTTCACTGGAAGCATACGACCAAATGTGCCACACAACTAACAAGGAAAACATGATTCCTAACTGATATCAATACAATCTGATAGAGCAGAAACGTTAAAGTTCCCCCATTATGGATTTTTGGCTCTAACACGATCCTCAGTGAATAAGAAACTCCTGCAAGGTTTTAAATCTGAAAGTGCACTGTATATAAAGTGATTGCCTTTCAAAAGAAAGAGTCCTAATCCGTTTTATGTTGACATCAAAATGAGACATTAGCCTATTGCATACACACTTGTCTTTTCGTCCAAATGAAAATTCATGCTTTGCCACTAGGTGCTGCTTTTGGGCATTAAAAGCTCATAAACACTGCTTTAAATAAAGTCGACCAATTACAGGGTGTGGAAAAATTTAATTTTTGAATGAATCGTTTGGGAGTCATTAAACAAATATGGTAAAAAATAAATGCATATTATAAGAAATTGAAAATGTTTTTTGACCATGCATGCATGTCAACCTGTTATTTGGGACTCCCAAAATCAAAATATTAATTCATAACCCATAATAGGGGCACTTTAAGACTAATGATACAAGACAATGCTGGGCATTTTTTGGAGCAATGTTTTGTTGGCACTCTTCCACTGAAAATGGGTCAACAACAAATCAAATCACCAAGTCTCATTTCTTTTTATATAATAAATGCAGCCTTGGCAAGCATAAGAGATTAATTCATTTATTTGTTTATTTATTTTAATTGCAATTATTCCAAACTTTTGACGTTAGTGTATATATGACAGTGTTTCCTTTAAAGGATTAGTTCACCCAAAAATAAACATTTTGTCATTAATTACAATTTTAGAACACAAATTAAGATATTTTTGATGATATTAGAGAGCCATTTGACCCTCCATAGACAGCAATACAACTGAAATGATCCCGGATTCAGAAAAGTAGCAAAAACACAGGCAAAAAAGTCCATGTGACATCAGTGGATCAACCTCACTTTATATAAAACAGATATTCTGCATCTTTTTTGCATTGTACAACAAACACAGTGCCGTCTGATTCACAAACAAATGACTCTTACTATGAACTAATTCTTTTGAATGATTCGCTCAAAAAGATTCAGGTAACTATCAAACTAGCCAGCAAGAATCTGACAGTGATCCATTCAAAGTAGTTACTAAGCCCACAACTGACCTACTACCTCTATGAATCTGTGTGTTCAGAGGGTTTTTTTGTTTGTTTTTTTACATCATGTCTAAAAAAAAACTCAGAACTGTTACTGTGATGTAAACTTTATGCTCTGCAGATTAATAGAAGTTAAATTACAGACTATGTGCACACATCCGCAAAGGCTTATATAATAGTAAGAACATGCAACATTTAACAAGGACACCTTAAAATAAAGTGTTACTGATGATCTTTTAATGGTGTACAAGCTTAAAATTTTTATTTATATCTATGTGGATATTTAACTGATGCATTGGGTTTTGATAAACAAGTTGAATATAAACAAATTGCATCTGAAAAAATTCATATCAGAAAAGGTCTGCAATTAAAAAATATATATGCTCTCCGAAAGTTAATTTTGAATAGTTATAAGCTGTGATACGAGACTCTGCAGTTTACACACTTTTAAAGCCCAGTTATTTTAGTAAAATACCATGTTGTAAAATTAGCTGATGAAACACTGTACTGAGATATTAACTTTTTCTCACTCTATTGCTACATCATTCCCAATGTCAACACATGATAAGGTAAATTAGCGTAACAGCATCAGCTTTTTCTAGGCTAAAACCATCTCCCTTAAAGATCTTAAAAAACTTTTTTGAGGTAAATGCAGAGCAACCTGGTCCAAGGTTAGTGCACAGTTAAGTCTACAATCACCTGACATGGCTGCGGTCAGGGTGAATATGAGATGAAGGTTTAGTCATGTATTGCGGAATGTTCTTTAGCATGACAGTGGCCAGAACTGACTTATTATCTGGCTAGTGGGATCAAGTTCTTAACCTCTCCCTCGACCCTGTGGTAAAAACAACAATCGCTGCTGATGTGAGTGTCGTGTGACATCAGAAAGGGAGGGAAGATTATGAGGGGAGAGGGAGGCAGAAATGTTTTTATTTCAGCAGGGGTCTGTTTAAAATACCTACTTAATCCAACACACATCCTTTAACAAGTGTATTTACAATGCTCACGAATCCAGGCACCGATTAGCACAACGGGACTCTGGGAGAAGACAGAGGAGTGGTGTAGCACTTAAAGGCATAATTCTCTCAAAAATGTTATCATCATTTACTCACCCTCATGTCATTCCAAACCTGTATGTTGAACATAAGAGGACATATTTCAAAGAATGCTGGTTTTCAAACAGTTATCAACCCACTGACTTCTATAGTAGCTGCAATGCAAGGTTATGATGTTTTTGTACAAATCGAAGAGTAAATTCATCCTTGCATTGCGGCTGACACAGAACTGTGTATGCTATGTGTGTTCAGCGGATGCTCTCCAAAATGGCGCTACGGTGACGGTATGGTGCAAAATCGTTCAATGAATTTAGTTATTTTGGTTTTCTTTTCATACAAAAAGTATTTTCGTAGCTTCATAATGCTACGGTTGAAGGCAGATGGAATATTCTGGACCTTGACATTACTTGGCAGTCAATGGGACAATGACAGTCACAAGCCTCCTGGTTTTTACCCAAAATATCTTACATTGCCAAAAGCGAACAAAGCTTTTTTGGGGTAACAACATGGGGGTAAGTGATTAATGCCAAAATTGTCATTTTGGTTTGGAGTAACCCTTTAAAGATGCAGTGCATCTAGCGGTTGTGATTTCGAATTGCAAGCAACCCGCTCACCCCTCCTCTTATAGAAGCTGCGGTGACTGATACAGGATTAGTCTGAGACAGTGGAGATAGCCAGCAATAAGGTATTCTTTTTTTTTTTTTACAAAGATGCACTATGGAATTATATTTGCTTAATTATTCAATAAATAGATATGTTATTGCTAATATTATTGTTACTATTATTATTGATGTCATTGTGTCAGTGTTGTATTCGCATGAACAACATAACGAAACTCCCTCTGTTTGTCCTTTGATGGTTACTGTACAAACATGACGGGGACCTGCGGTGTATGTAGTTATAAATAGCTCATTCTAAGTTAATAAAAACATAACGGTTTATTGTGTAAGGTCTTTGTAAACCTCTGAAAACAGTTACATATATTATATTGCATTTCTGTCAATAGATCCTATTAAATATTACACACTGCACTTTTAAGACAGCTTGGACAGTGTAGTAGAATGGCAGTGTTTAAAAATACCTGCTTGGTGTAGCACAAATTACACATTGCATCTTTAAAGGTGCACTGAGTTTGTTTGATTGACATTACAGTAATATTGGATCTACACTGATCATGCAAAAGTAGAAAAAGTGCTTTTAGTTTTAATGTCATTTTAGGAAAGAGCTATTAGCAGTCTTGTAAATCTCCATGTAAAACTAGAAATGACTATTTGGCAGCCAAAAATATAAATGCTACTAATTCTACAGCATTAAGTACACTGTATGACTAATTTAGTCCAATTTCAGAATGAATGAATCTTCTGACCTTCAGCTTTTAGTTAATCAAAGGCATACAGACAAATGATTCCTGAGTAATTAAAAAAACAAAAACAAGGGTAGTCTGCTTTCTTAAGGAATTATTGTGAGCTGAGTTTTTTTTTTATAAACGAAATGAATGAGAGCATACGGCATGACTGACGCACCAACCAATAAGTAATTAAAAAGTCTCTGTAAAACTATTTTTAATTAATGAATTACATTTGGTATTAAAATTCTCATAATTGGGCAACACCCTTTTATGGACATGCTACAAAATTATAACAAATATCTCTATAGAGTTATTAAAAATTTGAAAGTAACCACAAAGAAAGTCAAAACTAAGCCCTGATCTCTTAAATTGTTACATATCAAAGGAAATATTTGGTTGACGAATTTCAAGAACTTCATTTACTATTAAGGTTATTTTGTATTATGTTTGAAGAGATTATTTTGCTCTATTTCGTATACACAAGTGCTCACAAAAACTGTGCGCCGATTGTGAGAGCAGTTATTTCTGCAAGCATGCATTTAGCATGATTGGTGCAGATTGCAATTTAATTAGCTGTTAATCATCTATAGAACATAAATGACCATGTGTGTGCATCCTGCTGTTTTCTGGCCATTAGTGACAGATGAGCTAAAGAGTGAAGCAGGCCATTAGCTCTCTGCTGCATGTGTCTGTCTCTGACTGAGTCTGTGCCCTCATTACAAATGTAGCCCATTGTAGCAGAGTAGAACAGCTGACATCCCCTAATGCCAGCTATAAGTCATCAGCGGTGCTCATGCCCACTTTACACACACACACAAGAAAGAGGAGCTCCTGTTAATGAGGGGTTTCTGGGATGAGCGGAAAATAACTGATGACAGATACAGGGTACGTTTAAGAGATCAGAGCATTTTTTGGATTATGAAAAGATAAACTGAAAAGTCTAATTACTGGAAAAGAGGATAAAACCTGTGGCTGTCCTTACAGAAGAGGGTCTGCTGAGCTTTACTGAAAAGATTCGGCACAGTGTTTATACACACCAGCTGAACACAACCGTGGAGCTCATTGACTCACACTGTTCAATCATTCTTTCTCTATCTTCTTCCTTTACTTACATGCTCAAACACAGTCAGAAAGTGATCAGAAGAGAACGATTAACTGAAAGAAAAACTGAATTCACAAGTATCACAAGTGTTAACATATATGACATATTTAGACAGGTTACAAAGAGATGCTCACAAAATAGACACAGTACTATGCGCTAGGTTATAAAACTAAAAACTGCTACTTCACTAATGATAATGAATACTATTATAAAAAGTGCATGAAAGTAATAAAAACAATGAATAGATCTATAAATAATGAGTATCTAATTCTTTCTGCTACTCCATCTAGTCATTCTAAAAGAGTCGAATTTGACCATTGTAAAAAGTAGATAAATCAACAACTACATTAATGTACAGTAAAACAGTAATAATTTGAAATATTATTACTACGTAAAATAACAATTTCCTATTCCTATCTTGTACAACGTAATTTATTCCAGCATTGACAAAGCAGAATTTTCATATAAATATACACACACAGGTCCACACAGGTTCTCAAAAAATTAGCATATTGTGATAAAGTTCATTATTTTCTGTAATGCACTGATAAACATTAGACTTTCATATATTTTAGATTCATTAC